>VXBW01005077.1:673955-771122 GCA_013400375.1 Thinocorus orbignyianus | reverse complement strand
TTTTTTTTTTTTCCTTTTTCAACATTTGGAAGAAAAAATATAAATCGTGGCCCTTTGGAGGCTCTTCTTGATACTGATATGTCTATTCCCAAAGGAAACATGAACCCTCCAAGAGCATTGTTAGGTTGAGAAACGGCTGCAGGGAAAGTAACAAAACAAGCAATAAGCTTTTGTTCCAGAAGAGATTCTCTACAGACTTCAACCAAGAGCTTGCCCCTGCCTTCCTGACAGCAGTGCTCCTGGGAGGGAGGCTGCTGGCAGTTCTGTGGTTGATAGAAAAAGACACACTAACTTGTCTTGACAGAAACTGTGGTTCAGAGAGATATGAATGTAATTTTACTGATTTTTTTTTTTTTCTGGAGCGTGTTTTCTATCTGAGTAACTGGCAGACAGCTCCTGAGGCCTGACATCTAATGCTCGCAATGTGTAGAAAAGTACTTTTTCCAGATTGAAAAAAAAATAAAAATCAAGCAAGGCTTCAGTCTGTTTTCAACAGGCTTTAGAGCAGGTTGTATAGTTCCCAAGCACTAGTAAGTTACATTCCAAGTCAGATGTAACAGAAATAAACAGGTTTGCTATATAAATAAAATGTATATGATTATGCTGTCAAGTTTTGCTCTGTTCCCACTAACTGTCATGTTCACTTAAGCCAAATTAGATAAGAGGTGCAGAGATGNCCCTGCCCATGGCAGGGGGGTTGGAACTCAATGATCTTTAAGGTCCCTTCCACCTCTAACCATTCTATGATTCTATGATCTTAAATTTCTACAGATCCTTGGTTTGTGAAAATTATTTCACTTATAAAAGAGGAGACATAAGCAAGTGCCCCTTTTCCTGGAGAAGCAGGAGGGTTCTCCTGCCCATGCAGTCGTTTGAGTGGAGGAGACTGTGTCCCATCAGTCAGAACATGCAGCTCCTCACCAGTCATGGTCTGGAATATGTGGGAGAAAGGGTGACGGCAAGGTGCAGGAAGTGCTGGGGACCCAGGAGGAAGCCAGGTGCAATGGATTTTGCCCTTACCTCACTGAAATATATGCGGGGAGAGATACTAAATCGTTTCTATTTAGCATATGATCCTGATGAGTGGTTTCTGTTGGGACTGGGGGGGTTGTAAAGCCATTTGCTGGACGTGTCTCTTGCTTTGTCAGTCTTATCCAGGTTCCACGCTTTTAAAAGTCTGTTACCTAAAGGTGACGCTGCGACCAGAGCAAATGTCTTCAGCTTTTTGGTGGTGAGGCTGAGCAATAATAATGAGAACTGTATTAAAAAATTCCAATCTAGGCGCTCGGAGCCTTTTTCAAAAATTCTTTGTACAAGAAAGTTTAAATTGGGGAAGCTGGTAGCTGGCCTTGAAGTCTTTGCAGCTAAACCACCACCAACAAAAAAACACATTTGGAAGAGAAGATGGAGATGTTGAGATTAAAGGTTAGCTCAGCCCAGAAGGGACCCAGTGGTCCAGGTACTGTAATGCAGCAGGATAGTAGAGATAAAGAGCTTCCTGTTGTTAAGAAGCTATTTTTGAAAATTAGGAATGAATCTTGCTGGTTGAGGCTAGCATAAAACCAGTGCTTCGGATGGTTTTAGTCAGATGTGCCACATTTGTCAGCAGTCATGGAGGGTCAAAGTTTACCTTATACATTAGAGGGGGAGTATAATGAATTTTTCACTAGTTTTTAAAAACGTGAGCATGCCTGCAGGGATTGCTGGCTTGGCCAAGTATTCCTTAATAAAAATTATTCTGAGGAGCACAAAAACCGTTGCTGACTCTGTGCTTCGCGATTTGAAGGAACGGTAACGGTGCGTAAAGGCTTGATTTTACTTTGTGTGACTGATGCAACTCTCAAGTGTTAAACTTTGGTTGTTACAGTATCCAAGCTGGTTAATCTGTTTTGTATGGAAAAAAGGAACGTGGTAGTTGTCATAAATGATGAGCTGGTCCTTATGTCCTCTCGTGGTCATGGAATCGCAGAATGGTCCCGGTTGGAAAGGACCTCTGAGGGCACTGAGTCCAACCATACACACACAAAAGCCCCTACAGTTTTGGCCACCAGAGCATGCCCTGAAGTGCCACATCTACACGTTTCTTAAATTAAAAAAAAAGGGATGGTGACTCCAGCACCTCCTTGGGCAGGCTGTTCCAGTGCCTGACCACTCTTTCAGTGAAGTCATTCTTCCTAATATCTAATCTAAACCTCCCCTGCTGCAACTTCAGACCATTCCCTCTGGTTCTGTCATTATTCCCCTGGGAGAAGAGACCAGAACTCACCTCCCTACAGCCTCCTTTCAGGCAGCTGTAGAGGGCAATGAGGCCTCCCCTCAGCCTCCTCCACAGGGCACATTTCCGTTGCTGTACAACGAGCCATTTGTAGCCTCACGGTTATCCACCATATCGTTATTCACACTCACCGCGGCCACTGGATTCTAGTAACCACTTACTGGCGCAACAGCCTCCCCCCTCTGAAGGGGGCTGAGGCCTGCGCTAGAACTGGGCCTCTCCTGGCGGCAGGGACCCCTCCGGACGGCCCGGCTCCAGCACGTGAGCGGAGTTACCGCGCAGCCCGCTGGGAACTGTAGTCGCTGCGCGCTTTTCCGTGGCGATGGAGCGGCGCGACGGGCCGTAAAGCGCNGCCCCGTCGGCCCGGAATCAGCGCTGCGTCCGTGGAACCGGTAGCGCCCAACCCTGCTCGGGGGCTGGGGCCCAGGCAGCCCTGGAGCGGTCGGCCCTGATCCTCTCCGGGCCCCGCGGCCTCCTCTGTGGCGCAGGGATCGCCATCAGCTTTGCTCCTGGGGTGCTGGCCTGGGCTCTCTGGGTACTTGCTTGTTAAAATTAAAAAAAGCCCAAACCCATCCTAGAAAGTGAGCTGAATCGTTAACTCGTGTGAACTTCGGGATGGTACAAAGTGCAGTTCATACGGTTGTGGTGAAGGTGAAGGACTCATGTACACATTTCAAGGGGGCTGTAGGTGTTGGTGTTACCAGCAAAGTGTACTCTAGGAGTTGAGTGAAACAGCTGTGTGCCAGGGTGTGTCTGTGAGGCTGAAAGCATGTTGCATGGATGTATGCAGGCTACTAGTGGAAACCTCCTTGCCATCCACCAGCACAGTGAAAATCCTAGGTTTGAGAGTTGGGTGGATTTGGGATTGCTAAGATCTTATGGAGAATTTATAAACGTTTCTGAAGAGTATAGCTGAGGTGTGGCATCTTCAGGGCAGTAAATTGTGCTTTTCTGAAATACTTTCACTCACTTGCCAGATTTGATGAAAAGGAGAATGTATCAAACTGCATCCAGCTGAAGACTTCAGTTATTAAAGGCATTAAGAATCAACTGGTTGAGCAGTTTCCTGTTATTGAACCATGGCTAAACCAAATTATGCCAAAGAAAGACCCAGTCAAAATAGTAAGATGGTAAGTTTCTTTTCTCTTAACTTTTGCTTCCAAGATGATAGCATTGCTTCTTTCACATGTTTATTTTGTATAGTAGGTGAACTTAGTGTTTTTGAAAAGCATCTCATTTCTTATAGGTAACAGTCCATGTTACAGCCAAACCAGAAAGTTTGCATGTGCTCATCATGCTCTTGAAAGGATGCTGGTAGAATGCTCCAGGAAAACAAAAAAGCTGGCATAGTAGTGAATGTGTAACATATTCAGGGACTTTCCAGGGCTGTTAAAGGGAAGCATTCAGCTTAATGGATATGGAAGCTCAAACTTGTTTGGATAGGTTCCAGTAGCAATTTTTTAGTATTTTTGGGCTTCCACACGTTATCTGGATTATTTTCTTTTTTATTAAATCGCGAATAGTAAATGTTTGCATATTCCTTATCCTTGTCCAGTCTTTGTATTGCATCTCAAAAACCTGAAGAATTGCAGTTTGTGAATAGCTGGGTGTTTGTTTGTAGTTTTTTTTCTTGTTTGTTTTTTTGTTTGTTTTTCAAATGGGAAGGCAGCATGCGGGAGGCCAGTGTTGAAGAACAAGGCCTAAAATTTTCTTGCAAATTGGCTGTCTTAATTCTCAGATCCCAAGATAGACTAGACTCTGTGAAGTGAAATATTTAATTTAAACTATACAGGATTTACGTAGATATTGCAATAATTTTTTAAAATCTTGCAGTCATGAACATATAGAAATCCTCACTGTGAATGGGGAGTTGCTGTTCTTCAGACAAAGAGAAGGGATTTTTTACCCCACGCTGAGGTTGCTTCACAAATGTAAGTTTCCTGCCAATGGTCGGCATAGGGAGAGATGGGTGAGGGTATTATTCCACAGGACTTTGATATAACTGTATTACTAAGAAGCTACTACTTACATGCATATATATATATATATATATATTCCAGGATAGATCTTAATAGTATACCTCTTTCTGGTGCCTATTGAATTATTTCCCCTGCAATTATTGTAATGGTATATGTTAACTAATCTAAACTTTGATTTCTAAGAATGAAATTGTGCTAATTTCTGCAAAAAATCTTGAGAGAGATTTTCCTAGGGCAGTGATCTAAATTTCCTGTTGTTAGTCCCTGTCTTTTCTTTTTTCTAGTATTGCTTTAAATCCTTTGTACTTTCTTACAAATACTTGTAGGTTTTTACAAGAACAAGTAAATCTTAATTATGAGTTTAATGATGTAATGCCTGCTTGTCTCCTATAAGAATTTATGCTGTGTGCTTTTTGCTTTTTACAGTTTATTCTCTTGCATTATTTTTCTTGTTGTTTTCCCTCTTCTGCTTGATTGTGTTGCTCTGATTTGAATGAGTGTAGGTGTTCCTAAGAGTGTTACTCAGTCAAATCTCAGGGTTTGAAATACTTCAAGAAGGTGAATGAAACTTGAAGGATGGTTTGGAGAGCTGACAGCCTTTGTGATTTTATCTGTTGTCTTTGCCTTTTTTGTCCTGTTAATAATGTCCTCTTAGTATGTGGACACTTGGGTGATTGTTTTCACTGGGGAACTTGTTTAAATAGGGAAAACTTGTTAAAATTGCAGGAGGCATAGGCCTAGTGTTGGATTACACTTTGGTTCTCAGATAAAAGATGTGTGTGGGTGAACAGCACCTGTGTCCTTTTGAGACAGTCCAGTCCAGTAGGAGCTCTGGTAATTGTTTTTCAAGCTTCCTGCACTCACAACACTCTGTATATCCGATGGCCCCATCTAAACTGACTGGATAGTGAGTTACTCATGTTGTCATGTTACTGTATTAATTGTGATGCTGTATCTTTCCCCTCCTAGACCCATTTATTCTACCACATCAGCAGGTTGATAAAGGCGCCATTAAATTTGTACTAAGTGGAGCCAATATAATGTGCCCTGGCCTGACGTCTCCTGGAGCAAAACTTTATCCTGCTGCCGTTGATACTGTTGTTGTATCCTTCTCTAACTGTGAATTACTGCTTGCTGTGAGCTGAATTAAATTTCTGTTTTTTTTGTTCTCAGCTGATCATAATCTGAATTACTTTGGATTTCAATGGTATTTCATGGATTAACTAGTAATCTGAAATGCGCAGAGGTTCAGTTGTTATCTGGTGAAGTTAAAATTGTTCTTAATTTCTTTTACTTATTCTGAAGTTCCAATCCAAGTAACTGTTCCTGCTGTGCTGTTGGGTGGGATACCATTCCATTAATCTAACTGATAAGTGGAGCTCCTTTGTGATTTTATGCAGAACTGTAAATATAGATGAAGTGCAGTGTAATTTGTTCCCTGCCTCCTTAGTCAATCTTGTATCTCCTTCAGTTATAGAAGAATTTGCTCCTGTTCCTAGGGAATCTGTAAAGATATTCAGGATCAGCTTTGCTGTAGTCAGGGCTTCCTTTATGTGTCTGATGAAGTTAGCATATGTAATATGAGGAGAGTGTGTTAATTTACTCCTTATTATGTGAAAAAGATTTCTCTGATTTCAGTATTTCTGTTTTTTTAGATTTGTGTCTTAATTCTTTTGTACCTTGGAATCTAAAATGGCCCCACATGTGCAGTTTTGTTCTAGAAAGGGTGAGACAGTCATCTCTCAGTTGCAAAGGGAGAAATGGAGTGTAGTGCTGGGAGATCTTTTTCTGTAATTGCTGTTTGAAGTTCATAAATACATGCTTTGTTTTACACGCTGTGATTCAGTTGTTAAATGCTGTGCATTATTTTGCTTATCTTCAAGAGCTATAGAGTTACTGAACGTCTAAAAGTTCAACCTGGAATTTTGAAGCTTTCCTAAAGTTGTTTTCTCATGTTGTTTTTACTTTCCTGAAATATTAAAAAAAAAAAAAAAAGTGTTTTCCTTAGCGGCACTTTGTAGGCAATAATGGCAGAGGGAAAGCAGCATGCATTGTGTGTGGGAGTAATGAAGATGTCAGCCGAGGACATGTAAGTGTTTTCAAAATGGAAATATAACCTGTCCCATGTTGTTATTCTCACACTAGTTTGAAATATAAGCACTACTGTCAAGGTTACTGCATCACTGTTGCAAACATCTGTCATTCAAGTACAAAACTTTTTAAGATTTCATTGCATTGATTAATATTCATGGAAAGAAGAGGAGGCAGGGAATATTGTCCCTGCTTACTTGTTTACCAAATGGAATCAGAATAGTCCTTTTCATGTAAATAGGTATTTTAAGATGTACAACATTTGTACTACATTTGAATGTTAGTATTTCTTGTTCTCTGACAATACTTCCTTAGATCTTGCTAAACAAAGAAATGCTTGTCTAGACTACTTACTGCCTGGGCAGGGCAAGAGGTGTAATTTGGGTTTGAGGGCGTTGAAAACATTGAAGGGATTTTTTGTCTGCAGGGACAGCAGAGACTGAAGTCCTGCCAGTACTTGGTTGACCAAGGACCTGTGAACTTCTCTCTTTTCTGTATCCCCATTCCTGCCTGTTGTACTTACTAGCTTAGCTGAGCTTCTTGTGAAGTGTAGAGATCTGCTCAGAGGATGAACACAAACCCAAAACTATTTGAGAAGGAAAAGAGACAGAAAACTGAAATGGATGTTACTTCTTGTTGGCGTTCAGATCTTGCTAAATCACAAGTAGCTAAACTACTTTGTCATTTTAAGTTCTGTAATGTCTTGCAGCAGGATGTAAGATGCGTCCAGCAGGTTTGGGCTGTGTTCGTTCCAGCCCTGTCTAGCACTTGTGTGGGAGCTGATTTTGATGAAAATAAGTCATTCTTTCTTGTTGGGATGATTGTCAGCAGGATCATTTGGCAGCCCTAAGTCTCCAGGGAGAGAGATGGGAATGTGTTACAGAAGACAGGGATAAAGTGGGACTGCAGCAGCCTGGATTTGCACCTGCTGTAGCTGTTGAGGAATTACATTCCTCAGGATTCTGTGTTGTGCCTTCAAAAGACTTCAAGAGTAGGTAGAAAGAATAGCTGGTTTTGTTCCAGTCCTACATCTGCAGTGATCTGCTGTGGGTACTGCAAACCAAGATTATCTGTATTCCTAACCCTAACTTCAAATTCGGCAGACTTGGAGCTGAATATCCTGGTCCTGTGAGAAGTAACATGAACTGGAGAGGAAAATGAAATGATCCTGATCTATGCAGCCCATTAGTGTGCTTTGTTGTGCGATACTGTTTAAAGCAGAAAACTGGTGTCGGTCACTTGGTGTGATTGTGATACAGGATGTGTTAGTGCAGTTCACCTAACAGTGTTTTCCTTCCCAATTACTTTTGGACAAATTGTATAAGTAACAGAACACTTGGTATAAATACCGGAAACTGTTCTCCAGGGGAATGGAAGTTGTTCTCTGTCCTAGAATGATAACATTTGCTTGTTTGTTATGACAAACCTACATTTTTTCCATGGAATAATATACTGGGAAAAGGATGAACACAAATTCAATGCAGATGCACGAAACCATTTTTAAAAGATGACTTAAAGATAAAGTAGGGCAGTATGTCTGTAACATACTGCAAGTCCTTCCTTGGCACGTAAATTTTGCATTTTTAATTTGTTATGGAGTGAGCAGATGTTTTGCAATTAGCAGGGAAGCAGCTCAGCTGTATTTGATTGTGTTAGTGACAGACTTGAAACCAGAACCTGTCAAATTCCACATTCCAGCTGTGTTACACCACCTCCTGTGCTGGGGGGGAGGAGGGTCCCTTACAGCTGCTGTGCTACTTCGATAGAGAAATGCTAACATTAAGAAAAAGTAGCAGAGGTGTTGTCTGAAGAACTGCCTCCCTCCCACAAAGAAGTAGTTAAAAATATTGTGGAGTGTTGTTGACAAAACGTGGAAGGCAGATACTGTCATCATTCAGTGATGTGAGTATGGGCAGTAACAAATACTGTCTCCTGTCCACCCGCTGTTGAAGATTACAACTTTGTGGATGATAGCTTCTCCCCTTTCAGTTGACAAATGTGTTTTTTTTTCTTTAAATATTGTATTTTGTACTGCTTTAACCTAGCTAACACTTCTGTACCTCTTCCTCCTACAGTGAGAAGGTCAACAAAGGGATTGGTATCGAAAATATCCACTATTTAAATGATGGCCTTTGGCACATGAAGACATACAAGTGAAACAAAAGGAACTGTGTTACTCCAAAGGAATGCACTTAGATTAAATGTGGACTGCTTTGTAATTCCTTGTTTTTAATGTGACTGAATGTACAAATTATTTTGTTCTGTGGCTCTGCTA
Source organism: Thinocorus orbignyianus (assembly GCA_013400375.1). Classification (NCBI taxonomy): domain Eukaryota; kingdom Metazoa; phylum Chordata; class Aves; order Ciconiiformes; family Thinocoridae; genus Thinocorus; species Thinocorus orbignyianus. The sequence continues at coordinate 762,502 of VXBW01005077.1, read as the reverse complement.
AATAAATCAAGTGAATGCGAAAGTACTGTTAGGCTACGATAGTTTTCTAGATTTCTTTTTATTACAGTTCTTTTGTTTTGTTTCAAACCCAAGTCTTCAGTGACTGAAAATATCTGGTGGAAAGATCCTGCATGGACTGTGAGTAGACTATTTCAAAGGAAAAGGAGAAAAAAGCCAAGAAATGTTTACATTTTTATGCTCTTCTAAAAGAGCAATATAAAGCGTATGTGAAATATAATGAATACGGTTTATAAAACCTCTGAAACATTTCAGATTTTCTTTCTTCTGATTAACATCTTGTCGGTCTACCTGTTTCTTGAATGTGGAGAAATCAAGTTCTTTTTGACATTTATTTTTTAACTTAATTTATTAGCAACATTAACTTCAGTATTTTACTTAAGGATTTTTTTGCTTTTTAATATGCATTTATCTGTATAGAATTTATGAATTTAAACCAGTATGTGGACTAGAAATTCTTTTATGCTAGTTCATATCAAAAGAATATATATATATATCTATCTGTTTCTACCTGCCAACACTGTTTAATATCGCTGTCCTTAGAGTGGAGTTTATAGTAACGGTGAGCACGCTCCATGGAGTGTGTGCCAACTTGGTGCCTGATGCTCTACTCCCCGGTCACCTTCTTATTTTAGGAGCAGAAACAAAATCACTGTTAAACAGAGGCATGATAGCAAACCACGGTTAGCAGTTTAGCCAGAAGCAACTTCTTCAGGTGGAACTTCAAAAGAGATCTCAGCTTGTGCACACTGCCACGTGTATGTACATCTACAGAATGGGTTAAAGAGCACTCTGTATTCCTCTGGATAATCTTAACTGTTCAGCAACTGCATACCCAAAGCTACACCTATGGAAAATAGCCTGTGCCATGGAATCATTTAATAAACTAAGGAAACTTCAAGGTCTACCACTCATAACTCTGTCTCTGGGAGCATTTATTAATATTTCAAGTCTCTATTCTAACACTCATATTTTATAATGGCAGAACATAATTTTGTATGCAAGTGCCTTGTCTCGGTGCTTTCCTGCATGCATGGTTTCCACTCTGGGACCTTTAGAGAAGACAGTGGCAGAGGTGTTCTCTCTGAAGTTCTCCAACTCTGAAGTCAAATTTAAGACATGGAAGATGGTATGTGTTGTCTAATATGTGCTAATTTTAAATTTCTCCTGTAAAACTATTTATAAGATTGTACTTTTGAAAATGACAGGATAGATCTGAAATGATTTATTAGTGTAGGAAGACAAAAGGCAAGGTGATTGCAATACTGCTGTAATAGAAGAAATTTTGGTCAAACCTGACACTTTTATACAGCTTAAAGGCTCTGTTATAAATATACTCATTTCTTGTTAGAGCTATGGGGAACAAGTTTGTGCGTCAGTGGTTTTTTGTGGAAAATGAGCTAGTCTTTTGTTCTGTGGCTTCCTTTTTGCCCTTCCATCTTGTTTTCCTCCTGTTGTGTTACGGTACCTCTCAAATCTGAGATAAATGAGATTTATTCTGGTTTGCATTGTTAACTCTCGTTCTTTTTTCTTGACTTGCTGTGTCACCACAGTTGTCGTGGAGGGGTCAGAACTGTCTTTGATATCAGAAACACCACTGAAATCAAAATTTTACTTCTTTTTTTCTGGCTTTGTCAAGAGTATTCCCAACTGTGGATGTAAGCTTTTAAAAATGATTCTGTAAGAAGATACAAGTTAAATCATGTTTAAATTAATTTGTGTACCAAGTTAGCAAAAAGTTGTTGGAAGTACCCACTAAAGTTTTATCTTAACGTCTTGGCAGCAACAGCGTAACTGTTTGTCTTGCTGTGAGCCCAGCTCTGACACGGAAAAAGAGAATGTGCAAAAGGTGAGACTGTGGTAGTTTGTCTGGGGGTCTGAGCAGTTGCCTTACCGTTCCCGTAAAAGATGAAGGACCTGAAGCTTAAAATAAAAAGGTGTGGATATTCTCATCAGCTCTGAGGCAGCTGTTTCAGTTCCCTGCCTGCTGCCTTGCATGTCAGCATAGGATGAGATACTGCAAGTGGTCTGTTAAAGAAAGGTGAAGTAACATACTAAGTTCTCAGGTCTTGCATGAGTATTTTCATAGCTGTGGTAGTCCTAGATGTAGCAGGTAGATGTAGTACCTTCCTTAAGTCTTGAAACATTCAGGTCAGGTCAGTGAGTCTTAACAGTACTTCAGTACTGTTGATCTCCAGTTTTATACAAGTTACCAAAGTGGTTTCAAGTGCATTGGGAAAAAAAAAACCACCCACCCTCCAGAACAACAAACAAAAACCCCCAACTAGCCAAACCCCAAAAAACTAAGGAGTTCTGCATATCACTTTGTTGTGTTTGTAACCTGTTTTGCCTAATATTCAAAGAAAGGTTGGGAATGCAGGTAGGTTTGCTTTCTGCATCTTTGTGTTAAAGTACCTGTGAATGTATCTGCTCTACACTTGTATTGGCAGTTAACAAACTACTTCCTTGTAAATACTATTAGCACCAACAACTGGAGTGAAAATAATATAGAACCTTTGTTGTAATACACTTATATATAAAGTAGAATTTTCAATGAGCAATTACTCCTGTTCTGATGGACTACCTGACAGTGTTAATACTTACTCAAATATAGTTACTTCTTTTGTCTGCTTAAAAACAGCAGTCTAAAGGTCACTCAGTACTATTCTGCTGGAACTTCCTAACAGATCTCTTTTGTCAGCTTGCTTCCTGCTAATTCCTTGCGGGGTTCGGAGGCTGTACATAAAGCAACAGGTGCTGCATAAGCAGCATGGGTCGAGCTGTTGTGTAGTCCCGTGTAAAGAAGGTAGCTTAGAGTTAGGCTGAGACTGATTCTGTAGTCAGTTTTATTGGTACATTTTAGAAAGATATAAAGACATTCTAGAAATGTCTGGAAGAATTTGAAAGAATCAAAATCTTGCAAAAATATATTTGTAACAGTAGGCTAAAGTTCATTTGAGTCTTCATTAATAAATATGTACATGTACAAACCCCCCCTATAAACTTAGTTTCCTTTTATCATAAACATTAACTTATTTGTCACTTCATTACAGCACTGCCAAAAGCCAGAAGCATTTCTCTATAAAAGATTTAGAAAAAAGTTCTTCCATTTTTAAAATGAAGAGCTGTACCAAACCTCAGTGTGCAAAAAAAAAAAAAAAAAAGAATTGTACACTGGTACCACCAGATACAAAAATCAAATATTTGAGACTGACTCCATGTTTCCAGGTCTCCTCTGAAGATACCTCAGTCATTGTCTGAGCCTGGGGGTGGAAGGAAGACAAGCGCATCGTTGTAGGTGTGGCCGTAGGGTCTCAGCCTGTAAACACCATACATCATCACGTGCATGTGGTTGGGGGCCAGCCCGCTGAAGGTGATGGCCATGTCGGAGCAGCAGCCGTCCACCACCTGCTGAGGGTGAGTAGACATCGCTTCCTTAATGAGAGCGCCAACTGATTTAGTGTTAAAGACGTCTTTTCCTTCTGAATCTTCCGCGTTTTCGGCAAACACTCCAGTGTACTTTAGACAGATTGCCAGCTGTTTATCCTCAGCAAGTTTCCAAATCATACCTCCCTGCTCTGGACACTTGTCAGAGTCGTCAAGAATACGGTAGAGTCGTCTTAGTGATTCAATGCTTAAGACGATTCCTCCCGCCCCGTGTACATACTCCAGGTCACCAGACTTCACCGTGTGGCCTATGTAAAAAGGCTGCGAGGAGTCCTTTTTCAGTAAGAAATACTTGAGATTTTCAATAATAGCAAACGTTGTTGGATACGCAAGGAAGAACCAGTTAAATTCATCTTTATAGCGTTCATACGTTATCTTGTAAGCTTTTCTCATCATTGTCCACATATCGTTTGTGTTGAGGGCAACAGAATCAAACACTTTGACGTTTTCAGAGCTGTAGAACTCTACCTTGTCGCAGTGCTTGCTCCACGTCTCTCTCACCGCAGCCCAGTGCCCCAGATCTTTCGGTTTGACAAGAACTATACAATAGACACGGATACTTTTACTGAGCTCCACGCGTTCGCCTTCTGAAAGGTTTAAGACATCTTCTTTGTTGGGGGCCTGGATGTGGTGGTGCTCGTGGTGATGCGCTTTACTCCCATGGCCCAGCTTGATGTGCCCCAGCAGTGTCACCAACATGCAGAAGGCTCCTCCCAGCACCACGCCCTTCACGAAGGAGCTGCCCTCAAAAATCATGTTTTCCTACAAAGGAGAGGCTGTAAGGAATACAGGTATTGCAGATTCCGGAGGGTTTTAATACATTCTTTGATCTATTGCCTTAACTCACGTACCTGGAAAGTGCCCCTAGAAGAGCAGTGGCGCAAGGAACGTCCCCTAACTCGACTCCCGCCACGGGTAACTGCACGACAGGCCCCGTGGGAGGGCTCTTGTTCGCCGGACCCGCTTCACCTGGGGGAGGAGGCAGGGCCTGGCCGGTCCTNGCCCGCCCCGGAAGCGCGCGGCCCGGCTCCGCCCTTTCCCCGCCGGAAGCGCCGCGCGGGGCCCTTCTGGGCTCTGGCCCCTCGCTGAGGCGAGGGCGCCGCGCGGCGGCTCGGGGGGCAACTAGCGGGCGGCAGCGTCCCCTCGGAGAGGCTGAGGGCGGGAGGGAGCGTCGGCGGCCAGCAGGACGGGAGCCGGGCGGTGCCGGTTCGCCTTCAGGCGGCGGGCTGTGTCGGGGCACCCCCGCCATCCTGCTGAGAAAGGCTCCTCGCAGCTGCTCCCCGGCGGAGCCCGCACAGGTGGAGCTGTGGGGGGAGAAGCGCCGGCCGCTGAGGTGGGAAGGCTCTAGTCCCGCCGCTGGGCCAGCCTGGCAGGTGCTGGCTGGTGTCGGCGCTGCTCTGTGCATCTGAACCCATCTGTGAACTTGTTGAGGTGACTGTCAGGGGAAGATGCTGGCACAAACTGCTTCTAAATTAAGGACTCCGTAAGGGAGTGTAGCGATAGGATGAGGGGTAACAGTTTTAAACTAAAAGAGGGTAGATTTTATATTAGATATTAGGAAGAAATTCTTTGCTGTGAGGGTGCTGAGGCACTGGAACAGGTTGCCCAGAGAAGCTGTGGCTGCCCCATCCCTGGAAGGCCAGGCTGGATGGGGCTTTGAGCAGCCTGCTCTAGTGGGAGGTGTCCCTGCCTGTGACAGGGGAGTGGAACTAAACGATCTTCAAGCTCCCTTCCAACCCAGACCATTCTATGAATGGGGACAGATAGCAAAAGGCAGAATCAGCCTTCAGCCATGTCCAGGATCCGATTTACTGGCGTTGATTCGATGTAGTGCCCTAAATTTCCAAGCCAGTATGATAAAGTGCTGCGAGCATAGTATATTTCACTTGTTTTCCATTGCCCTGGTATAGCACACAACACACACGCATATGAGATTAGTTAATATTTAAAGCCAAAATATTTTTCTCCTAACATAACTTATTCTTTCCTTTAGTGTTAAGTATTCCTGAGCTCCAGATTGGAAGAGATATGTCAGAATCACTCTACACATCATTTTTCAAGAACTTAGAATTGACATCTGATTTGAAGCAGCATCGCTGAACAATAACTTGCTCCTTTTTTCCACCAACCTCTTAGAGAAGAGAAAAAAAAAAGAAAAAAAAGGTTTTACATGTTTTATCTCTCTATTAGATGATTGTAGTGTACCCTTAGGCCAACACAGTGATTAGGATAAAGTCCTGTATTGGCTTTCCCTATATTTTAAGGTATGCCCTGGTTGGCTAAACTTAGTAGGTTTTATTTAAGTCAATGTACAGATGAGCTGCTCTGGATTCTCTGGCATCTGGCTGGGTTCCCCAGATGCCTCAGTTATTCAGGTACGGTTTGTTTTTTTCTTTTTGAGATCTGTAAGAACATCAACAGCTGGACTCTGGGCCTGAGGAATCATTGCCTGTGCTTCGGGTAAAAATAGTGGTTTTGATTGGATCAGTGCATGTCCAGAATGGCTCCATTCAGTGGAACTAAGCCCTAATTACACACTGTGATAGGAAAATATTGTCAGTTTGTATGGGTAGTTTTGTTACTAGACTCAGCGAATATCACTCATCCTGTCTTTTCCCACTTGGCTGCTTATAAGTAGGTGGACACTCGGGTTGTTATCACATACCAGAGATTGGAGATCAGTTCAAAGTTTGTTTTACACGTCTCCGTTTTGCAGAATCAGTTGTGGTTTCCAGGGCTTCAGTAGTTGCTTGATCATGTACTTTAGAGAGATTTGAGTAAGTTGCGACTCACTGCTTCAGCTGATGCCTCAACAAATTGTTTTCCTGTTTGACTTCAGTGAGGTTCTTTCCAAGGCTCTGACAGAATGACTAATGTAGTTACAGATCTTGACTGTCACTTTCATACATTTTCAATGTTGCTTTTATTTTATCCAGCAGCAGATCAGTGAAAAAAAAGTTTAAGCAGCATGTAAAGCATGTTATAAACCTGAAGAGACTCTTCTGACTTCTGTGTTGCTTGAAATTGTTGCTTGGTGTTAAAAGGAGTAAATATTTAGACACATATATGTTCCTGTAAATTATCCATCTTGAATTACTACAAGAAACTGTTTTTAAGAACTGCAGGAGTTAAGTGTTTGAAATCATTCCATCATGGGCTGGGAACCAGTCAAATGGTGATGTCAGAACAAAGGAAGGGCCAGCCCAAAGGTGGGAGTTAGGTGGGGAAAACCGAGGGAGATGCTCAGTCACACGGCAGGAACAAGGCAGGAGAACTGGCTCAGCTCTAAGATTACCTCAAATGGCCTTCCTTTTTTTATTTGTTAAAACTTGCAGTCATGTATGCACACAGAATATTGTCCAGATTTCAGCTTTGACCATGAGTGTGCTGTCCATTAGGATGCTTGTTAGTTGCAGCTTCACCCCTTACTTGCTGCTGATCCTTGGTACTGTCTCTACCGCACTCAGACAACAGCAGCTTTTGAAACCTATAGAAACCTATAGACCTGTGCCAGGACCCGGACTGCTGACAGAGCTGAAGAGCTCCATGGCTCCTTGCTTGTCTCAACAGTTGATCCTCTGCTGTTTTCTGTTTGTCTTTCCTCCCTGGCTGCAGCTGCATTTGCCTTCTGATGCTTTTTCTTGCCTCCAAGGAAAGACATCAAACGTTATGTTCTCACTGTGGGGTACAAAATGTCCATAAGAGTTTAGCTATTATCAAAACATATTTGATGGGAATTCAGTTCCAATGAATACAAAATGTGTCAGCTGACACATGAGTTGTCACCTTTTACAGAGACTGCTTGTTGATGATCACAAATGACTGTCCAGTCTCTTGGAAACAGACTCATCTGTCTCTGTTAGGTAAGTGTGCAGCCGAGAGGCTGGGCTCGAGCAGTGCAGTAACATTCAGAATGGGTAACTGAAGTTAGAGGTGAGCTATTGCAGAGGTTTCTGGGCAGTTAAAACACCAGTTAAGTTACATGCCATGCCAAAGAACCCACTGTTGAAATGATGAGAAATACAGAGGTTGAACTGGGACATCTGACTTTGTTCTCACATCACCCATGTATTTATAATGCTGAAGCTGCTGGAAAAGACACAAGTTCTACTCATCCATCTGACTCCATCAGAAGAGGGGGGCAAGCATGGGCATGGTCTGAAGGTTACAAAGTCTCATCCTGAGCAGTTGAACTCCCAGTGACACCGACAGAGACAGTACAGGAAAAGTGCTTTTATGAAGAGGCCAACTATTACTCTTGTGTTACACGCCTGGCACTTCGATTGTTTCATTCAGCCCATAAAGTGCATAACTGAACAAAGGTGTCTGCTGAGGTCTTCGGTCCTGTTGTTGGAAAAGATTTTGGAATCTATGTTCTAAAGTCTTAAACTAGTGAGGTGGAGATCCTAGCTCACAGGTAAGTAAAGCCAGATTTCTGCCTGCACTTCACAGAGAGCTGCTTGGCTCAGCATTTCTTTCAGAGGAGGATGGATTCTGGAGCCAAACTTTAGCCCTCTCATCTGAAAATTTTGCCCTGCATCCCCTTCTTCACTTTAGTTTCACACTCAAAACCTGGAATCATGTAAGACATGGGCTCTTTGTAGGTTATGTGCCTCTCAAGCAAGTATGCACAGACACATGTGACACCAGGACCTTGTCACAGGGGTAGGCACTGGCCAACAAGATACATTTGTGATAGTAATTTCAAAAACTCAGGTTGAAGTATTTAGCTCTGAGAAAGTTTTCTCTCCAGTTGTTGGACGAAATGCTGGAATTACAGGATGAAACTGTGTAGCCCACCTTTTATAGGAGATAATGCATATTACGGTCTTTTAGAATCTGTTAAATTGATTATCTGTGTTAAACAATACTTTAAATCACTTTTCTCTCCTCGTTCATTCACAAGTATTTCCAAGAAAGGGCTTGGCAGTGAAATTGCTGTTATTTAAATGGCGCCCTCAAGCACAGGAAGATACATGAGAAGCAAAAGACGTGTGACTCCAAAAGAACTCAACAACTTCAGACTGCCTTATAATTTCTTCAGTTTTTAATGTGTGTAGCTGAATGCTGAATCTTATTCTCTGGGTATGCTAAATCAATCAAGTGAATGCTAATGTCCTGCTAGCTCCAGCAATTCAGCTGGAATTGAAGTAGCAGAGACAATGCCCAGAGCTGAGCTGACATCATTGTGAATGGCTCCCTTGCACAAATACAACAGAAAGAGAATAAGAGCTAGAAATTTTAATGTCAACTCTCTTAGAAGCACAGGGAAAAAAAAAAAAAAGAAAAAGAAAAAGAGAATCATCATTGATCAAATAGAAACAGACAGAAAAAAATAGTGCAGAGATAGAGAAATCTTATTTTTCAAGGAAAAAAAAAGTGGATGTGAAAATAGAATTCTATCAGAACAGAATGGGTTCTTAATAGTCTTTTAAAATGAAAATGAAATGAAGTGATTTTGCTGCCTCTTTAAGGAGCTTGCTTTTGTCAGTCTGAGGCTATTTGAAAAAAGGTCTCTGCAGAAAATTACAGTCTCAAATTATGTTTTTTTCAGGCTCAGATCGCAGAGGTGAGAAGCACCATTGTGAGCAAGAGTGACAAATACAACCCCATCGCACACAGAGAAGCCAGGAGGGCAGCCTTGCTCTTCTGGTGCTGCCGTGACATGATTTCAAGGCAGTTTGTGGAGCCTGAGGTCAGGACTAGGTTTGTGTTTTGGTTTAGAGGAGTTCTGGTCTAGTGTCGCAGAAAACCTATGCTAGACACGGAATCAGTTTGGTCACCTTCAACCTGGAGATTCACAAAAGCTTCTGGCATGGTATTTATTGTGAGAGGGGTTATGGTGAGTAAATAGTTATTTCTACAAGATGGAAAGATTTGGGAAGTTATGTTGACATTAGCCCACTAAGGGAAGAAGAGGAAGGATGGCAATAGCAGAACATTTGACAGACCTGAATGTCAGTAGCTTCCGTGAGATGCTTTGTTGTACCAAATGTTGACATCCCTTCATTTTGCCAAGGAAATGGAGGTCTTGAAGTATCAGATTCTCCAAGCAGACTTTTGCTTTCCTATACTGATGTTGAAATAGGAGACTCCTGAGCTGTTATCTGCAGAGGGAAAACAAAAATATCTGCTGGATACGTTTGCAACAAACTGGAATTATTAATGATGTTAGAGCTCTGTGTCTCAGAGCCACAGCTGCAATTCTGTGATTCAGCAGAGAGGAGATGTACCATGAGCATTATATGCCTGGTCTTGGGGTGGGGGAAGAACTCATTCATCTTTACCTGCTGGCTGAAGACCCACGAAAGACAGAGCTTGTTCTCTGTAGGAGGGGGATGCTGTCACTCTGGCACTGTGATCAAATGTAGAAGCTTTATGCTTTCTGGTGAAGCAGTGATGCAAGCAGCACTAATAGCGTGCACACGTGAGCAGGGAGTAGCAGGCTGCAGGCAAAGGAGGAGAGCGCCTACGGTCTGAGGTTGCTGCATTTGAGATCAATCGATGCATCACATTTTAGCCTTTTTCTCTTTCAGCTGACAGTGTAGTATTGTCTCACAGGGGCTCGGCTTGGCCAGTCCTAGTGTGCTATCTGGTTTCTTTCAGCTTGGTTTGTAAATAGTGGGCTGTATTTGCACTCCTGACTTGCACAGCCTTCTGTTACTGCTGCTACTGCGCTGCAGCCTTTAGCAGAGGCATTGCTGTCAACAGCTAAAGCACAGTGCTCCTGCACCCTGCCTTTCCTTGGCCTTTATGGATCCTTAGTATATACAAAAATGCCAAGGTGCCACTGCTCCGTAGCACTGTGGTAGTATCTACAGCGTGCCAGATGCTTAGTTGTGTGGGAGGGGGCACCAGGACAAGGGCTGGCATTGAGTATGGTGATGGTGCAAAGCAAATACTAATCCTGTTCAGACCAGCTGCACCTTCCAGCAGTCCTTTGCTGGCAGGGAGCAGGCCAATGTCACTGCTGCTTGGGGCAGCAGGTACAAATAAGATGTCACACTTCCTAATTCCCAAGGGAAAAAGGTGCTAAATATGGTGGGGTCTGCTGAGGGGCAAGGAGGGAGATGCTACGTGCTGCGTAGTCTTTTCTGTTCTCCCCTCATTCCTATTGAGCATGCATATACTTTATACTCTCTGTATGGCACTTTTCCTAATTTTTATTTTAACATGTGCAATATCTAACATGCTAATAATTCTGAGTACACTCAAATGTTGATCTGCTCGCACATGGATAATGGTCCCCTGATTCCCACTCATATCTAAACATCTTCCTTAAGGTAAGAGTAAAGCAGTAGCTGATTGTTACATCTTCTTTCATCTGGGCTTAATTTTGCTATCTCATTTTTCTGAGGAATTTTTCTTGAGAAAAAAAATTATACATGTTTTGAATCGGTTATATCAGTATAGGAGGCTGTGAAGCTGCTATGAAGGAATAGAAAAATCTCTTTACGAGTGTGAATTGTCAGTGATATACAGTATCTATTCACACTCTAAAAGATTGAATTAAAAGTGATAATTATGTGCTGGTTTTGCTGCTTAAGTGGTTTAATACCATTATGACTGTGCTACTTAATGGAAAAGCTTAGAATCAGACTAGCATGGGAATACTAAAAATTTTAATGGATTTCTGCTCAAGTCATTCTTCCTATTAGGAAACAAACCCACCAAAATATATAACTAGGGCTTTGGATTCAATTATTAATCCTCTCTCCTAATTTGAAGAGCAAAATTATCACTTAACAGCAGTTCTCTGAAATAGAATTTTAATGATACTAGTCATCTCATAGCTGAACATGATTTTTCCTGATCAGAACAAAGGTAGAAGATTCTTAGTGCTGAATCAGTTTTAATTATTAAACCTAAGCAGTTAAAAATATAGTGTAAACAGCATGTCTTGAACATCTGTCAAAGAAGCTGTCAGAAATTTTTTCAATGGGTTCGTGTGTTACCTGGCTTCTCTGTGTGAGGAAAAGGCTTTGGAATATGGTAATTGGAATGGGATTATAGAAATAATGTATTGGAAGAGAATTATGCCATACACTTGGAAGGATTCTTATGGGCTGATCCTGACATTTTATAGTTCTAAAATAAATCTGATGGGCTTCATCATAATGTGGTTCTGTCTCCCCATGGAAATTTGCAGTAGTTTAGGTGAAGTGATTGTTCAGGCTGTGAAATGAGAAAAGGAAGAAGACTGAACAGTTTTGGGTCATCCTTTTATGGGCTGGTGCTAAAGTAAATTGATTGAGGTATTGAATTGGTGTAACTTGTGCTCCTTGAATGTGGATGGAAGTATTCATTCCTTATAGGGAGGTTCTGTTGGTTATGACTGCTATTGCCAGTTCAGAATCAGAAATAATCCCTTGTAGAAGCTCTGCAAAACTTCTCTGGGAGGAATAAAGATAAAGGTGGGAAGACCTAGTTCAAAAAAACCCTTCACTCTTCATGATTAGCCACATATTTCCAGCTGTTCAGGCATCTGGTTATTCCCTGGAATTTTTTACATCCCCTCTGAAGACGTTATAAACTCAGGGGAGAATTTTCCTCTGTGACCTTAACTCTCAAAGCTGCTTTATTCCCAGTGTCTCATGGCAACTATTTGTGCTTTTTGATTCCTATCCTAGAAAACTAAAGTTAGCAATTATTCTGCAGAATGGATGTTATTTGGAAGAACAGTTTGCCAGCAGCAACTTCCTGACAAGCCTGAAAATCGAGTTAGGTCAGCAAGATGTCAGTCCTTTCTCACTGATAGTGTTTTGGTGTTTTACAGAACATGAGTCAAGTTGATACTGACCAAGAGGCTTGTTTGGCCTGATAGCAGTAGTAAACTTTTGGGCACTCATGACAGAATACCCAGTGTTAGTGTCCTACCTGTTATTGCCAATCTATTTAGATTATTACATATTTTTCCTTTTCCATGCATTTGCATTTTGTTTTGCCTCTTTCCATGCTTTAATGACAAATAAAAAAGTGTAATAGACTCATATTGTATGTTCCCAAGGTCTTTCTAATGGAAGTACTGGGACTTCTTTACAGTTGTACTCAGTTTTCCTGACTCGCAGCAGGACAACAGAGCAGTCTTACAACTATGAGCAAATATTGTGAGGCTGAATTTCTTTCCCTTTGAAACTGAGAAATCGATACAAGTCGGCAGTAATGCTGATATGCAAACCAATGTCTTGGAAGACTGAATCTGAGGTTCACGGATGCTGTTGGGATCAGTGGAAAAGTTGCTGCTTCTTTTTTTTTTTTGCTATGATCTCAAATTTTCTGTCAGCAGTAGTTGGGCTGATTGTGCCAGTTTCTCAGTAATTTTTCCAGCCAGTAATTTTTCTGGCTGGAAGTCCATCAGGAATACCAGCCATAATCAACATTAATATAGCTCTTAATACTGCTCCCCCTCCTCCATTTGAAGTAAAAGGGAAGTTGGAGTGCAGGATCAAGCCCTTAATTTGTTACTTACATTTGATTTGAAGCTTAGTGTCCAAGGTCATGATCAAAGGGTAGCAGAATAACTCGGGCCTGTGAACAACTCATCATGTTAGACAGAAAGCAATTTGGTCCAAGGCGCAGCGTGGTGGAAGATTGCCACTTCCTTTCTCTCTCAGTACTTTTCTGCATTCTCAATCCTGTCAACAGTCTCTTCATCCATTTCTGTGGGTGACTGGGCTTCCTTCCTGAAACCTTCCCAAATTCAAACTGCACTTGCCAATAATTTGGTATTTGAGTTTGATACAAAAGTTTTCAAAGGATCTTCACAGACACTAATCAGGGTAAAAATGCAAATCTAAAATCTGTCTTATTCTAATGTTTCCTTTGGAAACCATTTAATTTCTTACAAGCACACTTTGGCAGATGATGTGGCCCTTATAGTAATAAATCACAGGAACATAAGACACTTCACTGCAGCTGCAACATGGCTAGTTAGGATCCTATTCAAGAAAAAGGCTTAGGCAGTGTATTTTCTTTCCTCTACTCTGTGCTACCATTTTCCCCCCTTATAGATCAAGTGAAAAGACTCTCAGAATGCTTTTATAATTGTCTCCTTAGAGTTATAATCTGCAATATAATAATAATAATCTGCAAATGCTTTTTTTTTCTAAAAGATAAAAATACCCAAATCTTAATAGGGCCTTTTTAAATGGCACATCATTAACTCTCCAACCTCCTTCATGGTTTTGTAAATCTCTTTAATAAGGGTGAGAAGAAGCTTAGAGAGGTCTCTTTGATTAAAGGTTTGACCTGGAATTACTTTGAATTTGTATTATGGAGTCAGCAGGTTTACTGTGGTAGTCTTAACAGAGAATCTTTTGAAGTGCTTTGCAGGTAGAGCTGTAAAGAGAGTAAGTATTATATAAAACTTGCTAAAAATGCAGCAGAACCAGTTAAGCATCAGGACACTGTGTTGAAAAGCCACATCCACAGAGCACTGGGAGCAAGCTTCCTTGCTAGTTTAAAGCCTGAATGTGCAAGTCTTGTGAGTGGTATTATATGGCAGAGTTTCAAGAAAAGGAGGCTGGATTCAGTGATCCACAAGGTCCCTGCAGCCCTATGCCCAGGGTTCCTGCATGATTATAATCACTATAAAAAACCCAGCAGTTCTAAGAAATTACTCAAATCAGTGCAAAACATATTCAAGACAGTGAGTTTCATGGAACTTAAATGTGCTCATTACTTCATTGCCGTGCATGACTTGGCTCAAAGGAAGTGATCAAGGATACAAAAGCCTGTGAGGCCTTTTAACCCTGCTAATTTTGAGTCTTATGAGTACAGGCTTCTTAGAAAGTGATGTTCCTCTCAAGGTCACTTAACTCTGGTAACAGGTTTGCTGTATTTGTCAATGGTGACCCTATAATTCTGACTAATGGAAATGCTTCTCTGTAGGATGGATGGATTCACTTCTCCCTGCTATAACTTTTTATAGGATCTCTAAAGCTTAGGCAAAACTTTCAGTATGGGGCAGTGAGTCCACACTGGATTTATTGTGCAATATTTAATGGCTAACTTCAGGAGTATTTGGAAGCAGAACCATCCAACATCTATAGTACTCACGGTATTTCGGAGTCTCAGAAAGGTCAGGTTTTCTTTGGCAATGTCTTTTTTCTCATAGTTGGACTTGGCATGAATATACTGACAGCATTCCTGTCACTGCCAACTAAGGACAGGAAATTGCAGCATGCAGAAATCAGCATTGCAGGATAGGAAGCCTTTGCTTTGGAAAGTCTCTTTACTAGGCTCCTGTGTTGAATGTCAGCATGATGGAGCATGCCTTGTATGTAGCCAAATGTGCAAGACCTGTAGCAGAGCCATAATGTTGACAGTACCATTATGAGGTCAACAGGGGAGGTCAACTTTAATTTGCCTTGATTGCCTGTTCTTCCTGGTTTTCAGACTCTGGAGTAATGCAAACAGTGTTATATAGAGCAACAAGTGCGTGCACATTTGAGCTACTCCTTCACTGCACGGTGACAGCTGGTGTCAGCTCAACTTCCCACAAAACCAACACCATCATCACCAGCAGTGATGTTATTTTTCAGCCTTTCAGACAGTGTGTCAGCACTTTCCCTTCGAGTTGCAACCAGCCTCTGCTGCTCTGCTTTCGCCAAGGTGTCAGGATGTGTTCTTGGAGATGTGCCTTGTACTGGGGGTAGGTTTGTGAAGCAGCCCGAGGGAACCCTGGCACTCTTGTTGTCTCTTCCACCTGCCTGAGGTAGACCCACCCAGGTCAGCTCTTCCCCTAGACACATAGGGCAGTTCCCCAGTGGCTGTCTGCGAGGTGGAGAGGGAAGTGCTGCTGGTAGGAAATGCTACAAGAGAAGAAGAGGGGAGTGTGCTTTTCTTCTCCCAATTGCTAGAAGAGAAAGACTGTTCAAAGAGAAGCCAGAGCTGGAGAAGGGAAGCAGGAAAGACCCCCAGAAAGAGTGATCAGAGCAGAGATGGTGAAAAATAGAACATGAAAGTGGTACTGCAGAAAGCTCTTTTAACTTTAAAGAAAAGTAAAAGGTTTTTGCGGCTGCTGAAGGAAAGCTTTCTCATTTGCTGCAGGTAGGGATTTTTTTGTCAGTTTCCAGGCAATGTTAAAAAAAGAAATTTCTGTTGCTCTGATAAAATGTTCTTTCCCCGCTGCAATGATAGCACTAAAGACATTGCAAGTGAGTTATTAGGCTCTTGTGTACGACATGTGTGCATCCTCCCCCAGAACAACTTGGTGGCTGAATGTAGGCACATTTCTCTGCAAGGTGTTCAATGCTTTTAATCCCTCCTGAGGTTGATGACAGAGGAGGCTTCAGCTCTTATTAGAGGCCCTAAGCATTCTCCCAGAATAAGTCTAATTTCTAGAGACTCTGGGGAAACTGAGTGCTGATCTGTTTAGGTGATTCTGTTCTGATTAGGTGGCAGCAAAGCTGAAATACTGTTGAGGGAAGCATTGCTGCAGAGTTGCTTGAACAAGAAAAGGATCTGAAATGATCCCAGAAGTTTAGCTGATATTTAAAGGACAGCTCAGCTGGGTACACTCGTAACATATGATGGGACAGGGTAGAGCATGAGCAGTGCTGCATTCAGAGCACTGGCAGATGCACTGTAGGCTTCCTGCATGCCTCACAGTTTTTGGATATTTGAAGTTTTGTTACTGTTCCTTTTGAAGCAAGATGGTAGATATAAACTCCTTAAAGAGCAGTAGCACTGTACCTGCCTACATATGTGGCCAAATTGGGTGGTTCAACAGCATTATGAGCAAAGTAAAGCATTTCACTGATTTTGCTGTAGTTCCAGGATACATTTCCTTCATGACTCCCCAGCAATCTGCATACATCCTCCTGGAGAAAGAGAAGTGAATATTCCTGCTTATGACAGCCCAGCCTTTTTTGGAAATGCTACTGCAGTGTTTAAAACTACTCAAACGCCAGATGACGGGAACCAAGACAAAACCTTAGTCTCTGTGCAGTTCTGATGTGACTGGTGGGATGGTCTGATGGTAACAAGATGAAAAGACTCCAGGTCACTGTTGCCTTTTGTCTCAGTGGGGAGTGCTGTCCTTCACACTGATCCAGCTCCAATTAATATGATGCAAAACCACCCACATAGTTTTCTGTTATATTTCTATAAAGAAAGATCAGATCCTTAGTGTTTGTTGCTGGGGTACACAATGTTACTTGTGAAGTCTTCACACACATCAGCAAGAGCAGAAGATGGTCACACCTTGTTAGGAAAAATTCAGTGTTGGAGAAATGTGCATGACTTACGCTCCACAGCCCTAAGATACTTCTTGTGTGGACCAGCCAACAGCTGCTTAAGCCATCCTGTAGTCCCCAGCTGCCTGTGAAATCAGGCCTTTGGAAGAAGGAGTACGTGGATCTATGGATGTGATGTTGCTGCAGGACATTAAGGGGTGTATGGTGACAGACTGGGGCTAAGCATGGACTGCTTTTCCCATGCTGCACATAGGGGAGTTTGCTTGTACTGAGATTCTGCTAATTTCTGTTATGAAGTTTCAAAACAGTAGCAGAGTATCTGCGGGGCTAGTGCTGAGGCAAGTCCAGCTGGTTTCCAGATGAGGGGATAATTCACCCCTTCCCTGTTTAGGCATGTAATCTTTTGGTCCTCTGAACCATCACCTCTGTTGGAAATATCCTCCTCTTTCACCTTGTATTCTCCTGGGGGCTAGAGTACAAGCTCCTATCTCTGCCTACTGTTTTGAAAACCAAAGAAGGGTCTGTGTGTGCCCCTTCATGCACACAGAGCTGGAACAGGAAAAATAAAAATACTACCTTCTATTCCTTGGAGCTCTGACATCTGTCTCCTATTCTCCGATTTTCATAGTGTGTCATTTCCTCATCTATTTTACTGGGTGCGTGGGAGCCTTTATTGCTTCCAGTATTTAGATAGATTGAAAACTATTGCTTAAATGAATAGCTCCTGAAATTGTTTCCTTGCTAGGAATCGTTAATATGCCATATGGATTCAACTCATGTATCTGTGCTAATATTGCATCCAGAATTGCTAAAACTATTTTTTTGAACCCTTAACCCTTTATTGAATAGGATAGGATGATTTTTTTTTAATTTATTTTTTTTAAATTTTAGTAGCTGAGGTTTCAAATGTATATATGCTGCAGTCACTCAAGATGTCACATTTGGGCATTTCCTCCCAGAGTGCTACATATCTCGTTCTCTCACCAAGGATCTCAGGATATTTTGCAAAGTTATTCTCAATTCAGACATGAGCAAAAGGAGGCATAAGAAATGTCAAAATGTCTCTTGCAGAGCTGAGAATAGTCCTCTGGCTTCTACCAGGTGAGCCTCTTCACTTCCCTGTGTTGATGGCCCAGAAATCTGTATTGCTCTCTGCAGTACTTAGGTATCACTGGGAAGATCAGCAGGAACTTGCCGGAGTAGCCAGTGTTGGGAGAACTGGAAAAGGCTGAAACAGAAATGTGGAGTAAGGGCAAGAGATTGCAGCTGATGGAAATTTGAAAGCAAGTGGTTGACAGCACTCTCTCAGCCTACTGCAAATGTGGGATTAAACATACTGACTTTAATAACCTTCCTCAAGCCTTTCTGATGTTTGCCTGCTACATGTAAAGAAATAGTTGCTCTGGCTGAGCTGACAAATGGTAGTTCATTAGGATATGGTAATTTAATTGCTTGTGTTTGTCTTTCACCACTCTTAGTATCGGAGGAAGAAGAGTACTCTAAATGGTAAGGGAAATAATCTGTCCTGATTTATGCCACCAATAAAAATCCCAGAGGAAGATTAATTCCAAGAAACAAAAGTGTCTATTAACATAAATGACTGTTAGCTACCGTGAGCATTAAACTTAAACGTATCTATTCTCTCCATGTGGCGTCACAGTTTTTTGTGCAGAGGCTTGAGTGCTACATTAAACTGAATGAGGAATAGTGGAAGCTTTATAGCTCAGCTAGGCATTGAAATGGTACCGGTTCGGAAAGCTTGACAGATGAGACAGGCTTGAGAAAAATAGGTGAATCAAAGCTGTAGTTAGAAAACCAACTCAGCCCCAATACACCCATTTCTCCTATGGTTTAGTAACGATACTTCTGTTGATTTACTTGCCTCACCTTGTCTCAGGAGATGAGATCTATAACAATGATAGAGAGCTCCTTTTTGAACTTATGTGAACTCACTCAACAAGGGGATTAAAATTGGATTTCAGCTTAGTTGCTCTCCTGCTGTCTAGCATCAGGAAATGTGTTGCGAGCTGCAGGATAGATATCTCGCCTGGTATGTGCCTGCGTGTCCTTGAGTATTGATGGGCTACATAGATGCCTTCCATTTTTAGGGCAGGGTTGCTCAGGCTGCAGCTTGGAGGCCTGTTGTGGCTGGAACTGTCCCTCTGTAAGCTCTTCTCAGACCATGTGGACCACACTGGTACCAGCCTGCTCCTGTTCTCTGCCGTCACTGTGTAACTCTGTCATCTTGGCCATGGGAGGTCAATCCTGTGCATTTACAGTCGTCATTCTGTGTCCTCCTGGGCAGCCACAGAATTTGGGCCCGTCTGCACAACTTCAGCTCTGCAGTAAGCCCTAAATGTCTTCCTTGTCTGACAGAAGTTACTCTTAGGCACTTGCAGAGCAAAGCACATTTGCTCAGTGGGTGTCAGGGTTGTGTATGTGTACTGTCAGCCCAGTGTGGTAGTTTAGTTAACTTCATCCTGGTAGGAAAAAGACTAGATGAGGCTACGGAACAGCTGCAGAAGAGGTAGCAGTGTTGCTGTTGGAAAGCATCTCAAAGCAGGCTGTATGCGTTCACTGCAGCTGGCAGAGCTTAAGGAACAAAGGTTCTTTGGCTTGAAGGTGGTCACAATAGTACTGAAACATAAAAAAGTATAATAGAAACCGGTCTGGGCAAACGGCATGTTTCATGATACTCTCCATGTATCATCCTTGGTACCATTCATCCAGCAGTTCTCTATATTGGCTGTACCTGATTTTGAAAGCTGTTTGCTTCTGATTCTCTCCACTGGAGCGTAAGGTAAATATGTGGAAGAGTTGCTACAGGATTTGCTTTTAGATAGACTTAGAAACCAAAGAAAATGAACCTTTTCCTTAATTTCAGGTGGAGAGGCTAATGCAATGGGAGATTGCTCTCTAAAGCTAAGTTGCTTTCCATCTGACAGAGTGGTCAGTAAACTGGTGTCTTGATTGCATTTGTTTTTAAGCAAATATCTTTCTGAAGGGGGAAAGTAAAATAACAGCTAGCCAGCTTCAGACCGGTAAAATGGGTGCTGCTCTTTCCCAGGCTTGCTCTCAACAACATCTCTTGTGAGCCAGCCCCAAGGGCTGGATTAGTGCACTGTTGCAAGCCTTTACAACATACAAGCAAAGCAGACCCCAGAGGAGCTGACTGTTTTGGGAAAGAACTGTCTGAAAGATTAATCTTTTGTTAAGGTATAGGTTAGTCTACTGCCTGTCATATTTTAACTCCAGTTCCCTTCAAGCACACATCTAAACTCTTGCCAGTAAGAGATCTTGCAAGCCATTTCATCCTGACTGCTTGATATCCGCTGCTGAAAGACTTGTGATAAAATCCTAATACATTAAAATACACTGGAAAACTAGCAGCATGATACAGAGTAAACTGCAGTGTTGTATGCATATGGCTCTTGGCACAATATTTCTCTTGGTCTGTGAGGAGGATTTCCACAAAGTAAATTAAAAAACGCACAGAGTTTCCCTATTCAAAGCATTTATTCTACCCCTGTCAGCTCTGCAGTGCTTTCTAAAATACCCCAAACCAGATCTGTACCTGGCCCAGCTGAACAAAAGCAACTGGTGGGAGATCTCTTATTAAAGAAGATGCTGGCTGTGTTGGGCCTTTGCTTTAACACTTGACTGCAGGTTTGGGAGTAAAGAGAGAAATAATGTTTTCCCATTTGTCTGCTTTTTCCTGTATGATCACTAGAGGCAGAAGTGTGTGCCGTATCCAACCTTTGGTGTGGTGAGGCACAAACAGTACTAGTTTGAACTCGTAGTTTGCGCGTCTGTCCCTCCTGAAGGGGAAGACAACTATACTGCTGTACTGCAGGAAGGGAAGAACTCCTCCTGCTCTGAAGGACTGGTTTTACTCCTCCCATTTCCTAATCGTGCAATTAGAAAGAGTTAGCATTGGACTACAGTCCCTGAGCCTGGCCTCTTCTACATCGTGAAATGATGGTTTGGAAGCAGATAGGACCAGGGTTGGTTTTCTTGCTGTAAGACATTTCTTTTACCTCTAGAGGCTGAGTTGCAAGTTGCATGGACAGAGGGGCTGTGGGTGACAAAGGATGACCGTATTGGTGAGGCTGTATGGAAGTCTGGAGCAGTTGGTACAGCAATTAACCTGGGGCATTGCTGGCTCCCACTGGCCTGGCTTGCTCTGTATGGGTTGGGATGGTGGTGGAAATTATCTCACAAGCCACAGTGGAACACAGTATCCTATTTTAAGAACAAAAGTCAAATTTTTGTAAGTACAGCTAATGGACTGAATGCTTGATGTGGAGCCTACACAGGTCACTCAGTAAAGCCTAAATAACATCATAAGCCTTAACCTTAACAGCTTCCTGGTTCAGTAGTGGCCCTGCAAATAAAAGTCTGTCTTTTTGGGTTCTAGTGTGTGCCAGGCTGCACAATGTGTGCTCTCACAGCACCCCAGTACCAGAACAAGTGCTCTTTGGCAATGGGACGGAGTGTTAGGCAGTGAAAAGAATGGGTAGAAAATGCCTCTTGGCCCTTGCTTCCTTTCTTCTCACTAGATCAAACAAGTGACCCTGAGGCTTGAGAACACTATACAGAAAATAGCAGGTGTGTATGGGTCAAGCCTAACTATTCCAGATGGAATAGGGACTATCATGCTTGACTAAGTTTTTTTTCTCTTTCTTTTTTTTCCTCCTACAGATGGGTTATTTTGTTTTGACTCCACTTATAGTCACACCTGTTTCTGAACAAAGATGTTTGTTTTTATAGCTGGGAGCTGAGGCTTTTTGTAGAAGATGAGTTATAAAGCGCTTAATTAGGAAGGTGGAGAGCAGCTTGAAATGAAACCTACACCTTCCCAGTGAGAGTGACATTGTGCTTCTTAGCTGTAGAGGCTGTATTGATTAATTCACGCTTGCCTTGAAATGCTGTTGTGCTAGTTACTTCAGCTCTAGCAAATGGTGTTTTTATAATAAAACTCAAAGGGTTTGAAATAATAAAACATGAAAATAATCACTGTGGTGGTGCAATAGAAAACTCCATCTTCTTAAAAAATGTACAAAGCATCTTTTTCTGTGTAATTGGTCAGTGCAATGGTAGGGCAGCACATCACAGTGAGTGCTCTGCTTGCTTCCATCTCAGATGAGAGAGAGAAGACAGTCACTGAAATGAAAATGAGAACACACCCAGGGTACTTAAGCTACTTCAGACTCCTTCATCAATATGATGAGTAAACTTAGACAACAAGCAGTATATCAGAAAAGAGTACAGATTATGCTCTGCTTGAAGAGGAGGGAAGAGGGAGCCCTTGCTTATGCCCCAGAAAAAACACACCAAAACCAAGCCCAAAAATCCTGTTAGGCTGTTTTGAAAACAAGCAATCTAGCATACATGTAGCCTAATAAGATGTTTGCTCAGAGGAAGGAAACTAGATCTCTTAATATTAGTAGATTAGAGCCATGAGCATTTCTATCTTGTGGCACATTCATTGTAGGAAGAGTATGGGTGGGAAGGAAAAAACAGGCAGAAGGCTGTTGTTCTTGGCAATATTCTGGTTGTCTCTCTGTGATTGAAAACATTTATTTGAACTGAACACAAGGGAGGATCAGAACTCTTCTATTACACCCCATGAATTTAGGGGTTGAAGAAAGGGTGTTCAGGTAAATGATTTAATTGGCTTTGAAACAGTTTTTTCTGTATCAGCAGAAATTGTCAGCTGCTAGCCAGAATTTTTATTTGCTTTTATATAAAACAGACAAGTAAATTCTCTATCACTTAAATGGCTCTTGGTGTTTACGTATCATTGTCTATTTCATACCCACCAAGTACTTCTGCAAGCTCTGAGTAACTTCAGCTGCAGAACACACACACAAAAAAATTAATATTTTCTCCTTAAAAATGGAGTGGTCTCAAGCCCAGTTAATTTTGAGTTGTACTCCTCAGAGCCGTTACCTTCTTACAATTCCAGTCAAAGACAAGGGTAGATGCAGATGCTTCTTGTAAGAGAGGGTAGAACTGTATTAGGTTGAGGATCGTGCTGTGCTGACTCAGGTGCAGCCTTCAGCATTAGAGTTACTGAGCTGAGAGCAGGGAGAGGAGACTTTGCCTCTGTCTGCACCCTCATTTTCCAGAAAAGCCTAAATGATTTGCCAGGAATAGAAACCAGGTCTGTGAGGGGGTAATCATCTTTCTTCTTTCTGTGTGTATTTTTGAGATGAATACATGCTAAAACTAATGTAGTAGCCATAAAAATCAGTAAGAATTGCCCTGCTTGAAATAAAAGTGTCAGACCCACTTGTGATTATTTAAGAGGAAAATGTCATCATGTGCTGCATTAGAGATGAAGTCTGTGAAGAAGAGATTTTTAGAACATTCTCTATTCTCTCTCAGTGCAGCCCGGGTGGTTACTCAGGAGCACAGATATTTAAAACAACAGCGTGATGACTTCATCAAACTGAAGTTTTCGAATACAAAGTATAGTCCAGAGAGAAGGGTTTTTTTAGAACACTCATAAAAAAAGTCAACAGTCCATCCCTTCCTGATATATATCCTTGACTGTGGGAACAAATGGTGCTATAACTAGTCTGAGTCCCATCTTTGTTTAAAGAGGCAAAGCATTTCTCTAATTAAAAAGAAATTGGGATTATTTGTCTAAACTTTTCTGTGTAACCTGAATTAGCCAACTGTGGGTTTGAGTCCCAACGTAATATGGATGCAATTGCAAAAATCAATGCATAAAACAGAGCCCCGAAGAGAATTATATTTAACAGGAGACAGAAAATCAAGGCAGATTCCAAACAAATTAGAAATTAAGACTGCAGCAGCTTCAACCGTATTTGCCTTATGGGGAAAGATTAACGTAACTAAGGTGATGTTTTTTTGTGCCAGAACTCACCATCAGTAGTATTTGCCCATGCCACATCTCTGTTTTGTGACTTAATATAGAATATGGATAGCAGATGAACAACAGTAAGATGACAAGAAGATAATTCCAACAACATGTTGGAATTTTAAAGATATTGGAGATTGCTGGCACAGGTTCTAAGCACCTGAGCTGTAGCAATATTATGGAACAGAAGCAATATAGCTTCTTGTCTAGAGAAATACCTAATATTTCCCAGATCTAATAAAGTATATTGGATCCTTAATTTGTTTCAGAAAAAGATCCAAGTGCTTTGCATTTGTTTAACTAATCCAATGTTAATCACTACTAAAATGCTCTGTTCTGCGTGTCACAGAGAAATATCTACCAAATATGTAGCTTTTGGAAGAGAATGGTCACTTGTGTTTATAATAGTACCCAAAACAATGAGAAGACCGCCCTCTTTCACATAGGCTCATGCAATTTAAAAAGCACTGGAAGTCTTTTGACTATTCACTAGCTAAAATATTTGGAGGCAGAGAAGGTTCATGGGAGACCTTACTGCTGTTGCAGCTGCCTGATCAGAGAATATGGAGGAGACAGAGCCAAACTCTTCTCATAGGTGCAGAGGGGTGGGGAGCAATGGCTGCAAGATGAAACAGAGGAAATTCTGGTTAATTATAAGGAAAATATTTTTTATCACAATGATGCCTGGAGAGATTGTGGTATCTCTGGCCTCAGGGGTGTTCTAGCCTCAGCTGGATGGGTCCCTGAGCAACCTGCTCTAATTTATCCTTCTGTGAGGGGGATGTCAAGAGGACCCTTCCAATGCAATTTATTCTCTGACAATATGATTTCTGAGACTGGAACTTGGCCTTTAACTCTTGAACTAATGTTTATTATCTCTAGTAGTGCTAGTATAGATATAATCTCTTGACAGTCTGTAGCAGCTGAAATGGTTTGAAGGCATTTGACTTGACACTATGTATAGCAAAATCATTTGCACCTGGGTCAATATATGCCAGGTAGTTTTTCATGGAGTCTGGAAGTAAAGAAACAGCTATGGGATTACTTCTGTATTTCCCAGCATCAACCTAGTTGAAAATAATGGTAGTTAAAATGTTGAATTGCAGTGCTGAAAAATAGTAACTGGAAAGATTAACTTGTTCTAATTAAAAAAAAAAAAATTATGAAGAAGAAAAAAAGCAACTAATTCAGGATATGTCAGCATGATATGAAGTTGTTTATGTATCTATGCTATAGTAAGAGTAAGAACAACTTCTATGTTGGAGATTGACAATGGATATTTTACCCTGACATATTTTACCCTGACACTGGATTCCAACACAGATCCCAGTATTTCCCCTGTGCTTTCCTTCAGGTAACCTGTGTTGTAATGGCCAGTGTTCTATGGACTGCTCTGTTCCTGTGCCCAGTTTTGCTGCTCACCTTTTGCTGCTATCCTGTTTCTGGGTGCTGGCATCAATGAATGAGGAGTGTGTGCTTTTTATTTCTACTGACTTTCTCGTTTTGAGGCACTGACTGAGATTTTTTTCTGTCTGAAGCAGGTAAATGAGCTCATACAAGATCAGGTGGTTCTTTACAGTTGTCCAGCAGTCCATTAAATGTCTGCTCTGGGTACCTGAGGTCTATTTGGACAGACAGTTTAGAACGTATTTAGGGCACTTAAGCGCCTCTGTCCCTTTTCTCCCTTGAGTTACTGCAGCATTCTTTAAGCCTCCTCTTTGTTTCATTCATCTTGCAAAAGAAAATGTTTAATAAGCCCTGCTCCTGATTTTCCAACTGTTTGTCTGGCTGCAAGCTGTTATTTCCAAGAGGGTATATTAATGGTGCTGTTATCTCTTGATCATGTCAATATTAATGCATGTATGGTTTTAAATCGGAAGAGGGGAGATTTGGATTAGATATTAGGAAGAAATTGTTTGCTGTGAGGGTGGTGAGGCACTGGAACAGGTTGCCCAGAGAAGTTGTGGCTGGCCCAAGGCAGTGTTCAAGGCCAGGCTAGGTGGGGCTTTGAGCAATTTGCTTTCGTGGGAGGTGTCCCTGCCCATGGCAGGGGGGTTGGAACTCAATGATCTTTGAGGTCCGTTCCAACTCTTACCATTCTATAATTCTATGTGCTTTTTATGCTTTGTTCTCACATAATTGCAAGCCTGTGTTTGGCAAATGAAGATATGTTTGCTTTCTTGATTAAGAAGGTTCTAAGGAATTTTTGCATGCTTTGTAGCACGTAATTTATGAAAAGAACTAGTTTAGAAGAGAAGCCCAGCAGTAGAGATGCTAAGTGTTTCCCTAATACTTTTCTCTGATGGGCAGAAAGCAGTTGGTGAATGTGAATGTCAGTGAAATCAGCTTGGCATTACCCCACTGAAGTAGCTGTGTTATTATCCCTATGAGAAGATGGAGGCTCAGCAGGATTAAGTGATGTGTCTGGATTCATGTGGCTGCTGGGATTCCAGCATTTGTTCAGGTGTTGGCTTTCAGCTCTAGACCCAAGGGCCAAACTGGCATACAGTACAGTAGCTTGGTAAAGTGGTATTTTCTCTTCTGGTAACTGCTGTTTTGTGTCCTAAAATCTAAACTCTTTTTTAAACTAAAGTGCCTCTATTCTTTGTAGTTGGGAAGTTAACATTCAAAACATGACCTGCTTGTAATCAATACCTTATTTCTGCAGTCAGCCTGATATAATAAATATTAAAGAGAAATGGACTTGTAGGTGTTTCTCCCGTGATTAGTTCAAAAGTTTGTCATGAAGACTTGGATGACACCAATGAACTTTCTCCTTCAAGTCAAATGAGACAAGGAAGGAGCAGGGTGGGTGCATTAATGTGCTGGAAGAGACTGTGCATGTCCCATCTCGCATCAGAGGGAATGGATGTTGGGTTTTTTGCAAATCCTCACTTCTTCCGACTCTGACCACTGAGTCACAAACGGAGGACCTGTCCCTTAGAGCCGATCAGTGGTGCCCTGTCATTCAGATTCACCTGGTGTAGGCTGTCCTTTAATGGTATCTTTTTCTGATTAATCTTCTGATGTCCCTTCATAGCTCTTTATCAGGATTGCATGTTTCAGACTACCTTCTTCTACTGTAAGCACTTAAAAGGAGCCACCTTAGTATATTCTTTATTATTTTGTACGGCTGATTATTTTTTACTAAATTTGATCCAGTAGCTATTATAATACTTCTGTAATATTATAATCATATATGTCTGTATGGTCTTCAGAATTTTTTAAGCTTCTCTGGAGGAACTGGGAAAGTTGGAAGGAGTTGGCTATGGACGTTCCCAAGGGCCCGAGCCCTTTCTTGATGTACTCATGCACTCCAATATTTAAACTGAAATAGAGCCAGTGAATCTGGTCAGGCAGTTTTGTTGACACGTGGGGATGGGAATATGT
Source organism: Thinocorus orbignyianus (assembly GCA_013400375.1). Lineage (NCBI taxonomy): Eukaryota > Metazoa > Chordata > Aves > Ciconiiformes > Thinocoridae > Thinocorus > Thinocorus orbignyianus. The sequence continues at coordinate 735,559 of VXBW01005077.1, read as the reverse complement.
ACAGGGGTATGTTGGCTAGGCCCATGTTCAGTTCAGGAAAGCCGTCAAGATGGTCTACTGGGTGAAATGAAGCCATTCTCTTGGAATCAGTGGTGCTGCAGCTGCTTTACCAGTGCTGAATCCCAGCCAGCTTCAGAGCTGATACTCCTTTATATGCTATCCTGCAGAGAATGGTGTAAATTAGACCTTGTGTAAGAAGGCAAATTAACAGTTTAATTTAGTGGTTGGTAAGTACTTCTGAATCCCATGGTCCTTCCAGAATTTAATTCTCTAAGCACCTGTGTTAGTGAAATTACAGTTAACCCTCAGTTCACTGGCAGTGTTGCTGCATCTAGTAACTTGGGGCTCTGGCAGCAGAGAGGTGTTTGTGATCTCAGGTAGTTTGGAGTGGACAGAAGCAATCAGTTGGATGAGAGGCTGGATTGTAATGTGAAATGGTCTGTTGTGTGCTAAGCCAAGTGTGAGAAATGAAAGCATACTTAAAAGAACTAGTATGCCAGCAAGTGTCAACAGGAGTGTATCTAATGCTGGATGGCCTGCTGTGGGACAAGAAGAGACAGCAGATGGTCTCTTTCATCTAGTGCTGTTGTCCCCTGTACTGACAGCAGGGTTCCTACAACCAAAAGTCTGAATTTGAGATCATTCTTGATGCTTTGGGAAGGATTTCTGTTTACCTAAACAAGAGGAGAGCAAGCAACTATTGTCAGAGTTAATAAAGTAGCTGTCTGGGATGGGAGCAGAGCTGACTAGGTTATTCAGATAGTGCTCTGCAGTTCCTTGTCTCAGGGTGGGAGTGCAGGCAGTGAGCAGAGCCTGTGGTCCGGTGGCTGGTGTGTCAACTTCATCCTGGATCTTGGATTTCCTGGTGGCTGCATGCTACTCTGCTGCCTTTCCACCTCACTAAGTCCAGTAGCTTTTGCATGAAACCATGCCTGGAGCAGTCTGTTAATTACTGTTCATCTAAAAATGGTATTAATAGGAAAGTGTGTGCTTGTGCTTGTGTCTGTATGTGTGTGCTGGTAAAAAAGTCCAACACCAGCTTTCGATTTATGCTTTGGGGATGTACAAGCCTCTATAGAATGTGCTTTGTGTCATGGATAAACAGCGAGATGCGTTTATATGGCAACTATTGTGGTACATGATAGAGACAGGAGACAGTACTAAATTTTTTCCTTGAAAGGCAGCAAGCTCTAACTTGCATTGAAAGAGCTGGGAAACTTATGAATAATATTCTATGGTTGTGAGTTTTCTTGTGGTGTAAGCCTCTCCTCCTATTGCCTGGTCTGCTGACCTTAAAACTTTAGGTCACTTTTCAAAGCTTCAACTAATGAGGGTACAAGCATGTGACAGAAATTGGGTCATGTCAGTCTTCTCACTATTGTGAAAAAATACCTTAGTAGTAATAGTGAAAATTGCAATGTTTATGGGTGGGTTTTTTTGTGGCAGAAGGGAGGCAAAGAGTACTTTTCTGCCTTAACAGCCTCACCCTTGGCAGAATCAGTTGAAATAGAAAGTTATTGCAGCGTGAAGATCAGAGCAAAGACTCTGATAGAGTTCAGCTGGTCCAAACCAGCCTTGATTAATCCATCATCTGTGATTCAAAATTGGTGATATAAAGTTGTCGAGGTCACTGCATATCGGACAAAGCTGTTGGTGGTTATTTCTTGAGGGGCTGAGCTTTCACCCACATTTACACTGAACCCTAAATGAGTAATACTTCAAAAATGAAGGGTGACAGGGGTGTTTAGCAGGCTTATTCCCTTGTTTCTGAATTTACGAGTGTCAATCCTCAAGAAGACAGATATGGAACAAGCTACTATTTTTGAGATCTGCAAATACCTATAGCTGTATTAACCCTGGAGGAGCCCATGTCTTCAGGTGTCTGTTTTTCTGTTACTGAAGTGCCACAGGTGCCTGAAATTCTGCTTCTTGGCTCAGAGAGGGAAAAATCACTCCTGCGGTGGGTGGCCCAGTCTCTAACTGGGGTTGTAGTCTCCCTGGGCTGCATAAAATGAGGTCTCTCTGTGCTTGCCTTGGTTGTGGTTACTGATCTAATAGGTATTTGTTAGGGTCTACATAGGAGAGTAGGTTCTCTGTTGCCCTATAAAAGCAGAAAATGGTATTATGGGAGGACTAATATTGTTTCCTTTTTTTGTGTAGGAAGATTTGACGCATCTTCTGGGTGAGTGCTCTGACTGCTAGACCAAATGCCCTTTGGAGAGGGAAACAGCTGGTTGCTGAGAGAAGAAAGGGTGAGTGTGATGTTTTTGCTTTAGAATTTGGGTACGTTGGGTGAAGGAAGAATTGGGAATCCTAAATTATATAAAATAGCATTAAATTGGGGTAGGAGGAAGGACTACAATCCAGGTTGCTTTCCTCTGCTAGTACACCTTGGGTACTGTGCTTCTCTCTGGTCAGTGATTGTGTAACTATTCAACCTGGAGTAGATCAGCCTTAGTTTATGGGAGTGTGAGCATTGCTTTCTCTCTTTTGTCCCAAGTAGCCTGATGCCAGAGGATCTTCCTTAGAGCAGCATGCCTGGGTTTTCTCAGCCAAGGAGTGATCTGAACCTGGAACTTCCTGTGTTTTTGGTCCTGGGGTTAGAAAAGCTTCTTTATAGTAAAGGTTAAAGATGGCACATTCCTTGTGAATCTGTAATTGCTATTTGCTGGCAAGGTTAACAGCTTTTGTGTATCAGTGGAAAACATTGTAGGTAGCAACGATAACTGAGGGAAAGATACTGGTTAGCGCAGAGAAGAAAAGACACCAAACAGGGGTGGTGGTTCAAAGGGACTCCATTTTTGTTCGAAAAGTTCAGGAGACTTTTCATGGTATGTGGGGAGGTGTCTTTCTGCAGCTGAAACAGAAAACACTTTGGAGAAATGGCGTTTCTGTCCTCTCAGCACTTTCCACTGACAACCTTAAGAGGCTCCTGTTCTGTTCTTGGGAATTCTCATTAATTACCACTGGGATCAAGCTCACAATGGTGGAGGGCCCGGAACATCACAGATAACTAATAGACTACACAGGGAAGAACATGGGAGGGAGCGGGGGTATTATTTTTCTTCTGGGCTCCATACTGACTAGTGACAGTGGTCCTAGTGTGCCTTAACAATTGGCTTATGTTTCAGCTGAAGCCTTATAAAGGGCTCCGTGTTCAGTGAATGGGCCTTTGTGGTTCCTCTCCTGCAGTGCACTGCAGCATTTGTGAGGTGCACAGCAACCCTGGGAGTGTAATTCAGATGCTGCACACTCCTTCGCAAGGCCTAACAACTCTAAGTCACTGGGAGCTACAAAACTCTGCTGAGATATTTTGCAGTGGCAAATTTCACTTCTTTTGGATTGGTACACTTCAATACTGTGTTTAAAGAACACAGGATTGTAATTAGTTGAGCTGTAGTTTTCTGGTAACTGCTTAAACTTTAATAGCATAAAAAGTGTGGTATTTTTCTTTCAAAAAGGAAGACTTGTGGTTTGTATTTCTATAGATACTCATCCTTAAGGAGAAATGGCCTGTTACATTCAAATTTCCTGAATGTTTTTCAAGTACTTACTTACTTTAATGGAATAATTAGTACCACAATTACTTATAAAGAAAAATGCTGACTAATCAGAAAAATGCTTTGCAGGTCTTGGGCTGTTCATTGTATAGTGCTATGATGTACTTTATAAGCAAGGAGATCCTTCTGTATTTATTCTGAACGGTGGTATCAAGTTAGTAAACTGAAAGCTTCCTTAAAGTAAGGCTTTAGGACCGTTGGAGCCTACTAAACTTGTAATTGCTGTTTGCTGGCAGAGTCAATAACTTTCATATCTCAATAGAATATTGAATGGTTGCAAAACCATGCTATTGAAATACAGCTGCAAATATATTGCCCTTTACCTCTGCTCCACCTGCACACTGTAAATAGCGAAGGAAGGAGAATGTCTACTGCTGAACAAGAAGACTCCTAAATGACATACATCAATAATTTAACCATCTATAACTTATTTATTCCTTTATTACTCATTGCACTATGGCCAAAATGAACNTTTTTTTTTTTGTATCACCATAAGGAAAGGTTTCTTTATTTATTTCTGCAGATTCAGTGCACCTGCAGGCAACAATTCATCATAGAGAATGAACTAGCGTAAGCGAAGAATGGCAGCCTGAGAATTAGCCTGCTTACAAAATCCATGGACAGACAATCTCTAGAGCCTTTAGGACACAGGAGGAAAATATGCTTTTAGTTAGATAAGCAATTACTAACACTAGTCATCAGGAGTTTTATTGTGTGTTATTTTTCTTTTAAATCTGTCAAATAGCTGACCTAAGGTTTATACCTAATTCAGAGAAGAACCTGCATAGTTAGCATAATTTGCCTTGAAAGTGACTACCGAGCTCAAAAGTGTGTCTTTAACAATTGCCATCAAGGAGGGGCAACGTGGGTTGAGGAAGCTTCTGCACTCATTAGAGAGTCTGTTTGTTGCAGCTTAGTATTGGATAAAATCTAATTTAGTTCATGTCAGAAGCTGGATACTTCAACAAAGAAGGAACCTGAAGGTGCAGTGTTATTCAGGATGTTCAGATTTCCTTAACCCTTTGCAGTAATATTACACAGAAGAGTATACAAAGCATAGGCCCTGCTGTTGATATATTAACTAATGCTGTTGTAAAATAACTTAGTGTGGGATAGACCTCTGGGGTGTCATCTGTTCAGAGATGTCCTGCCTTGGGTCAGGCTGCTCAGAGTTATGTCTAGTTGAGTTTTAAATATCTCCAAGGATAAATCTTCCCCACCCACCTGGCCCATGTCCTGGTGTTCACCTGCATGGTGAAAAAAAATTTAAAAAAATTCATGGACTTATCTAATCAGAACTTCAAGCACTGATCTCAATTTGGTGTTGTCTGTAAACTTGCCGAGAATGTTCTCTGGGTCATTTAAAAAGACTTTAAATAGCATTAACTCTAATATCTGTCTCTGAAGGGTGTTGCTAGTTGTGCCAGTTGGAGTTGGTGCCGTTGATCCCAAGATCAGGGTTTTTTTACTGAAGCCAGTTATGCTTTGTTTATAGGATATAGGTAGTAGCTGATGACTTATACATTTCACCATGCTGTGCATAGCGTGCCTGGATGTGCTTCCTCTCCTGTTGGCTATCATTCCTCATTCCCTTTCTACTTAAAAAAAGAAAAACAAATGGACTGTTGTGATGAGTGTACCACTTAGGAACCATGCAATCATAACTGATGCCGATACATCTCAAAGAGCAAACTCTGGAGTTCAGTAGTGCTGGCCCGAAGGGCGCTTTTTCTTTTCTTTTTCCCCTCTTCTGGGAGAACATCTGCCATTCTTCATGTTGCGTTGCTTGTTCTTCACATCCTCAGCTTCCATGGGTTTGGCATTAGTGTCACGAGGCTGCTGCTTTGTGTGCATGGTGTGTGTGGGTCAGGGTGAGTGTTGGACAGGCATGAGACAGGCAGCATGCCCAGAATGTCTGCAGTAATACCCACCATAGCTCTTGTTTTGACTCATTGTCTTGACTGCCTCCTGCTCTAGCTCAACTACTGAGGGCCCTAGGGCCAGCGTTGATTACAGAGCAGGGTTTGGGAATAGTTTATATTAGCAATAATGTACTTTAATTACAAATGAGCAGAGGTTACTTAGTTCCTGTTAATGTGAAGCATAATGTTGAATACCACCCTGGTGGTGGGTAGACAAAGTAGATGTCAGGGAGCAGCAGACAGCTCTACAAGAACAGATGAACTGGGAGGCACAGGGGATGCTCAGCCAGTGACCTCCTGGAGTTTATAAATGCCTCCTGAACCCAGGGTGGGAGGCCCCAGCCAAGATACCTCCCAATTTTTTCCCCTGATGTGGCTCTTCCCAGCAGCTGGACCCCTGTTCACCACTGTGCCAGGTCACAGCAGGCCTTGAGCAGCCAAGCCCCTCCAGGGAGAGGTTGCAGAGCATCCTGGTGCACTTGAACCCTTGCATTACAGCAGGAGATGTGAGTCTCTAGCTTGGATATCTGATACCTTGTAGGTGTTACTGAAGATTAACAGAAAGGCTTGTTATTTTATAGTGTGAAGTGTTTTCTTTTATTTGATGAAGGGAATTAGGACCTGAAATTTAATGTGTTTTATCTAGAAACTTAATCAGCTGTAAAGACTGGCTGTGCAAGACAGTTCACAGGCTGTTAATGAAGATTCTTTTGCTGTGTGTAAGACCTGATGTGTATTGACAGCAGGCAGAACTGAAAGGAAAGTCTGTGTATTTCAGCTACAGACTCGATAGAGGGTGAATTAGAGAGCAGTAAAATCAGCCTGAGTGTGGTGGCTAGACTATATTATATTATGGGAACCTTATTTCCAGACTAAGGTAGCGCAAAAGAAAGGGGATAGTATTTAAAAATCAAGGGATTCAAATCCATAGCTTTGTCTCCCTGACTGAGAGCAGGACCATCTGTTTCTTGCTAGCATTTGCAAGTGTCAGCTTTTACTGCGTTCCATCTTCCTTGCTGCTCAGAGAGAATTGCTTGCTAATTAACAAGGAAGACATCTCAGGATGTAATAAATATAGAGACCTTCCTTTAAACCTTTTTGGCTTTCCTGAGGTCTGTCTAGTCTTCAGATGGCCAGGTCTTACCAAATGATGGTACATTTCATAAATAGCTGTCATGACCTCTGTGATCTTATATTCTCTGCTTAGGAGAATGGCAGCTTGTTTGGAAAACAGATGGCCTTAAGTCATGGTTCTACTACTCTGCTGGCCAAATGGCAAGGCATGTTTTTTACTTTTACTGCTTTCCCACTGTTTTTCTTGCTGTGATGTTTTCACACTGGTTAAAAATACTGTGGGTTTGTTGCATTGCAAATGGTTGCGTGTTCACATTTTCAATTCCAACTGTCTCCTCTTTGTTCTGTGGAATTACTAGTCACAGATTTAATGCACTGCTTCTTTCTACTAAAGCATCTGGAAGATCAAATGTTATATAAAATGGAGTCTAATGTTAATCCCTGTTGAAGCACACTTATAAATGCCTTTCTTGTTCAAAGCATTGCTGCCCAACATATCTCTCTGCTTATGATTTCCAGTTAACTTTCAAACCATCTGACAGTGCTTCTGTCCAAACCAATTTGATTCAAGCACTTTAGTGATTTTGTGAGGCACTGTAGTGGATGTTTGATGAAAGTTAAGGTATTGCGTCTCCTGTGTTCCCTTCAGCTACTGTTTTTTGTTATTTGATCCGACAAAATAAATCAATCTTCCTTGGCCCAATTTGTTTTATTGGCTATGGTGTCATTGTAAGCAACAGCACACAATATGGGATTTTCATCCTGGATTGAAGCAGGAATGTTTCAATGACAGTTGCAGGGTTGCTATTGTTTCTACTTAGACAGAAAGGCATTGCTGTGCAGGTGATGAAAATGGAAGAGATACGTAGGTGACAGAAATGCAGCACTCTGTACTGTGCCAGGAGGCAAAGCATTGTGTTGGTTCTGTTCCAAAGTCACCATGCAGATGCTAAGGCATGGGTAATGCTCCTGTGTCTCAGAATGTGCCCTCAACCTCCTCTTTGTAGGGTTTACCTTTATAGGCTCCCTCTGCTCGTTTTTCTTTTCTGGGCATGTCACACGCCAGTCTCTGACTCAGTCTTTAGGTGCCATGGTAACAGATATATTAGTGCACTTTTCCTAGGCAAAGGTGGCCAAAGGGGCTCTCCAGAGTTGTCTGAAGGATCTGTGGTTCTCCAGACTAGCCAGAATTGGTCTGACTGAAAACTACCAGCGTAACCAACTAGTGCTTAAAATTCAAGATGCTGCAACTTTGTCAAGGGAGCTTGTTTTCCCTGGTTGGAACACAGTCAGAACTATAACAAACCTTGGCAAATGTAAACTCTTTACTGTTCCTGCTCCCTGCCAGTGCAGTAACGTGCTTGCAACTGGCTCTGTACTGCAACAATTCGCTTTGCTGCTGCCCGTGGAGCTTCCTGGCTTCCCAGGTAGCCTGTCAGCCCTTTTACAGAGAAACCTGTAGCTCAAAGTGTCCCTTAGACCTCCTACATATCCCTCACTTCTGTGTGCTTCAAAATTAGCACAAGTGGAGAAAATGGGTTTACATGTAGGGTTTATAGTTGGCTAAACGCTCGAAGCCAGGAAGAGCCTTCCTTTGTAGAAATGCTGCAAGAAGAAAGCTTTCTGAGCTGCTTTCTGCAGTTCCAGAACTGAGAAAGGATGAGGGGAGAACTAGATTGAACCCAGCAGCCCTCTGCTGTGTAGCTGGACTGTGTAGGGTGCTGCTAAGTGTCCAGTTGATGCCATGAACCAGCGTGCTCTCTGCTTGCCCAGCAGTACCGCCTTGCTGACCAAGCTTCCCTCTTGCATTTGGGAACCTGTCTAAAAGCGCTTGCTGTCACAGCTGTTCAGTGTGCTGCTTTGCAGCCATGGCCAGGCTGGAGCTCTGTGCGGGCGTCTGAAATATTTCCTGCTGGGGCGCAAAGCAAACTGCTTTTGGCAATGTAATGCCCTGACTTTGCGGGGAATCACAGTACTGCTGAGGTGGTGTGCTTAAAGAATGTGCTTGTTATTATTGGCTTCCCCCCTGCCCCAGTGTCTTTTGAAAGACAAGGATTCCTGCTTGTGCTTTGAGTGTGTACTGCATAACAACTTGTCTGCGTGCAGCTGGCAATTTGCTGCAAGAGGACCTACATCACATGCAGAATTTGTGACTGCAGTTGAGGGGTGTATTGATTTTGTGTACTGTACTGCTCTTTGTCTCTTTGCAGGGTGAGGATCATTACAGCTGTGCTGAGAGCTCCTGATTTCTCCCCTCGCCATGTCCTTTGGCTAGCTAAAACAACCTAATATGCAGTTTTCCAGAAAACTGGAAAGTAGCATGGGAAAAAAAAAAAGGAAATGCTTAGAAGCATGTCACCCAAACAAATGAAATGGGTAATGTTGCCATGAGCAAATAGGATTTATAGCAATTTCAATATGTGGGTGTGGGGAAAAAATACAGACAAGTGTAATAAAAGAAATATTGGTTGTTTTTTCAGGCAATTGCTGTTGAAAATATTGTCCTTGGGACAGAAAAGTTACCTTGATGCTGAAATAATGCACTCAGCCTCTGCCTGTCAGTGTCATATCAAAGCCTTAGTAAATTTTTCATTCCCCCAGGCTTTATTTTACATCCATTGTCCTCTATACTGAACTCCATTCATGACATGTATTTATAGCTGGAGCAATCTCTGAAATTCTTCATAATATATAAAAATAAGGATACTGCCACAAAATGGCTTTCAGTTTCCTCTGAGACTTGCAAAATAGATGTTAAAAGCAAATGATTTAAAACAGCAATTTTATTAAAAATGTATTATTACCATTTGTAGCTTTCACAGCTTTTCTCCAGAACTACCCCAGGCTTCCAAGGATGAAGTGTGAAGCTCTGAATTTGCAGCTTTGTTTTCAGTTTATTGTAAGCTTTGAGGCAACAAATCTGCTGGACCAAATTTATGCCAAATAAATGCATGCCAGACTTATGCCAGTAGAGTTTGTGGTTCAGTCTATCTCTCTCTCTCTTTCTCTCAGTATACATGTGTTCAGCTTTTGTTTCTTTCAATGGGAGACAGTCAAGACAGGGGAACTAAGAACTAGCTATATTCAGATACTTATGCAAATCAGTCCCAGGTGAATTTACAATTATGAATTCCCTCGCCATTAGCTTTAGGAGTGAGTGATCTACTTAGGCCTGCCCAAGAGCTCTAGTAACTACTGAGGTATCATTTGGGAAATTTACCAACAGGCCAAATGTATTTTTTGCAAATAACACAAAAGCAGACAGAACAGGAGTTTCCACCTAGATTTCCATGTTCTGGCTGGTGCTTTCCTCTGTTTGGAGGTCACGCCGTGCAGTTTTGCTTTGCTGATCTGGGGGTAAGGACTTGCATATTGATCCCCAGGTCTCATTTAGTCTTTTCTTTACTTCCAGACAATCAGCATGTACCAGGCTGTATTTCACCAGTTGTTTTGTTACAGTGGTAAAAGTGATGGTATTTAATGAAGATTAATCAAATAGGCCAGACAATGCAGTCAGCCATTAAGATACGTAATTAAATATGAAGATCATGAATTTCTGAAAAAAGTACGAATCTGACCAATGTTGTCAGTAGGAGTACTCTTCAGCACTTGTGCTGGTATTTTAGCAAAGGGGCAGGAGAAGACTGACTCCTAGCACAATGCATCTCTGTTCGAGATGCAGGATACTTGGCAAATGGGGAACACATGGGTAAAGATGAATAATAGTTTTGAAAATATTAAGATTTTGGTGTGGTATTCTATGGGCCTGCACAGGTACATATGCACATATGAATTTTTCATGCAGGCAGAGCTCTTGACGCAGAGGTGAAACAGGCTGTTGTCAGAGGTAGAGCAAAGGGTTTCCTTGATGCAGAAGAGCTGCAAGAAATAACACTATCTTCCTGACTTTGCTGGAGAGTGGGATTGAGGTGAAAGCACTGCTGTCCTGTGGACCTCTCCTTTGCACACCAGCACCAAAACAGCTGGGAAAAGTTCATCCCTGCAGGAGAAAGCCAAATACTCCATAAAACCTTTACGTTGAATTAGATATCTCACTTTTTTCCTTCCCCTCTAACTATTGAAGAGCAAGATAAAATATGAGTGTAGGAAAGACTATGACAGTTGAGTATAACCTATTGATTAAGTTGACATTTATGTCAGCAGTAGTAGGAGAAATTCAGCTCAAGGTAGAGGGTAATGTTTGTGCTGCAATCCCTGCTTTGTGAGCCTATTTAGCGAGAGAAATATTTTTTTTATCTCTTGAAAAACAAAGATGATCTTCACTGCTACATTATGGCATCAAAAATTACATCATAAATTGCTATTTTTGTCATTAAAACTGCTGGGCATCTTTTTTTTTTTTTTTTAAACAACCCTAAGCCTTCATAAGCAGAACAAAATAGAGACATTAAAGCAGATGAGATATTTTTCAAGGTACTGAGTAGATCACTGTTTTTCCACCTCCTGTTTTTATTATTCTTCTCTTCTGATAATAGCTTCTTTAGAGAAGGTTTTAAAAATGGATTGTCCATGATGTTCTTCAGTGTCAGATATAAATAAAGGAAAACTGCTGCTGTTATTTCATTGAAAGCTTCTTGTAGAGCTATGTAATCAGGGCAATTATAACTTCGCCTGTAGTTTGTCTTGTGGGTTTGCTGTGCATACCAATTAAATCAGTCAAGAATTGAACATAATTGCCCACTCTCCTTGTACATCTGGAAACTTGCTCAGAGTGTAGTGACTTCTAAGGCTGACTCCCCTGGATTCTACATTATTTACAATAGCAGTTTTTCTTATCCCTTTGAATCTATTTTGAGAGTGTTTTGCTTTTTTGCATTTTTTCTACATTTCTTGCTTCCTTCAATGTATGGATCACAGTCAGTGGTGAATAATGCACATCTGAAAAGCCCAGAGCTGTTGCTTTTCTGTTAATGGAAGGAAGCAAGAAGAAAAAGGCAGTAGAAACTACCCAGAGGAGGGGGCAAAAAACTGGAGAAGCTTCCCCACCTGGAGAAGCTGCAATACTTAGGACTTCCTGAAAAAGCCAGTATCCCAGCAGAGTGAGAATGCTGGTATAGCTGCACATACTTTGATGGGTAGTACCGCTGACTTGCTGGAGAGCAGCTCTGAGAAAAAAGACCTGGGAGTCCTGGTGGACAGTGGAATAACCATGAGTCTGCAATGTGCCCTGGTGGTCAAGCAGGCCAATGGCATCCTGAGGTGCATCAAGAAGAGTGTGACCTGCAGGTCGAGGGAGGTTATCCTTGCCCTCTACTCTGCCCTGGTGAGGCCTCATCTGGAATGCTGTGTCTAGTTCTGGGCTCCCCAGTTCAGGAAGGATAGGGAACTGCTGGAGAGGGTGCAGCAAAGGATCACCAAGGTGATCAGAGGTCTGGAGCATCTCTCTTACAAGGAAAGGCTGAGGGACTTGGGTCTTTTTAGCCTGGAGAAGACTGAGGGGGGTACGATTAACACTTATAAATACTTAAAGGATGGGTGTCGAGAGGAAGGGGCCAGTGTTTTCTCAGTGGTGCCCAGTGAGAGGACGAGAGAAAATAGGCATAAACTTGTACGTGAAAAGTTCCACCTAAATGTGAGGGGGAACTTCTTCACTTTGAAGGTGGCAGAGCCCTGGAACAGGCTGCCCGGAGAGGTGATGGAGTCTCTGTCTCTGGAGACATTCAAAACCCGCCTGGACAAGTTCCTGTGCAACCTGCTCTAGGAGAACCTGCTTTGGCAGGGGGGTTGGAATAGATGATCTCCAGAGGTCCCTTCCAACCCTGTATCATTCTGTGGGAGGAATAGGACTTGATATCCTCAGATAGTAGTTTACTCTCTGCTTTTCTCCCTCCAACCTGCTGACCATCCTGATTTTGTGAATGGTCTCAGAATCCTCGGGACCTTGGTATAATGCTGTATATGGACCACGTATAACCCTGTGTACATGCACGCTTGGTTCTTCTATGGAAATGTTTCCTTTGTGGAACAAAAAAAAAGAGAATTTATTTTACACGCTCTCTTGGGAGGACAGTCTGTGCCATGCTCCTCAGAATGATGACTCTGATGTCCAAACAATTCACCCATTGAATCTATTGTTTCCCTTGTACTCTTGGGTTTTCCCATCTTGATGCTAGAGAATTGGCCACCGAGCTTCAAATCAGAAACTGCCTCCTCAGGCTGCCCTCATACCACCTGCCCTGTGCTCCAACTGTCCCCATGTGCACTCGGGCACCTTGACAGATAGCATGCCAGCATCTGTAGGGAACAGGTGATGATAAGTGATGGATGGACAGTCTGAGTAATGTAGTAAATTCAGTTTTGAAAGGGATGCTTGAGGCTCTGGGTGATTATAAAATGTAATGACAGAAAAAATGAGGGAAGACAACATTGCATTGCTGAAGGAACAGTCACTTCTGAAGTGAAAGCCTGAATTAATAAAAAAAAAACCCCAAGCAAACAAAAGAACGAATGATTGTGGCTTCTAAGGAGTTCCTAACCTCTGCTCTTGCGCCAGGGCTGTAGGAGTAATGATGAAAATGGGGAGTGTCTCTACATGTAAAATACATATGTTAGGGATTAATAATGATAAAGGACAAAATCTTTCATGAGTGATTCCAATCTTGTGATGTGGTAGCCAGTGAACACTGGAGTTGGTGTTTATGGAGTTTATTGCTATGACTCTAAAAGCAGTGGAACTTCTGCATTCTTTTAAATAAATAAATCATTTAGTTGTTTTGACAGATTATAAACATATCTGCATTTCTGTCACAGGACAGTGGGAATGAGTGTCTTGTTTGGTTATCTTACGAGATCTGCAAGTCGTTTTCTGATCCTTTCATTCTCTTCTTCAGTTTTATTTCCAGATTGTGGCAATTTGTTCAATATATTATCTAAGGAAAATATTATTTATTAAGGGTCTCAAAATAGTGACACGTGGAAGAGCAGCTGCTGTTTTTTTATCACAGAAATTGTTTATCTATTGTGTAATATAGGCATTTTTGAATATAGTACACTCGCTTTACTGCCAAGCATTATTCTGTTGCTATATTGAACATTAAATATTCAAAAATTGGTTACAGGATTGCATAGGTTTTGTGTTAGGAGCTGTTGCCATATCACCAGCTTATGACGTGATTATGGTTCAAAATTTAAATAAAACTGAAAGGATGAATAACCTTACAAGTATGTAATACTTTTGCAGTTCTTTAGACCTCAGTAATTGTGAGTAGGACTAGATAATTTATTAAAAAAATAACATATATTAGTGGATAGGTTTTGAGGAGGAGTTAGAAGTCTTCATGTTTCTCACTGACTTTTTAACTTATAAACTATAGCATTCATGTGTTGTTCAGTCTAGGTTTTTGATGTGGTCAGTCCTCTGTACTGAATGACAAGTGGGGCTTTTTGTGTAAATATTGTCAGAGAAATCTTTTTATTACCATTAGTTAATTAAAGAGCATGCTCAATTATAATGGATGGAGACCCCATCTTTCAAAGGGATGCTAAAATGAATGTCTGAGTCGTTACATATTCCAGGAACATTTGGTAAATTTAGGAATGCAAGTCTGTTTGCTTGTAACAAATTTCAAGATTTTATTTAAGAAAATAATCCCTGTAAAAAAATATTATTGCTGCATGATGTTTAATTGGATTTGATGTATCTATACAGTAAAACTTTATTACTTTTGCTTCACTCTAAGAGGTGGTCTGGAAAGGATTTTATTTATATAAAATACTAGTGTGAGGATAAACCAGGGATAAATGTCAGTGAACTTTCTCAGTAGGTGAGGAAAACCTCTGGTATATGGAGGGTAGCCAGGAAGGAGGAAATACAACGTGGAAGGGCAAAATATGTTCTGAGGTGATGACTTGATTCAAGGAAGTCGTAGTAATGCTGCCTGACAGAATACCTGTGTCCCAGGATTAGCCTCTCGTGCTTGTGGTTGACAGAAGCTCTAAAAATTGATGCAGCCTCAAAGATGTCTTTTAACTATACGTAGCAGTCATGGAGATAATAGTAATAGGGAGTGTTATTGCCAAATGTACCTGCCATTGCCTTTTAAATACACATAAGAACTAGTAGATGAGTTTCCATTATTATGCTGTTGGTTTACTGAAGCTAAATGTTTAATTGAAATAGAGAAGCTATTAATGATTCATGTGAGTATATTAAAAGAACAGGTTTTTTTATGACACTGTTAAAAAAATAATTGGTCTTTTTTTTATATATATACTGGGCCCAGTTATGACTCCAATGTCAGTAAAAGTTTTGGAGATGACCGTTGCTTTTGGTGAGTAGTTGTGCCTGTTGGGTACAGCTGATCAGAACTGGGGGGCTGAGCCTTGGAGCAGCTCCACAGAGGAGCGGGAAGGACTCAGGTATCTTTAGAGCTCCAGTAATCTCAGTGTTTTTCTCTCCTGGAGTTTCATAAAACCAGCAATAGATACACTGGGAATTAAAACAATGAAAAAAGGTATCCTGGAGCATGCAGGCAAAGCTGGATTATTTTTTTTCCCTCATAGCTGTCGAGCACCGTATTTAATAAATGCTATTAGAGTAACAGTGGGATGTGAAATATCCTGTTGAGTCTTAATAGAAGTGTTACCTATCTGCTGGCAGATCATAGTGGTGTGTTAATACTGTGGCTGGGGTGACTTTTCCACATAAGTTACAAGCTTGACTGCACAGTCATGGGTGATATTGCCTTCTGGGATGATACCCTGACTGCTGATTAGACTTGTGCTGGATTTATGTGCTTCTAAACTTGGATTTCTCAGATATCCTGAGCAAGACCCTACCTGGTAGCTGTTCTAAGGACTTATTTTTGGGACCAAGTCTAATGAATTTCTCCTGAAGTATTCACAGTGATAATAGCTTTCCTATGCCTCAAGTTTCTATGTGTACTGACTGACAATTTAAGAGCACACTAAAGGAAGCAATATGGAGACACTAACTCAGCTGCTATATTGTCAATCATTCTCTGACAAATCATAGAAGATGCACATAGCTGGGTGAAATAATGAAAATTGCTGCGTGTGTACCGTGTGTGAATCTCTACAGATTGGTTTGTCCTACCTGCATGTGAATAATCTGGGCTCTCAAAGTATCCCAGGTACCTTATATCCTAGATTGCACTGTCCAGCTAACCTTTTATTTAATTTTTTTTTTGTTGCTAAAATAGTTGTCTTTATTGACCAATGTGCTATTTCCAAAATCTCTCTTAATGTCCTGTCCCTCTCCCCACACTTCTGTTTTCACTAACATTCCTCTGTTCAGACAATAGGACCATTTTCTCTGGTTGTACCGCTTAACCCCTCTAGAATTGCTGCAGTATTGGGGCCAGTCCAGCTGGCTGGGAGTCATTACTCCTGCTCAGCAGCTGATCGTCAGGTACCAAATTTGTGAGCAAACAACTTGTTTGGCACACTCTGAGATACTTGGTAATGCGAGTCTTGCAAATGAAATGTAATTAATTGTTAGCAGAATTTTTACCAGTAAAGTTGCACATTATCTGTATGATCTGTGGAGGACATTTGTGTTTCCTACTCCTTTGACTACTTTTTGAGGAGAGATCGGAGGTGTCTATGGAGGTGCCCTGTGCTGGGCAGGTGAAAAACCTGGGGACAGGAGAAAGCCCCGTTAGTGTCGGGAAATTAAGAAACAAGAAACAAAGCTGGAAAACAACCGGGAGGGAAAATTTAGCCGTAATATACATGTGACTCAAAGGACAAATGTATGGACAACTTTGGTCAAGATATAAGTATTGCCACAAAAGAAGCAATTAACTCTCTGCCCCTTCAACCCCCTCCCCCTCCCACCCCCCACAAATCCTACCCCAACATTCAAGTGAGAGCGGTGATGCCTGCAGGGCATCCTGAGGCAGTCTGAGACTTTTTCTTTCTCTAAATAGCAAGGCTTTAAACATAACATAATGACTATTATTTATATTATCTTATTCACTTAGCATGATTTTTTGGCTTCTAGAGGTGATTAAAACAGTTATAATTTATGACAGCATCGGGAAGGCTTAGTTTCTAAAATCTCCCACGATCTTGTCTTAATTTCTGATTGGAAACTGGTGTTTTTGAAAACACTCAATTTTTGGCAACTGTATTTGATTGAACAGCCAATTAAACTTGAGATGTAGTAAAATATGAATAGTGTGAGGCCTCTTGTCTCCTGTAAACTACCTGAAAATGCTTTGCAATAAAAGCTGAAGTGTAAGTTGGAAAATTGCTTTTTTGGGGGAGTATGGAGGATAGTGTCAAAATTCTTTTGCAAGGTAAAACACTGCATCCTATCCTTTTTCCTTATTAATGGGAACAAGTGTTTTTATGTGTTATGTGATACATTGGAAAAAATGGGAAAGGATGTAATAATGGGCTCAAGATCTTTAGTTGTGAGCAGATTTGAGCTCTAGAATAGTCTCTTGAAACTTATTTTGTGTGTACTTTTGCTGAAGGATACAGCGTTGTATAATTATGACTATAAAAGTGTAAAACCTGACACCCCCTGAATAAATTATAGTGATATATAAACACCCAGATGCATGTTTTGTTTCTTTGAGTGATGATAGAGGTAGTCCAGGGATTTGCAGTTAAGAGTTTTCCTCCTCTCATCCGTTGATTGCACTCCCTATCTACTGGCCTCAGCTGACAGTTCTTGTTTTCAAGGAGAAACACTGAAAAATAGCTTTCTCTGTGACAAGATATGGTTTGGTATTAATACTGAAATGAAACTTGTTTTTTCAGCTAGTCTTCTAGAGTTGTATAACTCTCATAAAGTGAATCCAGCATGAAACTTTAAAGAACTAATAAACAAAAGGTAAAGTATTGGAATATTTATTAAAATTTATTATTATTTTTTTTATCCAAAGTACTCCATCACTGTTAGTTTAAAAGCAGTCATCTGCTTTTCTTGCAAACCAAAAGGCTTTCATGAAACCTTTTCAGTGCTTCCAAAATTGGATTTTACAGGCAGCTATTTGTGTCATCTATCATCTGTATGTGTGATCCAAAGGCATACTAGGCTCCCCCTGTTTGAAGGTGAAAGGACTGAGAGCCTAAAGAACTGCAGCTTCTTGAGGACTTTGCAGAAATGACTTTTCCACTTCAGGATTTCTTTCGGTAGGACAGAATTCACGCACAGAGATGTGGGGAGTAAGAGGATCAGGACTGGCAGTTGAGGTGAGAAACCATAATGTATTCCAAAGGACTCTTAAAGGAGGGGCATTTTTAAAATTTGGTTTCTCTTGGCTCTGCTCTTTTCTTTCCAGTCTGTGGTATTCTGGGTAAGACATGAGGAAAATTAATTATTTTGTGAGGCAAAGGCTTAAAAGTGGACTAAAATTTGATCTCTATTCTGCATTCCTGTTTTGAATTAATCCTGAAATATGACACAAATATCCTGGTCTGTCCTTCAGAAGACCTGATGTGCCCAAACCATAGAATAAAAGACAGGAACAACTGCAAAGCAAGGTTTAGGGCTGCACCCCTGAACAGAAGGAGCTGTGTAGTAAAGGTCGTGGAAATGTTATTCCTGTACTTATGATAGAACAGGATAATACAGAGTTTTGTATTTCAGTGGTTTTACAACCTTCTGCACATGACTTAACTTTACTTGCTTGGTGAGACCAGGATCCTGCAGCCTCCAGTCCCCAGGACCCTCCCTTACATCCCCACTAATCCATTGCTTGCCATCCAAGGACTGCTGCCACGTAATCTAGCCCAGATATTACAGTGACTGATACACAGGACAAAACCCCACACAGAGCACAGTGGATGCTGACAGAATTGCAGTGTTGGGATTTGTGGGTGGACAGGATATAATCATCTCGGCTGACAACTGGCAAGACCCTTGCTTGTAAGAGCAAAAACCATGAATGGAAAATCCCTTAAATTATGACATGAAGTTTTTGGGCAAGGTGCTTGTGAACCCAGATCTATCATCAGGTAATAAAAGTAGGATAACCGGATAAATGATTGTGAACCCTGACAGAGGTTGCAAGTTTAAGCATTTCTGAGGAAGGGAAGAGCTGGCTTTAAACTGAAACACCTAAATATTTTTGATGCTGGTTGACCTGACTGTGACTTGCTCTACTAAGAAAGAGTGCAAGTTACCATAAAAGCAATAGTTGTCCTGCATCTAATCAGTGATCATAAGGGCAGTGTGCAATAGCCTCATTATAGAGTAGCCTGGGATTATACTGCAAAAAAGAGGTTGGTAAAGGAGGGTTTCCTGAATGTTTTAGTCAGGAAAATCCAGTCCACCAACTGAGAGGAAATTAAGGTAATAAAACCCTCTCTGACTAGCAGGCAAGAAGAAAACAATAAAGCTGAGAGTCTGAGAGCTGCATTTTTAATAGAGCCATCCCTAATGAGATGAATATTACCTGACAATAGATGAGTGCCCTCCAATTCGGCAGAAGTTAAGGGTTTAAACTCTTCATGGTAAGAGAGGCCACTTGTAACAGTAGCTTACTCAATTCTCTCCATCCATCCGTGCATTTTTCTTCTCTTCTGGCCTTCATGCTTACTTTACAATTTCTTTTATATTGTGTTGAGGTTTCATGTAAGAATTATAGCTTTGTCCTTTTCAGATGGGAAATACAGACTCTAATACATGGGGTGATGTTTGTTTCCTTTCCCTTTCCCTGTTAGTAATTTTGTGAGTGTTTCCCTCTGTATATGGTAACAATATCTTAATGGTTCCTCCCTGCTGTATGTGCTGAGATTTCTCTTCAGGAGAACATTGGAGAGAGCGTAATAAAGTGAGCTCAGGTCACTTTGAAGAAAGTGAATGCCTGAAGGTGTAAAATTATCATTGAACCATCTGATCCCTTCAGTGGGAGTGGGCATTCACTACTAAATCAATCTTATAATACATGCATGAAGAGGTGGCTTGAGTGTGTGTAGGCTGTGGATGAGCAGCGGTTCAGTGTCAGCTGCTGGAGTTTAGCAGAGGTGGACTTATGAGGTGCACAATCCTTCCACTGCTGTGCTGGAGTGAGAAGGTGAGGGCTGTGGGTACAGCAGCCAGTGATCTGATGGTGAAGTTGAAGCTACTTATGGGATGAACGCACAGACCCTGGGAGTAGCTGTTCCCCTAGGCTTCTTGGAGCTTTATTTTTCCTGGACATTAAGAAAAAAAAAAAGAAAAAAAGAGCTTGCTCTGTAGCCATTAGATCAAAAGACATGCAGAGGGAAAGGATTCAGGCATCTGGTCTCACCTGAGAAAAATTCAAGGCCAGGCTGTTGCTTATCATATAATTTAGAAATGCACTGGCATGTAAATGTAATTCTTTTTAGCACAAAATATTGTTAAACTTTTATCTGCTTTGTTTGTTGGTGGTATGTTGCTCAGTTACTATGTAAGTCATCAAATTACCTTTTTCCTTTCAATTGTAACTGGTCTAATAGTGTCATTGACCCCCCAAATCCCTTGCAAGCAGTAGAAACTGCCCAGTGTTTGCTCCTCTTGCCAGAGTGCCAGCACAGCAAACTGCACTTGAAATCATGGGTGTTTAAGTGGCACTGAAAAACCAAGCCGTTGGCCTGGCTTTGAGTTCTGCGTTTGTTTCCTGCCTCCTGATAGCAGCCTTGTTCTATCCTTTCATTCTTAATAACAAATTGGAATTGTGGCAGGTCTGGTGTTATGGCATAGTCCTTAATCTGCACAGCAAGTTTCGCACCAGCTAACCCTGAATGGGTTGTGCTTACTGGAGTGGGTACTGGGCAATGCTTTCCAAAGGCTGCTGGTGACTCTGCTGGATCTTACTCCAGAGACAATCTTTTTCCCAAGACACGACTGTAGATGTCAGTGTTTAACTAGCGCAGTGTTACTGACTGCCCTGCTGCATTAATTTAAGTCAACATTTGATTCTGGCTTTTCTCTGCAATGGGAAAAAAAATGTGCTTTCCAAACTGGGACTTGGTATCTGAAAAGAGCGGTCTCATTCAATGAAATAGTGCTTGATTTAAAAGCCTTTTTTCCCTCATTCATAATGAAATTCCCTCTGTGACCTTGCATCTTCTCACAAGAAAAAAATAAAAAATCTGAATTACAGACTTGTGAATACGTGTTGACTTGAGTTTGGTTTTTTCTTTTTTTATTCTCATGTGACAGGATGCCATACAGTATTGCCAAATGGTATTCAGGAGAAGCATAGAATGATTCTGCATGCTTTCCAGTTTCCTGAGTTTGTAAATAAGTATTTTTACCAAGGACTTGTATAGTTCAATTAATACATGTTTCTTAATGGGACAACTAAAGCACAGTGAAGGCTCCCATTGACAGCAGAGGACTATAACCATAGAACATTGCAATTTTTGTATGATATATGCAGTTTTTTTACTATTTTTAATTTTATAATCTATTTAGTTCTCTCTTTTTTTTTTTTTTTTTTTTTTTTTTTTTTTTTTTTTTTTTTTTTTTTTTTTAAGTCTGATTTGAAGGGCACTGAGCGTTTTAGTTAGACTCCTTTTTGCCAAACCCCAAATATCTTTTGAGGACGAAGGTGAGATAAAACTATGAAATTCTGGGGCCTTTGCTGAACTGTGGAGCTGAATTTTGTGTTATGTGAAGGCTACTGGCTAAAACAAACATAACAAGTTTATATAGTGTTTCCAAATTACGTATGCTGCATGTATTGCAATATGAAACACAGTGAATTTATACTCCTGTGACTGATTTTCAGGATAACAGGCATTGCATATTATAATGGGCTCCCGGGCAACTGCATCTGTTGCTACCCAGTGAAATCTTTCAGTGACTAGAACGATGTGTAAATAGGACTTGAATTCAACGTGCTCTGACTGTCCAGTGCCAGGAGTAAAGCCTGCAAAGTGCTTGTTGCTACACAGTAATTTTAGAGTGCTTCTTCAGCATTCTAGTTAAAATTTAAACAGGCAAATAATATCAGTTCGAGTTGCAATTGAAAGAGATGAGGAATTCCAATGAAAAATTAAAGGGAAGATTTCTTGTGAAAGAAATGAGAGACTCTCCTCCTGGATAAGAAACTCTAGAAATGTTACAGATGGGACAATTTGATCAGTCCTTTATCCTGTCTTAGAGTTTCTATGCTTGGGAGTGGGGAAGAAGGTTAAAAAAATGATCTGGTTGCAATTTTTGTCAAGATTCCTAACTGAGGAAAATTTGGCCTCTCAAACACTGCTCAAGTCCAACTGGGCAGGACTCCGACACCTGTGTCCTATTCCATGTCCCTAGCTATTGCAGGATGGGGAATGCCAGCTGAGTCTTGCCTCATCCAAGATCTTCACTTTGCTCTCCAGAGAACTAAGCCTTGGGTCTGAAAGTGGCGGCTGCTGGCTTTGCATTTGAGGGGACAGGAGTGATAGCAGTGAAGAAAATGAGAATGGAGAGTGGGCAGGAGACTGAGGGGTTGGAAGTGGAGAGATTTAGAATGTATCAGTGAGAGTTGCTTCCAGTGGAGAGCCTAAATGCTATTTAACAAGGACCTGAATTGAACTCTTCTGGAATATTGTGTACAGTTCTGATGACCCGTGTCCAAGAAAAATAAACTGGTGTGAAGAAAGCTTGCTAGTGTGATAGGGAAAATAGAGAGCTTACTTTATGAGAGGAGACTAGAGGAGGCTGGCTTGCTTGCTTAGCATAGTGTAACGAAGACCAAGAGGGGATATGTTTGCCTATAAATAAATCAAGGAGATAAATATCCGGCAGGAAGAAGGCCCCAACTGGAGGCTGATTAAAGCTTAGTTTTGAGTAAAGACAGTTGCTGGCATGAGGATGAGGGGGTATAAAATACCTGTGTTTTTGCTGGCCACGACACTGCCGCTGTCTGGTGGGAGTGGTGGGAAATGAACCACGGTGTTGAAGGTGGTGAGCCAAGCACTGACAAATGAAGGGTCCCATGATCGCTCAGAGTATCAGGGGTAGGGAGAAGACCATCACTTTGCCCAGGCTGGTTGTGATGCACAAGGACTTCCTAGTCTAACAAATGGGAATCTTTTGACTTGATCTTGCACTGGTGTTTTTGTTGCTATTTGTGGGCTTCAGCACAGCTTGCCACAGGCAGGAGTGTTTGTCCATGTAGATGTCAAACTAAAGCTTGTCTAGAACCTTTCAACAGGAAGATTTTTCACAGTTTGTTTCACGGCAGTCTGCCATTTCTATTTAAATTTAGACTTGGTGGGTTCTCTGGAGTATGTGGCAGCTTTGGGTTAAAGCTGGAAATAACAATTTGTTATTTATAGTTGTTATGGCACTGGTTTGGCATACTACAGATTTGACTCTTGGTCAGCCTGAACTGGACTTTATAACCTTAACTTGGCATCTTGTATCTTTGGGTGGGTCTGTTTAATTCTCAGTGGAATCCTGTTTGGTTCTCTCTCCTAATGTTACCAAAAAAATTCAGGAAATTTGTGTAAACCTATATTGGAAAAAGGGATATCCTAATCAAGGTGTCTTTGGAAATTGTGTTAGAGGCACAAACTGAGAATAGTGTGTGCTTTGGGAGCTGTGCAGCTGCATTTTCTTAGAGCCCAGGTGGTTATCAAAACCTCTTGGGCTACCACATCTATCTCCATTAATATGAGATGCAGACTGTTTGCATATCATGAAAAGTTGCATATGTTTAGGTAGAGGAGACAATGTTGGTGGCTTTACTGGACTAGCTGGTGTCTGAAATCCTTTAAAGTCAGTTCAAATATCACTCTACTAGTTGGATGTAAAAAGCTTTGTTTCATAATTTATCAAAACTTTACAGCATGCTGTGGGAAACAGAAACTTTTGCTGGCCATTTAGTTAACTTCAAAGATTAATTTCTATTCTTTCTGGATTTTCTAAATCAAGTTCATGCTAGGAAATACCACTTATATCAGTAAAAGCCTGTGGCTTTCTTAATGTAAAACTCGTAATTAAATCTGCTAACAGAAGAGATTTGTCATCATTTATATACCTTTATGGAAATATTTAGCCATAAAAGAATAAACTTGTAGGGCCCGGTCTTGCTGTCCAAATGTAGACTGCTCCAGGGTTTCTAAAGCAGATGCATGTCTTTCAGAATGGACCGTAGAAGGCCCATGGGCTTTTAACATTAGTGGCATGGAAAGAGAACAGCCTCTGCACAATTCCCAGTAATTTAACTGGAGTGGCTTTAGCCTGTGAGAGGGCTGTCTGCGCACAGACACTAAGCTCTGCCTGCACCAAGATTCTGTCACTGGGAGCCCTTTTAAATTGAAAGCTGGCTTAGAGCTTTGTACAGAGCAGCTCCCAGGGGAAATGCTTCACAGCAAAGAGAACAATAAAGAGAAGAGGCTTCCCTCTGGGAAGATTTTCTGGATTATATCCAAGCTTTGGACCACTGTAGATCCTGTTCCCTATAGGAAGCATGTGTCAAATTTTCCATGTTGGATTGAGATTTAATTTTAGCCTTCGCTTGAGGGCCTTGTGTACTCCAGCACCTTGTGGAAAGATCTCTTTGCTTTGTAAATACATTTACATTGAGATAACTGTATTGCTGGAAGATATAGCTCAATTCCAAAATGCTAACTGCATCCTGTTTATGTTCAATAATTTGTTCTGCATTTGTGAATCATCTGAGAGATGGCTGTGATTCAGCGCCTCCTACAATCAACCCTGGTCAGGTCTCCATTTGCACAGTTTCCATGACTGTCATTCAGCTGAAACAGGATCTTCTCTGCTGGGATCTGAGATTTACTGTAACTCAGGATAAATATGTGAAGACAGAATCAAAACCTGTGCCTCCCAGGGGAACCTGGAGGCTTGGGAACCCCATTAGCTCTGTACTTTTCTTGCCTTTTGCAAGAATTGGTATCCAAAGTTCAGGTGGGCTGCATATTTTGCAGCAGGGAGAGCAAATGTTCTCTCTGTGTGAGTAGTTTAGTTTGGATTAACAGTGTGTTTTTGACATCTCCCAGATGTTATTGCTTAGAGTACCTTTGTGTACATTGTGGGACAATCTTGGACTATATAACCTGGATTTCTTTTGGATGAGACTGAACTGCAGAATACAATTTAGGATTGTATCTAATGTGCTCCAGTGACCAATGGGCGTGTTAGACCAGTTAGATTTGGTTTGAAGGGTAATCTCAGAAATATGCATAATACAAATATTGAGTCTTTAGTACCACCTGTTTTACTCCGTATATCTGTTCCTGCTGTGCTGCTTGTCAGGGTAACACACATGACCTGGGCCCCTGCAGAGCTGATGGCAAAGAGCCTCTTTAAGCCAGGAATTCATTCAGTGTCAAGAAGATAATCCTATGGAATATATGAAGATTTTCCGTAGACAGCCATTCTTTATAACTCTATGACTCACAGTTAAGACTTAGATATAATTTGTTATTACTGATATAACTTATGCTACTTCGCTGCCTGTAACTCAAGGTAGGAGTTAATATTTCTTTAAAATTGCCTAACTTCAAAAATCAAAACACTTCAACAAACCTAACCCAATTTTGGAGCAGTGCCAGCACAAGCAGTATAAAAAGTTGTCTTGGGAAGCTAGACATTTCAAATGGTGAGATGCTCAGTGAAAGGCAGACATGGACATCTCTAAAGAAATGGAAAAGCAATCATGCTGAAGTACTCAGAAGGGTGCTTCTCTTCTGGTGACATACAGGTCTTCAGGTAGGATTGTGTTGTTCTTGAAGTGAGTGTCAAAATTCCACTGGACAAAGCTCATGTATCTGTCAGCCTTTGTCTGACAAAAAGGAGAAGAAAACCCACCAGAAAGCGTTTGCCTGAGTCTGTGTATGTTGCATACAGACTTGAATATTTTTCCCCTTATGTACTGTCCGCCTACCTAGATTTAGATATTTTGTTCATTTTACTTCCTTGGAGCAGAATGCTCCTGGGGACAGCAGAAATTAGTGACATACTGATCTGAGGCTTTGTGCTGCACTGCTAAATGAAATAGTATCTCGTGCTTTGGCAGTGGGTATGGTGGGGGCAAATCTTGTGACTCACTGAATGTGTATGTGGCAAGGTCTGAATTATGGTTCCTATCAGTTTACGTGGGATTTAGGGTTGTTCTGGGCAGAGTATTTCCTGTAATTTGATTTAAATCATGTCAGATCCCTAGGGTCTAGGGAGAAGAGGTGGGGTTGTGTAATTGCAGAGTGTTAAAATCCCCAGGCAGGGTTAGTTCAGAATATCAAAACTCAATTACTTGTTCTGGCGATTACTGAGACATTACAGCTTTCGGATTGCACACCACTCAGTTTGAGTCAGATTCAAAGTTCACAGCACGATGCAGCCTCACTCATCCTCACTTGCATCCAGCGGGCTTGTAAGAACAGCCCTATGTTTGTGAACTAGTTTGCACTAGCTTCTACTTTCAGTCCTTGAGATCTGAACCATGGAGGTTGCATACTCTGGCACTCTTAGCAGCATGAGCTACTGTGTTTACATCAAGGTCGTTTGTTGCATGCTGTAGCTTGTTCCAACACACTTGTGAATGTTTTGGGTCATTACTGGGAGCTGCTGCAGAACAGTGGGCTGGACGTGGTTCCATTGTTTTATGTATGTCAACTTTGAGAGCTCCCTGTGGAAGGCTTGGTTGCATGGGACTTTTTCAAGGTTCCTTAGGAAAGGTTTTTCAGTGTTTCAAGTAAGTGTTCAGAACATCTAGAAATAATAACAAGGCTAATCCTCAGGAGCTGTGAAGGATGACAGTAGGATACTCAGCAGAATCCAACACTTCAGTTTAGAAGGTACCGCCTAAGTAGAAATTGTGAGATCTGGTTGCAATGCTTTCATCAATATGAATGCCTACATGACCTTGGCCAATTTCTGCCCCTTGCTTCTGTTTCTGTTCCTACCTACTCCTACGAAGCTTTTCAGGGCTTTGTAGCTTTGCTGCTGTATTCCCTGGTGGCGATGGGTTTGCCTGTTTTGACTGTCAGCATAGGGCTCTCTTCTGGCAAGAATTGTCTGTTCTGTGGGCTCTAGTAGAAGCAGAATTTGCTCGTGGTTTGTACTTCTGAATGCTTCTGCAATGTAAGTGAAAATAAAAGCTTTCACAGAACAGCATAATTATTATCTTTCTAATGTCCAGTTAGTTCTTTTACAAAGCATTCAAGACAAGCCTCTGAGTACCTGCTTGGGAAGCAGTGAGCACCTTACAGTCTAGGAGAGTGAAAAAGTTTTAAAGCCACCAGGTGTACCAGCTATGGAGGGGGATAAGACACTTTTGTAAGAACTAAATCAAGGAAAACTACAGTGGTGTTTACAGCTTATTTGTTGTGAAGAGCTAATGGAATCCCTTTTTTAAGCTCTTGTGGCTATCTGCTCACTTAAAAACAGGACTAAATTTGGTCCTCTGTTACAGGGCAAAAGGTGACAATCAATCTGCAAGTGAGTTGCTTGGTGTTACTTTATAGGAGGGAGATTTTAGTTTGACCCAGAGCTTTTCAGGGCTTCGTAGCTTTGCTGCTGTATTCCCTGGTACCAATGGGTTTGCCTCATGGGGGTGTTGGGAAACTTAATGATTGTCAGGTTCTCCTCTGCAAAAGAACTTTGGGCAAAAGGCAGTCTGAGTAAAATACGTATCTTCAGAATGGCTTCAACCTTTTGCAGTCTGGATGGCAGCATGTTGAATGAGAATCTCTGTGACTGACAGTAGTAGTGTGCCTGCAAGCAGTTCTTTCTTATTATATGCATTTTGAGTTTTCCAATCATTTGCTGGAATATAAGCAGTCCCAAAGGTAGGCAGAAGGGCCTCTGAACTCATGGTCCTCTTTTCTTTTAGTGTTCAGGTACTATCTGTCACTATCTGTATACTCAAATGTCTTGGCACATACTGTGCCAGAGCTTAGCTGCCTCTGCAGTGAAAGGCTTCATCCTGAGCAGGTGACAGCTGCAGTGGCATACAGGCTGACTGCTTAAACCATCCTCTTCCAGGTACCTCTGCCCCCTGTGTGGCTCAGTAGATGTGTGTTTTCAGGGTGCTTAGATGCAGTAAGGAAGTTGTGCTCTTGTTTGGGTTATCCTCGCCCCATAGATCTTGCTAGTGGGAGAAGATCTTGCTTCTGGAATTATTTCTCTCTGAATCCCAAGGACAATTTGCCCTTTCCAAACAACAGGGATAGGCCTGAAATACAGCCTTAACCTGACTTATGTTGCTGGGTCAACCTTCTGGTAAGCAGGACAGTGTGATGCAAAGCAGTGTTGACTTTACTTCACATAACACTTTTGTCTCAGCTAAGCCTGGACAGTACTCTTGAAATATTCACATACAATCTCCCCAGCTTTTCAAAGAACTGGAACAATAACATTAAAAGTTAAGCTAGTGAATAACTGATGCTGATTTCCATGAGAAGAACTACTAATTACAGAAATAATGCGTTCATTTGACCCTATAGACAAGTTTAGCAATTCATGTGGCTTGCTCCTAGCTACCTAAGACTCTTTTTTCTACGTTGGACATATATTTAATATAATATCATTAGGCTTACTTGCAGTAATCCTTGGGGATGTGTAGTGTTTCTTTCCATGAGATCAATAACACTTTTCTACTAAAGTGCTTTTTCTGAAGGATAGACACTCCAAATACAGTACGCCCAGTGTAAAACCCTGAATCTGTTAACTAAAACAGATTGTGGTTTGCACCTTCTGTTATACAGTCACATTTGGAATGATAGAAAGTGAGAAGTTCTGTACAGGAAGGCTTTGTGCTCAGGCACCGTGAATGTTCTCTCACCAGCCACTGATTTTCAAAGTGTGATACAAAATACCTGTTTTCCTCTATGTCTGTAGCTGGCAATAGATGTGGTATGTATCAGAGATTATTAATATTCTAATGACTGTTGTGGTGATTGAGAACAAATGCGGATACAACCAGAATGCAGGATGATGCGTGTAGAGAAGAGTCCAGATTAGGCATGACTGAACTGCTAATCATTTGAATGCATTCACATGTTCCTGAGCTTGTTGCTGGTCATTGGCCAGGAAAACTATAGTAGCAATGATTATATTGGAAAAACATGATATGCAGGGACAGGAATTGTCAGCTTGCCAGGTTAAAGTTACAGTAGTTCTTTCTAGGAATTCCCTATTATTGTTTTTTTCTCCCCTCAGAATCTCTGATCGTGTAAACTAGAAATGCATATGCATGAAAAAGATCATACAAAATTTCTGCAAAGGATCCTTTCCTGAAGTCTTTTCTTTGGAAACCTTCCTGTTAATCAAACTTGAAATGCAGGTTTGCAGTATTACCTCATGTGTAGTACTTGAAAGAAAATATATAGTTTCCTAGGTTTTTTTCATATTGGCCTAAATGGAGATACCCAGTTCCTTGTCACCATGCATATCCTCCAGAACTTGGGGGTACTTGGAGTCCCTTAATTTCCATGGCTGTTTTGGGGGCTCTAACGAAGTGCAGTGACTGACTGAAGAGCATGAGGAATGTGGTTTCTTGAGGGCTTGGCCTTGAGAGAGGCAGCCTGCGTGGCACAGTCTAGCAAAAGTCCTGGTGTTACAGAGGCTCAACGGAAGCATAGAACTGTTTCACACTGTCCTGAGCTGAGAAAGCTTTGTTCCATGCCAAAGTGAATGTCCTGAATTACTTTCTCCCTAATGGATTGTCCCTTCAATTTTGAGCTTTTTGAGAAGTTTTTTTGAGAATTTAAGTGTTTTTGAACCACTTGTTCTTGCTGATAAGTGGGGTGTGAATCTAGGAGTTTTCCGTGAAGTTGCAGGAAAGGGAAATCATTAATTCATATAATTTTCTGCTCCATCTACTAGTCCTTGGAAACAATCCCCAGACCTTAGGAAGTCATATGTGGCACAGGCAATCTGATAATTTTTGCTTTCTGCTGCTCTGTAATACTGGTAGAAACTCAGACTGAGTAATTATTTTTTTAACTAATTCAACTTTCTCTCTGAAAGAGGGTAATAAATCTATTAAAAACGTTGAGAAAAATATTGTGTTACTGTGTTTCACTGTTTGCATTTTTGGTACAAGTACTTACTTTCAACAGTGCTCTTAACCTTAGCTTTTCTCTCCTGTGGCTTTTAAAATGTGTCATCAGAAGGATCCTGTAGTGTGTTCTCTAGTGTCTAATTCCTGTGTTTCTCCATCACTACAAGGAAGTCACTTGCAAGGTTAACTGCAAAGGCTGTTGGTGAAACAAAATTTTGCAGGTGGAAAAGGAAGCACCTTATCAAAAAGTACTGTGAGGATTGAAGTAGATTCAGTGTGGAGTTCCTAATAGTGCAAGCACAACCTGACATGTAGAATGGTCCAGCAGGTAATATATTATGTAGGGCTTAAGTCTGTGAATTGCAGGTTTTCCTTTGTAATAGTGAATGGCAATGGGAAATGTTCAGAGTAGCTTAGGACTCAGCCCTGACTATCAAAAATTAATTCTTTAATTAATCAGAAGACTTGCAAGATTGCATCTCTGTGTTTGTGTGGGTTTTTTTTTTCTCCCACCCATTTGAGTTGATGATGTGTTATTTTGATTTATGCAAAATAACTTCAACAGGTTTTCAGAGGGTTCAATAAATACTAGTTCTTATTTCTATAATTGTACTCATTAGGTGCTTTTGTCTCTAAAATGTTTTGCAATACCTGCATCTCTGTGCACTGCTTGAGTTAGTACATTTTTACCAATTCAGCTTCTACCTACTGCAGGGATTTAAAAAAACAGCAAGCAAAAAGTTATTTTCAGGGTTGTATAGAATGCTCCTAGATAAAGAGTAAGGAAAAAGAGCACAGATAACCTTCCTTTCCTGCCTCTGCACAGAGAGAGAGCTCATGCTGACCTGCCTGATTGTTTTCTGTGTCTTGTTAGCTGTAACGTGCGACATAAACCACAGAAAGCTCTTGTTTCACTAATATACCCCTCTCTGGTATTGCTGGTATTGCAGGCAAATAGATTTTGGGACTATACCCTGTGGCCCATGGTCCATACACAGAGGAGCAGGGTGTGAAGCGGGGCTGCACCCTGCTGTTGTCACCTCACAGCTGGATACCCCCTGGCAGATGCTTTATATTCACTTACGGAAGCAAAAGAAGCTGGAAAGTTGGTGTGTATGTGTTGGTTTTTTGTTTTGTTTGTTTTTTGTTTCCTGGTTGGAGGTTTTTTCAGCCCAAGATTATTTGTGGGTGAGGTAAAGGCTCTGCTGGGAGCTCTCCCCCTTATTGGCCCTGGGCATGCCGAGAGGGGAGGGGTGCTTATGACTGTAGGACAGCTGTACTCCAGGCTATTGGAATAGCCCCTTGCAAACCCCTGCAACCGAAGCAACTTGGTCAGATAGTAAATCCTTTAGGCTATTACGATTTTTAGCCTGATGTGATTTTTCTTTGCTAAAAACGGCCTTATTTTTTCTACAAAAGAAATTGGTTTGCACATACTTCTCTTGAGCATGGAGATTATTGGCTTCACTTGCCTGAAGAGACACCTGCCATGATGCCTTTGGTGTTTATTCACTGAGTGAATGAAGGAATATTGGAGGCATGTGGGTCTGAGGGCTGTGCATCACGTAGGACTACCATGGTGCTCAGCCCAGAGGTGTTGTCTGTGAGGAAAGAGCACCCCTGCTGCCCCCCGGGCTCTTTTTTATATAAGAATTCAATCCTATAAAAAAAAAAAAAGAAAATTGCAGAGGACTTAGTTAAACCTGTCTTGCTCTTAGTAAAATTTTATATTGTTCTTAGTGACCATCAGGTAGTGGGGGATACGCATTCTTGTAGATACATAGCGCCTCCTAGATGTCCAATGTTGTGAGCCAATGAGCAGGATGTATGGCTCCATGGGGCAGCCCCTTAAATTGGGATAAATTTCTGAATTTCCAGCCAAGAAAGAAACCAATTTCTTCAAATATGAACACCTCAACAGATTTTTTTCACAGATGCTGTTTGAGAGAGTTGGACAGTGCCTAGCAATCTTTTGGTTTGGAAAAGACAACTGGTACTGGGCTTTGAGAAACTTGGGCACCCAGAAGCCATGGAGAAGCTACACTAAAAAGGCTTCATTCTGCGCCTCTTGGGCTGCAAGTCCAGGGCTAACTTCCCTTCCCAACATCAAAGGACCGTGCGTACTTGCTTTAGAGCAGAAACACAGCTTGCAATGAACTAGCTTTTCCATTGTCCTGTACCTCGCTAAACCTTTGGGACAAACTCTTCTCTGCTGCAAACCTCACATGCTGAGAAACCTGTCTGGGGATGACTCAGTATGTGCATAATAAAAAGGTTAAAGGAGGTAAATGCTGTGAACTGTGACTTCAGTCCTCTTTTGAGTTCTGGCCTTCAGGATGAAAGGCTGCCTCATGAAACACCACCTCCTGACTTGTTCCAGTATCCGTCCTTGCACATGATCACTGTGCCCTGTTGACACAGTATTCAGTTTCTTCATGGTGTCCTGTGTATTCTTCTACTTAGTGCTCTGTGAAAGGCAGTGCTGGTGACATTCCCAGGAGAGAGCCAGTGTTGCATAGAGGAACTCGGTCTGCTCTCACCGGCGCTGGGAGTCCTTAGAGAAATAAGGATTTAAATCTAGGGCTCCCAGTAGGTTAGCGCCCGAAATGCACATCCTCTCATCTTCCTTGCTGTGTTTCTAAATCCAGCTTTCACAGCACCGCAGGCATTTAATTATTCCTTGGTCCTTGCTGACCTCAGTAATTGTCTGGAAAACTTCAGAAAGAAAAAAGTATCTTTAAGCCATTTAAAAAGTGCTTTATTTGATTAGTCACTTCTCCAAAATTCAGGGACTTCAACCATTCCGTAGCAGCCTGTTGGGGGAGACGGCAAGTTATGAGTGCATTTTTGGGACTGTTTTAGCTTACGTTGTCCTTTGGGCCCTTGGGATGTACAAGGAAGGTGCAAACATCTTGCTGTTGGGTGTTGGAATGGGTAGTGGTGAAAAGGCATAGTTTTTAACATGACATCACTATTTTATAAAGGAAACATGGTATTGTAAGTATATTTCTGAACTGTTCTCGACTTGGTGATAATAGAGTAATTTGATCTAGGTTCAGAGACTCAGAATAGTAAAATGGGTAAATATCTCTTAATGTAGACAAATATTCATGAAACACAGGACTCCTGAGGGATGTTTTTGTCTATAATGAATACTAAATAGTGTACTAGCTTAACAACATCTCAGTATGCCATTTTCCTGATAAATAAGCTCTTTTAAATTTCCTGCAGGGAAACTTTGTAGGTATGTATGTATCTATCTGTTTTTTCTTTCTGGAAGGGTTTATTGTGAGACAGGTATCATATCATAAGTGGTAGGAACCTTTTGATTGTAATTCCAGCATTGCTTTGTTCTCTTTCTGGAGATAAACGTAGAATAGCAACCTGTTCATTACAACATAGCCATGTTTCACTTAACATGGTGAGATTTTGATCTCTGATTGCTGTGGATTCCTGATTTGTTGTATTGAGATTCCTCCCAAGGCTCCAAATGAGAATGGCTGATGAGACTTCCCTGGTGAAGCAGAGTGACTGAATCCCTGCAGTAGCATTAATTACTGCCTGGGGCAACTCAAGAGAGGACAGAGGAACTGGCATCTTACTGAAATGTTCCTGTTGTAGCTTGATTTCTGTGGAACTAACAGAAGGAGAATATAGTCCTCTTTACACAACACTTCTTTGTTTACTCCTAATTAGGAAAGATCATGCTAAAACAACAATTTATTTTCCTATTTACTTTTCATTTTCCTGTTCTTGAATTGGTTTAGTTTTCTGTTGTGCTTTTTAAAGGGATTTGAAATGTAAGTGCTCATGTCAAAGGAAAAGAATGTGCTTTTGTTGTAAGCTGCTGTTTTTATATTGGGGAGCTGTGAAATATTTCTGGCAGTGCAAATGCACTGGAGCGGTCCTCTGTGCTTGGTAGTGATATTAGAGGCATTTATCCTTAATTTCTGTTTTCTTCTGTGGTAGTTGAATATCAAGTTACCTAAATATGCTGAAGATCCAATAGATCAGAGATCATCAAATAGGTGTGTCATTTTTTATCACAGAATGGTTTAGGTTGGAAGAGACTTTAAAGATCATTTAGATCCAAGCCCCCTGCCATGGACAGGGACACCTCCCACTAGAGCAGGTTGCTCAAAGCCCCATCCAGCCTGGCCTTGAACACTTCCAGGGATGGGGCATCCACAACTTCTCTGGGCAACCTGTTCCGGTGCCTCACCGCCCCCATAGTAAAGAACTTCTTCCTAATATCCAACCTAGATCTCCCCCCTCTTTCAGTTTAAAACAGTTACTCCTCATCCTATTGCACACTCACTAAAAAAAAGGGTGCCCCCTCATCATTCCTTTAGGTCCCTTTAGATACTGGAAGGGGCTGCAATAAGGTCTCCTCAGAGAACAGCTCCATCTCTCTCAACCTGTCTTCACAGGAGAGGGGATCAAGCCCTCTCATCTTCATGATTGTTAAAAATAGCAGAGTCCTTGTTTAATGTCCACTAACTGAACCAAATAATGAAAAATCATCATGTTCACTGAGGTGCTGACAGGTTGAGGGCTCAA
This sequence comes from Thinocorus orbignyianus, assembly GCA_013400375.1. Classification (NCBI taxonomy): domain Eukaryota; kingdom Metazoa; phylum Chordata; class Aves; order Ciconiiformes; family Thinocoridae; genus Thinocorus; species Thinocorus orbignyianus. The sequence goes on along the minus strand of VXBW01005077.1, from coordinate 701,518 downwards.
TTTTTATTTTGGAAAAACTATTTCTGGTAAAAAAATAAAACTAAAACCCAGTAGAAGCCATATATTTGAAATAGTTTGTGGAGAATAAATGCCATAGTCTCCATCTAAGGCTAATCCATTTGACACACAACATGTTCCAGGCTAATCAAAAGCTGTAGATATTTGTGCCACTCATCTTGTGCTGAAATCTTTTTACTGGTCATGCATTGATGCAAACCTGTGACCTGCTCCAGGATCCCTTCTTAGTGCCTTTAACACACTGGACCATGTCCTCACTTTGAATGACATGTAACACTTACTTTTATTCTGATCTACTTAAGAGGGAGTGAAAACATACAGATATATGTCATCGGGTGCTGTTTCTGTTGCTGTTGCTCTATCTACCTTAAGAATGCAGGATTTTCAGAATTTTAGTGACTTTAATATAGTCTGTGTTGGTGTCAATTTTACGGCTCAAAATGAGCTTTAAAAATGGGTTTGTTATAAAGAGAATAATAGAGGGTAAAGACCAATTGCTTGTGCAAGAATCTTGTTTCTGCATGCTATTAGTTCATTAAATTTGCACTTGAATAATGTAAGTGTTGAAGGCAGGGTGTTTTGATCCTGCAGTGAATGAATCTGTTGTCTACCTAAGAAGCTACTACAGACGTGAAGAATGTTTGTTTTTCTTTCCAGATTCACAAATGTTTGGATGCTTATTTTGATGGTTGTAATTTTTTTTTTTTTTAAGTGTCCTTGGTGGCTTTGGAGATCTTGCACTAAAGGGAGGAAAATGTTAACCAAGCTCCTCATCCAAAGCAAAGCTATTTGGAAGTCTGCTTCTTTTATCAAACTGTGTAAATGAGAAAGAGACCCAAAGGAAAAGACTGTGGCTGGAAGCAGAAGAAAAACATCAGCCTGACTGTAGAAGAGGGGAAGCAACTGAAATATTTATTTCTACTAGGTTGGAGAACAACATATGTTAGGCAGGCATGACTTTTTCCAAGCATAAACTTTACTGTGACATGCTCTGCTACACACAGCAACAAACACTCACTAAAGCAGAACATCAGATGGAACATTCAGAGAGCGCTGGGTATCGGATGCAGGATGGTGTTTGTTTAAAAAGAAGCTGGCATTTGTCAGAAGCTGTGGCAAATATGCCATTATTTTTTATTTTCTACACAACCTGTGAGATACTAGACATGTTCAAATGAGACTCTGAAATACCAAGCTTATAAATATTGATAGGGAAAGTTCCTTCTCATCCATGGAGAGGGATTGCATTTTGCAATTATACAGCTTCACTCATGTGGACTGTATTGCAATTTGTTCTTCTGTCTCCTTCGCAGGAGAAACTGTTCAGAATTATAGTTCAATCTCTGTTCTCAATCAACCCTGTTTTGACACCTGCATTTCCTAGTTGATGAGATATTTAAAATTGCCTTGCATTCAGAGGATGCCAAACAGGGAGATTTCAAAGGCTTACTTGCAAAATTTATAAGTTGGCAGCAGTTGTTTTCTGCTAGAAGAATGTGAAAAATGGTCACAGTTTGTCATTCTAAAGAAAACGATGTATTTTTAACCAAGGCTTTTAACAAAAATTCTTTTATTTCAGGGGTTTATGGATAAATTCTGTACAATATCCTCATGGCACGTTCCAGATGTTATTGTGCAAAGCTGAGTAGTGTGCTGTGGTCCTTGTATCAGTTGCAGTGAAAACATATGAGGCTGTGAATCCATTTTCAGTTCATCACAGTAAAACCCAGCAGAAAATTCCGGGCCTTATTTGCCTGCAGACTGAAAAGCAAAACAAAACAAAAACCAAATCCCTCATACCCTAAAGAAACTAACTCAAAACTCAGATTTCCTGGTTAATATCCCTGCTGGTGATATTTCACCAGGTGGGCTTAATTTTGAAGTATGAATATCAAAATTAGACCGTCTTTCATTATAGACACGTAAGTCTCTCCCCTTAAGTCTGACTGGCATGTTGATTTGTGGACAATGTGTGACTGCAGAGATTGCTTTTCATTCTTTCAGCCTCCACTGAAATATTTTCAATACTGCATCTAAACTAACATCCGCTGTGAATGATGGCTGACAGGTACATAGTCTCTTGTAAACTACATAAGCTGTGTACATAATTTTATGCTGCTTGTTTAGTGTCTTTGAAGCTGAAGACAAAGCTTTTGAATCTCATTTGAAATACAAGATATATCAAGTAAATGCTTCCTGGGGAAAAAATACTGACCTCAGCTGCTTACGTATAATCCTAGACAGGGAAACTGGGCTTTGCTTTCCTGGTTTTGAAATGTACCATTTTACTGTATAATAGCTGAGTGGGTTGTAATACACCTCGCACCCAGAGGAATGTTTGTAGGGGCACGGAGGGCTGTTCAGGCTGGTGGTTCTTTGACTCTCTAGTGCTGTCCCTGGGTTTTGATCTTGCAGAGCTGCTGGGCAGCAAGGTCTGAGTGCTCCTGTGTCGCACCCTGAACATTGCTTAGGACCCTGCTGCTCTCCTCTGCCCTTCTTCGTTTGCTTGACTTGGTCTTTTTCTTCTCCACTGCTTGGAAACCCTATTGCTGTTTATTTGGGGGGTCCCTTTCAAGGGTCCTTGCTGTGGTCCAGCAGGTCACCACTGTCACGGGGACTTGCTACCCTTTCAAGATAACACAGAGATGGGAGAATCCAGTGGCTCTTCAGAGGTACTGCTTTCCTGGGCTGGCCACAGGCTTCTTGCCTGGTATCCCCCAGTTGGTTGTACTTCCAAATCTGTTGACTGTGATTTTCTATGATTATGACTCCAGTCTTTGTTTCCTAAATAGAAAACAAGGATAGGCTGTGCAGTGAGTAGATCAAAGCTATTTTAATAGCACAGTCTGTCAAATGTACATACCCATAGCAGAGCTGCATCGAAATTGAATGCTGTTAAGCTTTTACTGATACTTGGTGAGAGCATATAAATACATAAGATATTGAAGTAAAATTACATCCTGAAGTTCTTGCCGTCAGAATTATGCAGGCATTGATTTTCAGCATATATTGCAGTTCCTTCATGCAGAACCGTAATGTATTTACTTACTATCTGGTAGAAGGGCTTGTGAAATTACATGCTTCTGGGAGCATGAACCCGTGTCAGAAATGAGCCAAAATCAAACACAAGGAAAAATCCAGATCTCTCCAAGTGTCTGAAGCTATACTGTCCCAAGCTGTGATTTGGTGAAAGAAGTAGGGTCATCCCAGTTAAACACTTGTACTTACTTCTACAGGGGCTGAAATACGTCGTTGCAGAAGGGGGTGGCTCTTCAGATGACTCTTTTTTTCTTAGATAACAGCATTGCAACTAAACAACATGTTCTTCCTGTCACTCCTCTGGGAGAGTTTTCTGTATGTGAAGTGAGCAGCTTTATGTGACTACCAGGGTGTATATCACAGCTGAGTTGCTGAGGGGAAAAATCCCTGTGGAAGGAATGAGGCAGAGGAAGATGAGACTCACCTCTCCAACTCAGCAGAGTGTTTCTGCTGGGTCACTGAAATATGAGGTGAAGTTAAAGCGATGTGAACTCTAGAAATTGTTTTTATGACGTGCAAACTGTGCTGATAAATGTACTGTGAGGGAGAAACCTGTGGTGGATGGGAGCTCCTCTGGGCTTCGTGCCAACCAAAAGTCATATGGCTGTGGCAGGTCCCGTGCTGAAGCTGCAATAACAAATTCTGGCAAGAGGCTGAACAAATGTGTTTTGGCAAGAATATTGAGAACTTGGATTCAGCAATGCATGAATGTCACTGTCTATGTTTTGATCCTCTTGGACCTATACTGTATCAAGTGGACACCCCCTGGATATTTTCATGGGCTCTGGTGTATCAGTTTGGGATGAGATTTCTCCTAGAATAATTTTCCTACCACTGCGCTAGGCAGGAGAGGATGATGGAACAGCCATGTAATGAGAGGTTTTGCCCATTTGTGGCTTATTGCACTGGGGCAGTTGGTCTTACAAGAACAGATGCTTTATCCTTTGAGTATAGTGAAATTACTTCTCTGTGCAATTAAATGCAAATAAAACATTCTCCTTTTCTTTTTTTTTCTTTTTTTCTTTCTGATGGCAATTGTATGCCATACGTGTCTCTGTCCCTTCTTCATCCCCTCTTTCTCCAGTACAGCTGTGTTTCACTGATGGCTGTGGTGGCCCACTGGATGCTCACTTCAAGGCTGTGTTTCCTGCTTTGAACCTTCCTCTGTGGCAGTACTGGGTCTTTGTGCAGATGACTTCAGTATCAGGCTCAAGACTTCTAAGAAACCTTCAGATTAACTGAATGAAAGTGCTGTGAAGTGTAATTAGCTTGAATTTCGAGTAAACTTCATTCCCCTTGAAGTAAATGTGTGTAAAACTTACTTTTAGCTTTTGATGGAGAAAAGACCATGATGTTCAGTCATGGATGTAAAACTCATCAGTGTTTTAGGCCAGTGGTTTCTGGTGGTATAGATAAATGCCAAATGTGACACTCTGCTCAGTGCAAAGCAGCAGCAGTGTGAAGCTGTCTGTGGTTTATAAGTCACTTAGTATAAAGAGAGCTTTTCTAACAGCAGGCTGTGATAAAACCGACTGCAGTGTTTGGATGCTCCCCTAGCGTACTGCAGCATAGTATGGAGAAGTTAAATGCTTTAGAATGTGTGAAATGATAGTAGAATATATGAAATGTTTGTAGAATTATTTATATGAGTGTTTCCCCTTGATATTAAGGGGGAGCGACTAGGGCAGAATACAAACTAAAATGCATTCTACTACTTTGTCAGGAAAGGTTGCAAACAAATTTCTCATTGAAATGCGATGTTATGGTATGCCTCGAGGACACATGCAGATGTGTTCTCTAGGCACTTACCTGTGAAGATTTTTCACAAGTTGATGCATTAACTACCTTGCATTTGTTCAAGGACAATTCATGTGTGTAGAAAGACGAATTTGAACAGCCCCGGGTGGTGCTTTTATTATAATTCAAAATTAGAAGGACCACATTTTTCATAATTAGGGAGAGAAGCAGGAGCAGCTGACTGACTTTTTGTTATTAAAGAATAACTGAATATTCCTGGCAGATAGGCGAACATGAGTTATGCTTTAGGATTGTTGGTAACAAGGTAGTGAATCTTTCTTGTTAATGTGAGAGAGATTTCCCTAGAATTGTTTGCTTGCAGTGCAGTTGCTGTATTCTAGGACAAGAAAAATTAACCTTGCATATCACTGTTTTCTCCCTATGTTTTTGTAGCCAATTACAGCTCAGAAATTTGTAAATTCAGATAGATTTTTAGTAGAATACAAGTGGAAAAGGCAGGTTATCTGTTTATTTTTGCTACTGTTATTGACACTGCAGCCCACTAAGACAAACACAAAAGAACAGAAAAATCAATGTAACAATAACTCCCACTAAAATTGGGCAGCGAAGTTGTTGGACAGTAGGGAAGGAGAGGGAAAAGTATTAGTACATGTATTGAATGATTCCTTAGGGAATGGCATTCTTAGTGAGGTCTTTCCTGTCTGTCTCCTTGGGAGGTAAAGCTGCCTGGTTTTGAATTTCAGTATTAAACTGCTACTGTGCAGTTTCAATAGCAAAAAAATCTGAAATCCCCTAATGACTGAGCAAACCGCACTTCAAAACTATTTCCTGATAGAGCTTCCTGGCATCATGTCTGCACTGGATCCAAGAGCAGTTTAAATATTCTTGAATACCAAGCTCCGATGGAGAGTAATGGAGCTGCAATGTGCTGGAAGAGAGTTGAGCTCCTGCCACTGATGGTGAATGTGCAAGGTGAGGTAGGGCGTGCATAGGCATGGAGTGGTTTTCCTGGTCCATGACGTATACTAAAATTGTCAACAGCTTTTTCTTTTCCTGATCTAAAGTTCATCAGTGACTCCTGTGTTAGTAAAACACTGTTTTGTCCACCACACAGCTGCCCATTGCTTCTTGTTGCCCAGGATCTGTCTGCCTTCTCCATGGGTTTTCACCAAAAACATTGCTTGGCCAAAGGTTGATTCTCCACCAGCCACTTTAAAATTGCATTATGTGGCTTAAGTGGCTTTGCAGATAGATGATCTAGAGAGGACAATCTTGCTGGCTAGTGCAGAGTGTTTCACTTGCTAACACAGTGTCTGTTAGGTATTTGTGCTCTTTGTCTTCTCTGATTTTTGGAAGTCTCAATGGGGACTTATTGGTTCCAAGCCTTGAGAGGATTTGACTTGCTGCTCTTTCCATAGGAGCTTTCTTGCTATGGGAATAAACCACTGGTAAGCCATTAGATCGGAGCATCTGTTAAAGACGCTCCTAATGTAGCACGAGTAGCATGTGTGTTCTCTGCTGCCTCTGGGTGAGTTTCATGTCATGAGGTTTGGTTTTGTCCAGGCAAAACTGTTGTAAAGCAGAATTAGATTTATGGTATTTATATTCTTATGTTGGACTGTTTTTTAATTTCTTTTGAATGTCGTCACTAAGAAATGGACATCACTAAGCATAATAGCGTACAGTGAACTGAAATGGTAAAAGTAATCTACAGGCCAAAATATGCTCTATAAATGCATCTTAAGTTCTTGTTTAACCCTGTGCATCAAGCAACAGTATTGTAAATGGGTAATAAAGCTGAGAAGAAAATGTTACCATCACACTGGCTGCTGGGACAATTTGTGCAGCGCGATGTGCTTCATGTGCATAGGAGGAGTGGGTGAGTTTGAAAAAGACACACGTCATGTTGAAGGAATGAGACTGTAATCTGCTGAGTATTGTGTGGCAGCTAATTTTCATGCCTATTTTCTGATGCTGAGGCTTTGATCAGATGTATTTTCTTATTGTGTTTAATCAATTACTTAGCATGTATTCAACTGTATTTAAAGCATGTAAATAATAACAAATGGGCCTTCATCACTTTCTGCTCAGGCAGGGAGAGGCAAACTTCTAAGGCAAAACAGCTTTGTGAAAGAGGGACTCACATCTAATAGATTTGGGTGATACAAGAAAGGGGTAAAATATCCTTTATCTAGAATCTAATGTGCAAAAGAGGGCAAGATCATTTTAAGAGGAGCTTGTGGTCACGTTCATTCATGGGTTGCTGCTGTAACCAGTCCATATGGCTATATGATTTTGGTAGTGATGCATAGGTTTAACCAGCTGCTGGCTGTGAAGAAGACAGTGCAACTAGGCTGGCACCAGGATGTTCTCAGTGAAGCTGACTGGAGCAAGAGTTGGATTTGGCTTTACATTTATAGTTTTTTGTCAGTGCTGTTTGATTTGCATGGCGATTAGGATGTTGTCAAGGACTGGCACGGACACGCTTCACCTGTAAGTGCTGGCAAGCTCTTGTGTGTGAAAGGGAGAGGAGGAGAGCTTGCCCCATGTCAGGGTCACTCTACACATGGCCCCAATCAGCACACCCATCTGTGGCAAAGTCTTTGCCGTGGCTTCTGCCTAGAGCAGCTGAGCTCCATCGAGTGTGCGAGTAGGTAGCAAGGGGTCCTGCTCTCATTTTTCTGGAGTACTTCAGTGAGGGGTGTCGCACAGATTGGGGATCTAGGATCGGGTAAAACCATCTTTTTGCATAAAATCAAGTGGATAGTAGCTCAATTGTGTGTCAGGAGCCCAAGGGTGGGAAGTGATAGGAGCACACTGGGATGAGAGGGGGAGCAACCTGCCAAAACTGCAATGCAGGGAGAGAGGGATGTGGGGATCACACTGTTCAGAACAAGAGGCAGGCTACAGCTGCTAGAGCTTTGGTCCCTTTTCCTCAAATAGTCAGTATCAGAAGGGAAACTAGGTTGGCCTGGCACAAACCTGAGGGGAAGAGCTTGTGTGGGTACTGTTGTCTCCTGTGCCTTCAGGTTATTTGAACTATTAACATAGCTTCGTCTTTAACATGTTAGGGAAAAACAATCCCCTCAGCTGTGCTTTCTCTCTCTCTCTTCTCTTCTCTTCTCTTCTCTCTTTCTTTTAAACTGAACTAGATGCTTTGGCTCTGTGTTGTTCATCCATCCGTTACTTTTCACTGATAAGAGTAATAAAGAGGCTTGGTCTCACCTGGACCCATGCTGTATATGTGCAGACTTGCTGCAACACACTTACCATCTTAACGCTTCCTTGCAGTGCTGTTAGCAAAAGTATTCCCTGGGTATATCGTTCCCTTGCATAAACAACTATTCCTTGCTTTGGTTTATGTATTGATATGAAGGCTTTCTTGCTGATTGTTCTTCTGGAAGAAGAAAGCTATTTTCCTTTAATATTGCTAAAATCATGTCCTCTCTGCAGAGCTGTGTCCCACTCAGGTAGGAGATGACAATCCCTGCTACCTTGCTGGCATTTTATATAAATAGATTTTGAAAAGGTGACGCAGGTTCAGCAGCCAGAGATAAGGACAGAGAAGGGAACTCAGCCAGGATGAGATGATGATGTTGCATGACTGAGAATTTCTTGCTGAAGCAGTTATTGGCTGTGAAACGGGGAGAGTTGACAAGTATTGCATGGCATCTCTTATAGAGGAAATTTCCTAGAGATCTTTGGACAGATTTGACTTTGCCTTGCACTGCTTCTTTAGGTAAAGAATGTTTGAAAATGGATAAAGGGAATAATCGTGCAGATAATTTTTTTTTTTTTTGTCTTTTTTTTTTTGTCCTGAATACTGTTGATGAACTGCTATATTAGTTTCACTGGAAGGAGAAACAAGTAATTGGTTTGGGCAAGTTTACAGCTGTTATGCTGAATTTTCTGGTGTTTGCCTTGTATAATCTTAAATTATCTTTTAGTTTTATATTAGTATGAGACAATTTTGTCTTGATTGCTTTACACTGAAAATACAGCATCTATGAACAGATTGGAAGGCTAAAATAGAGGGTGCACCTGGCCGATTGCAGGAGACTGGTAATGTAAGTGAACAATGTTGACTTTCATTTCACATCCATTGCAGAACATAAATCCACACAGATCTTATTTTCCATTTAGCACAACGATTTCCCTCTGACTGTGGCCAAAAGAGGATGCCTGGGGAAAGAATACATGGAACAAAGCAGATATATTCCAGTCTTCTGCCTACTGCAAACACTGTCGGCAGTCAACACTTCAAGATTTTTAACCCTATGGCAATGCAGATATTCCTTAATATATCTTAAGGAACCTGACAGATTAAATCATGCTTTGATTCCCTCTAAAATGATTGTGCTGGGGAGTGAGCCATCTACTTAGAAAATGGGTTTTGAGTAGGGATATTAGAAGTTTGATATGCAACATTCTCAGTCAAAGCTGAGGGAAGCAGACTAGTGTTTTAGCAGATGGGGACGACAGATAAACAGGAGCTGAGATCTTCGAGAAATGAAAAAACTTAGAAGCACATGTGAAGGGACTGGGTGGCTCAGAGACTGGGAATAAATAATGTGCCACTTGCCTGTTTTAGATTTGGTGTAGACCTGCAAGAATGCTGTTTTCTCTGCTCATGACTGTTATGTAGCTGGTAATGTTACTGGACTTGATATCATGTATAGATGTGCTGAATATTAATTTGTTTTGTGTATAAATGAATTTTCTACTTTGTTAGAATGGTGGATTATACTCAGTACAGATAGGACTGGTGTTGGCTGGGGTCTCCTCATTAGCTCTGTGAGGAAATTCCCAGTGATTTCAGTGGAAGCACACTTATGCCAGTGCTGGAGGGCCTTTGAAAGCTGACTTTGGCCCATGGCCACTTGCGGGGCAAATGTAGACTTTTGTGCCAAGGCAGCAGCATGTTAAGTATTTGTACTGTTTGTTCATGGATGAGGCATGGGTGTGAAGATACAAACCCTCAATCCTTGTTGAGGAATTGTGAATTTCTGTACATCTTAATCCAGAGCTACCATTATCTAGCAGTCTTGATTCAAGTGCCCTTTCCTGTTAGAACTGTGAAGTTAGAGTAATTTAATATTTTGCTTCATGCATTTTGTCTAGGGGGTTGTGGCTAGATACTCACCTCTAACTGCAATCTCAGATGCTCAGAGAATCAAAATGGGAGCTGTTTAATTGGCTTTTGCTACAAATCCCAAGCCCTTTCTTTCTGACATTCACTAACTGAGATTCTATTTTCTGTGTCTTTACTGAATGACAGGCGTTATCTTTGAGGTCTCATACTTGAGACCAAGGCTGGTAAATTTCTTCCCTAGTTTAAATCTTCTCCAGATCATGTCAGTCTGAGGAGTTCCTGGCTGAGATTTTGCTCTGTCAAATTCTGTCTTGTACAAGTCTTGTACAAGTGATTGGAAAAAAACCAATATAGTGAAGGACAGAAAATGTAGTCAGATCTTCCTTTCTGCTCCAATTCCTACTCTGCGGTTTTGAGAGGCATATGTGACCCAGCGCTATCTACAGTTGTCTAGAAGAATATGAATTCTTTCTCAGCCAAGGAACCCCCGTTTTGGTTTATTTGGGGTGGTTTGGTATCAGAGAAACCTAAACATGGTGGGTATTCATGAAGTGACGTCCATCTCATTTTGGTGGTTGGTTGACAGATTCTTTACAAGCTCCTAGAAGTTTGTCAGTGCTGGTTCTGCTCTTGATTTTGTTCCCAAACATTTGGCTCATCTGGTATTTAAGTGGGTGTGTGATCCTGAGTAACAGAACCATTGAATTCTTGCAACTTGGAGCTGATTCTGTTGAACGAAGAACTGTATTTCCTTCATCAATGGTAAAATAATTGGTTTCCAGTGGGAGATCTGGTATCTTTGAGGAGCTCAGTTTGTTTTTTCCAGTATGTCAGGTGTTTGTGCAGCAATATATAAGATAAGTAATCTGTAGAGATACCTGCAAGTTATTCTTGAGTTCCTTTTGGAGGAAGGAAATACTTGGTGGAATATAGGACATACTAAGTTGGTAAAGCACCAAACGCTCATATCTCTCTCTCCCAGCCTTTAGCATTCCAGATACCTGAGCATGGGCTGAATAGATGAATCCCAGAGCTTATGACTCAACATCATCATTTAAGCTCATAAAAGCACATTCCAAAAATACATTGAAAAATAAAGCTGTTCAGCTGGTCTCTTCTAGCAGGAGAAAACGAGGCTTCTTGTGATATAGCACTAGTTATTGTGTAGTGATTTAGTAAGCGTTTTAAGAATCCGTTTATTCAGGGCTAGAGTTATACATTTCTGTCTTGAGCAGCATCTTGTTTTGTTGAATCCACTGACAGCAGAGGGGTACTTAGAGGCTGCATGACTAATTCAGTGGTTTTATGTTAACAGTAAATATTTTTGCTTCATTGTTCATAGGGAAGGTACTATACATGTATATTGCTAATTCTAGTAATAATTTTTATTAATTAGCTGGTCAGTGGTCATATGTCTTTCCCAGTTTACCTGAGCTGGAGCCTTTTACAAACTCCTTTTACTGTCATCCGTGAAACTCTTCTCTCTGGGGCTGACTGTCTCTGTCTGCCAGTTGCTGTGTTTCAGTGAATCACTCTGTTGAGGAGATTGCTCCACACCTCTGCTTCTTAGCAAATTGCCTTCTGAGCTCTGGCACTGAAATGCAATTGGTTATGCTTCATTATCTCATTCAATAGAAACTCAGTCTCCTGAAGACTGCAATTAAGTTTCCTCTTTGTCTAAGACACAGAATTTAACTGCAAGCTTGTTGGTCTTCTCTGAAGCAGGGGAAGGAGGAGAAGGCAGAAAAACACTGAACCAAACCAGAGACAACAGGCTTTGACAGACCATTTTTTATTTGGTAACCTTGCTTTTCTCTGTATAACTTGGAGCCAAGAGTGCTGTGCATGACAGCTTTCCTGACAGCAAAGGGGGCAGACCAGGTTACAGCCCGGCCTGCAGCCACAAGGCTTTGGTGACTTCAGGGCACTTGTTTATCTTCGGGCCCTGATGCTTTGACACACATGATTCCTCCTGCTCACACGACCTGCAAACTCTGTATTCATCAATCAGATCCCTTGCATTTCAGTGCAAGAATTCAGAATCAGTGGTTCCCAGTGATAGGATGAGGGCAATGGGCACAATCTGGTACATAAGAAGTTCCATTTGAATATGAGGAAAAGCTTCTTTATGGTGAGGGTGACAGAGCCCTGGCAGAGGCTGCCCAGGGAGGGTCTCCTTCTTTGGAGACCTACAAGACCCATCTGGATGCTGGCCTGCTTAATGTGCTCTGGGCAATCCTGCTTTAGCAGGGGAGTTGGACTAGATGATCCCTAGAGGTCCCTTCCAGCTCTGAAAATTCCATGATTCCACAATTTATCATACTTTAACTATATTAGAGGGGCTATATAAGGTATCATGTTTTCTGTTGGGTAAGATCTGGTCATAAGCTACAAAAGTAGTTCAGGCAGTCATAACTGAAGGTGTTTATTATTGCCCAAATGGCAGGTATATGGTTTATTGACAGTAAAAGGAATCTGTACTGTCTAGAGTCTTAGAACAAGCTAAATGCATGAAATGGGCTCCTAACCTTAATTTCTGGTGCTTAAACTCCTGGTGAGACAAGGGCTGTGACTAGCAGTGAAAGGAATGACTCAGCAGTAAGAATATTTGGCAAACTGTTTTTTCCCCCTGTAGATTATGGAAGACAGAGCAGGAGATGTCTTAAGTCCAAAAGTTCGATATGTAAATTTTAGATGCTCCTGGTTCCAACTGCTGTCCCTCCTAGCTCTCTTTTCAGGTCTACCTTGTTCTGCCCACTGTTCCCAGGCTTCCTGAGTTATTCCATGCCACTGTTGTGAGCTCAGTGGATTTTTCAAAGTGATGGCTTTATTTTTTCTCTATTCTTCATGGTCCTGCTAGATTGCCCTGCAGCAAAATGCATTTCAGGTATGAGCTCTCACCAGTCCCTTTAGGAACAAGTCACTGTTTCATTTCTGAACTGGAAAAGAGAAGCAATAGCTTCCTCTGTCTCATGCAATATAGGAATAGAAAGTTCATTTGTAGGTATGAGATGCTGGGACTCTGTGGACACAAGGCTGTCCAGGTTTTTAGGAGAGCTGTAGACGTTGATCATCCAAGGCATTTCCTTTCCCTTCTGCTTTTTTTCTGTAGGATACTCCTGTAAAAATCATTCATTAGTCTAGTATTTTGGCAGAGAAAAACAGCACTGTTGTTGTTCAGAGAAGAAAACAGCATGAAGAACAGCCTTCCTACTTCAGCACTGTGGCTATTAGCTTCTGTTGGATGAAGATGAATAGTAGCTTGTACTTCCCAGTTGTAATAAGAATAACTTTTTTTTCCCTAAGCTGTTTCTTAAGTTCAGGAAATTCTACCAAGATACATTGCAAAGTGGTGGCCTCACTTTTCTTAAACAACCTCCTCAAATCCCACCAAACAACAAACACAGTGTCAGTGTTTCTGCCCATTTTCTGTGGCTGGGGAGAGAAGGTGAAGTTCCAGGAAGGTATAATTTGCTTCCGTCTACATTCCCACTGCCTTCATGTGGGCTCAGTGGTAATACTCCACTGCCCAATGATTCCACTCTCTTTGCTTTGTGATCTTTCCTGTCTCTTACTCCTGAGTAGCAGCCAGCTAGTTTGTCCTCCAGATATTTAGATTATATTGTTTATTACTGTACGTGACAGCAATGATATTACCTGACAGGTTTCATCACTGCTAAGTGGTTCCCTTTCAACTTGGCTTTTCTCAGTTAGCCTTTTGTAGCCACCTCAGATTGTGATGTACCTTTGGATCCCTGGGAAGAAAAAAAGTACATCTCAGCTGTGATAATCCCTTGTCTCTTATGGCTGTTTTCCACTGCTAGAAGCATCATATCCATGAAGATGCAATGTGGCAGATGTGAATGTCTCGATTCAGACATCTTCCCTAGTGAAACAACAAAATCCCTTTTTTTTTCGTTACAAGGTTGCTTATGTCAGTATTAAGAGGTGTCTCTTGCTTTTCTTAGTTTATCTGCTTTGGAGGCTCTCCCACTATTTTCTTTGTGTCTGTGTTAGAGAAGCTGGGAAAGCCCTTCTGCCAGCCTCTGGAGCTTGAATTGTACAGTAAGCCTCAGACATCTATTGCTGTCAGGCTGAATGTCTTGGTCCTTTCTGCAGTCTCTTCTTATGACCAGACCCTTTCACAGATGAGGATCTGAATACAGAGAGAACTTCTGAAGTACTCAGCTCCTTTGCTTTAGTTGACTTGAAAGAGAGTTAGATATTTGTATCTAATGCAAGACTATGTGCTGAGGTGTCTTCTTCAGTGCTTTGCAAAGATCTGTGTTGGAGAAGGACATTGAGCAAGTCCTGACTGGTGGCTTGGCAGTGGATAATTCTCCCCTCTAAAGAGACTGTTCAGTCACGCAGGCTATCTCGAGCCCTATGACCTATTTTCTATATTGACTTTGCTTGTTCTTGCAGAGCCAATTTTTGACTGTCTGGTAATAAAGTTTTTGCTGCTGATTGCCCTCTGCCCTGGTTAAATTCCTGATGCATCAAGCCTATGGAAGGGGGTTGGAAAGCTCTTTTATCTCATTGTATTTTGCTGTACTGTAGAACAGACTGCTCCAGATATGGATAGCGGAGCGCAGACAGGTAGTTTTGCATGCAAAGCTCAACCATTTAACATCCACATTGTGGAGAGGCATGTTAAAGGGAGTTCGCTTTTAAGATATGAATGATAACTTGGGATGCTTTCTCACAGCATTTTCCTTGCTCTGCTATTAGATTCCTCTGGATTTTTCTGTTGACAGCATGCCCCTGGTTCTCATCACCTGCCTGCTTTCATTAACATGTCCTTATTTCATTCTCTAGATCACCAGTAAAGATTGCAGAAATGCAGCCTGCTTTTTGGCAGATTTTTTGCCTTACCCCAGTGTGCTTTTCCTTGACAGATTGGGGCTTTATCTTGTGATGCTATTCTTTTTTTTAATAATGTTACAGGCAACAGTCAGTAATCTTATGTCCCAGCTGTTCTTGGTTTTGAGAGTAAAATTTGAGAGACATTGTGCAGAAACCAAATATATTCCAGCTGCTTCTGTAATAATAAACAAGTACTTTTGTGACTAGCAGAACTAATGAAAACTCATTTCCTATGGCTTTGTGTCTCATGGGTGATTGGCTTTTTAACTAAATTATTCTAAAGCTACAGTAGTGAGGTAGAGGTTTATAAGACATCAGAGAGCTCAAAAAATGTGGGGCCGAGTTGGGGAGAGAGAACATTTTGGTCATGGGAAGAGCTTTAACCAAGCTTATAATTAAGGCTGAGCTCTGGAGGTTTCATAGCAGCATAAAAAATGTGAATAAGAGGTGGGATTTCTCATGTCTAGTAACTGCAAGGTTTGGGAGATGCATTTTGTGTATTAGGGCATTCAAAATGAGTCTTCCCCATGAAGGCTTCTTGATTATTAATAAAGGCTGAGCTCACACTGGTGTCTTACCCTCTATTCACCATAACATCTTTTACCTGTGCTGGCTTTTCTTTCTATCTTTCACGAAATTTGAGGGGTTTAGTAACCTTAAAGACCTCTGGCCAGGTGGATTGCCATCAAAAAATAGGTTTCCATATGATTGTGGCAGAGAGGCTGAAAGAGCCACGCACAAAGACTGCATCCACACAAAGATCCACAAAGGCCACACAGTAGTGTTTAGTTGGCTTTTTCTCACTAGCCTTTAGTATATTTGTCTAGTACTTCATATTTCAAGCCCATTTTCCCATATACCTTTGTTTTCTTCTTTGGTTTCTCAGTGATACCTGTCAGTGGTCAGTTGTGGAAAGAATTTGCTAGCTGAGTTGCTGTGGATGGTGAAAAGCATGTTGCTTTTGGTGGTAAAGCAGCTAGGAAATAAAAAAAAAAATCTGAAAATTCTGGTGTAAAACATCTCAAAATCCTAGCTGCCCCAGGGAAGGAAATGCTCTGAAATCCCAGGGATAGGGAAAGTGCAGCACAAAATGTGTGAGCAGGCAAGGTAGTGACCAAGGTAGTGCTGCCACTGTTTTTGTTCCCTCCAGCAATTTGTGTTTTGGGTTTTTTTTTCTGTTCATCATATGAAAAGTAATAGTATTGGCTTTGAGTCTCTTACCTTGACTGTGTGAAGTGCTGTATAAACATTTTGGAGTGCCTGTCTAATATCTTCTGAAAGGATTCTGTGCTCCCTGACAGACATTTTTTGGCAGTCTGGTGCCACTTTTATTCAAGATAAAGAAATTGTTTCATGCAGTGACCAGCAAAAACACTCTTTCCACACACACCCCCACACTCTTTTATTCTTTTAAGCTGAATTATTGTTGCTTTGTGCTTAACCAGGTGAGAACAGCACTTTTTACACAGGTACAGATAATTAAAGATGGATGTGATCTGTTTCCCATATTGAACCAAGCCACAGTTTGAGGGAGAGACAGTAGCCAGAGTGAACATGTCTCTGGCATTTCTAACAGGATTCCAGCTGTTGTTGGAGGTTGTACCAGACAAAGCTCATCCCTGTATTTATGTGACTGGTGGACGTATCCTGTGTTCTCTGTGGGCTTTAACTTTAACCTGGAAGTACATGGAGTCAGTCTCTTCTAAATACGTAGAACTGTGAAGAGATTTGGGCATCAAAGTGCTACATTAGGCACTCAGCTCCAGAATTTAGTGCTTTAAAATCCTTGCCCAGGTCCTGCCTGACTGTGGAGGTAGCAGTATTTCCTCAGGTGAAGAAATTCCTTTGACTCTTAGCTTCTGCTTTCCTTCTGGCAGGGCCACAACTACTGCAGTTTTGACCCGGCTGCATAGTTAGGAATCTGACTTGCACCTTAGTCTGTGACAGTCTGACATGTTTATAAAGCTCAGGCTTTCCTCCACTTCCTAATACAGCACTTTGAGCAGCAACGTTTGTGCTGTCTCATTGTCCCAGGGAATATCTAATTATTTTTTATGAGAAGCAGGACAGCTTTAGCACCTCAGATTGAGTGGGAGTGTGTCATATTGGCATCGCCATCAGCACTGCCCTGTGTCTGCACAAAGAGTATTTTTAAACAGTTATCTCGTGCCTTAGGTCACAGTAAGCAATCTGCTTTGAAACAAGAGAAACTCCTGCTTCAAAAAATTTGGTATCTTTTTCTTACCTCTTTTTCTTCTTCCTGGCAGTCTTCCAGCTCCTCTCCTACTCTGCATTGCCCTGTGCTTGACTCAGCCTGCCTGTATACCTGTGTACAACCCCAGTGCGCTGGTTTGTTTTCAACAGTTGCCACCTGTCTGTATGAATGCTTCCAAAGGAGACCACCTCTGATGGCTGATCACGGTGAGTTCACACCTGCTCTGTTGGCTGTGATGCACCCCCATGGACTTTCATGGAGATCTCTTCAAGTGTTCAGGATATAATTACTCTTTTCAAGTCTCCAAGTCTCTTTTAAGGGAAATCATTGCCCTGTGCATGGTAAAGAGCATCCTCTTGAGATACTTTGGAGAGATCCTTTCTTGCCTGTCATTGATGTTCTCTTTCTTTCTTAGTCCTTTTCCTCTAAGTATTATATGCCTGGACTTCTCAGGTGTTCAAAAGACTGCATTCAGTTGATGACAAAACAACATCTTGCTTATTTTGTAAGAAATTTCTGCTGTCTTTTCAGTCTTCAGAAATACCTGGACAATTTCATTACCCTACTCACTTGCTGAGCTGTATCCCCGTATCACCAAAGTATTGCAGATGCCTCTGTAACCAGAAAGCAAATTGTTTAGCAAAGGTAGAAAATTAGTGGTGGCAAACTAGCAGATGGTAGAAGAGGAACTGTTGGAGTTTTAGCTTGACCCTTTCTTCTTGTCCAAAGTCTTCTGTTGTCTCTGGTGGGTAACCACAGCAAGGCCAAGAATTGTGGGATTGTTTTCGTATAATGTCCTGGGGTTTATTCAGATGATGACAGTGTTGAGTGGCTGCAGTCGCCTTAGAGGTAGGGACTTGACTCTGGCATAACTATGTTCTTCTGTTCAATGCATTCCTTTTATTCCACATACAGCAGTCAAGAGACTAGTGTAACTCTTCTGTATGTTTAAGTGTAAGGATATGATTATGGAACAGTGTCAACAGTATTGACACTTAACTGGGAGCTCACACAGGTTTTTAAAAAGACTTTTTTGTCCTTTAAGAAATCAAACTTTTAGCTGAAGCAAAGTATTTTATACTTTGCTAGCTAGTATTTTTAATGGTACCCTCACAGATGGTTCAGTCTTTGTAACTTTTTTTGGTGGGGTGCTTGGTCACCCTTTATAGTGCTGAGTCATGAATGATGAAGTTTTTGGCAAATTGAGAAGGGGCCACAACTGATACTGAGAAACTGTTGTCATAGAAGAGAACAGACATGTTAATTTTTGATTTATTCCTAACTCATTGGAAAAAAACCAAACAACAAAAATCAATGTTTTTGCTAAATGGAAAGAACAGGATCAATAGGGAAAGACATTTGCTTTTCAAGCCTAGTGAGAGGGTATTAAAACATGAGTAAAAAAAATAAATTAAAAGCTGTAAAATGTCTTGACAGTGTAACTTTAATCTTAAAATTGCCAAAGCATGCAAGTGGATTATAATGTTTTGCAATAATGGAGAAATGATTGATGACTTGGATTTTGAGTGGCTTTTTGATGTAGAGCATGGAAAATGGAGTAAATAAGTTTTACAGTGACAACCCTTTACTATCCTTTCTTATATCTTTTTTCTTCTTTGTTTACCTCTATGGGATATTTTTCTCCAAGAGGGAAAGACAGGTCAGCGTTAGGCAAAGAGGCAGAAGTTCGTTGAAGGAATTAAAGCTTACAGACAGAAAGGTTTATGTGAGGCTGGGAGAGACCCAGCAGAGCAGAAGAAAAGAAAAAGATGAAGTAAAGGAGTCTATTCCAGCAATGTGCATCCTGTAAAAAGTATTCTGGGTGGCAAATTTATAAATTTAATTTCTATGTGCTAGAAGGTGGTCCAGAGTTAGATAGGTTTTCCCATGTTCTTCAGATCCCTGAGAAGTCTCTTCCTTCTCGGAACCACATCCCCTCAAGGAAAACAACTGAAAAAAAAATAAATCTCTTTTTAGAAGCCTTGCACCTTTTTCCAAATAGTCACCACAGTGTATGTACCTTACAAAAGTCTGGGCATGCTGTTCTTTAATATTCCTGTACCTGCTGCTCTGGATTAGCTTCCTTTCTCCAGCATTTTCCCTGTTCACTGGCAAGTTTAGTATTTAAGAACCCCATTGCTCATACTCTGTTGATGTAATTTCTTGTGAAAACTGTAATTTCCAAGTATTAAATTGATTTATCCCTCAGTTCTTGATCAGGCAATGGGAGCATCTAATTATGGAAAACAGACCACATCTATCCTCTCGGCATGGATCTGAGAAATGCAGCGTGGAGTCTTTTATTATTGGTTGACTTGCAAGATTTTCAGCTGTTTTCAGCTTCCCTGTGCACATAATGTGGAAACTCTTGTGAGCTACGTGGATGTTTCACCTGTGTTTCCTGCTGAGAAGCAATAAGCAATAGTCCTGCTGGCAGTAACAATGCTTAACCTGCAGGAAGAAGGCATTAATGATAGTCACCTCTCAAAGACCTGGTTAAAGCAGATGGACATAGTAGTCTGTCCTTCTTCAGCCTGAATAGATGAGGCCATTTCAGCCTACATACGATGGTAGAATCAGTAGGAAACTGCTGTTTCATAGGACATACACAGCAGGGCTAATTAAACTAGACTGAGAGTACTGGTGGCAGCAGCCTGGGGACTGAGTTCTGCCTATGTGAGTAAAGCTGAAGATGGGGAAGCTCAGAGTGGTGAGCACAGCTCTGGGAGGAGGTAGAGATGGAGTTTCTCTGGGGCATGAGGCTTATGGCAGACTGATCGAGATGACAGAACTAGCAGGGAGCTGGTTATTCTTGTTCGTAGTGTTTTGGCAAATGAGACTTTGTAGGTTCTTTGTTACTTGGAAGGGCATCAGCAGAAACTCCTCACTCATACAATCCATTCTTGCTCTGAAAAGGAAGAAACTTATAAGACCTCGAGTGCTTACCTAAGTGTTTATCACAGCTTTCTGTATCTAGGGCTCTCAGTCTCATTGATGCAAATCTCTGTATTTTGTGTAATAGGTGGAAGGGAGGTTCAGAGGAGAAGGCGGGGAGGTCATGGTCGACACTTCTTTACATGGAGCTAAGGATAAGAGGAGGAAGGGGGACAGCTTCTGTTCCACATAGAGACTGCAAATAGGGTATAAGAATCTTCTTTCTGGCATCTGAGACACACAGAGGTCTCTCTGGAGAGGAGCGCGAGCTGCCTTATATTATTTCCATTATCTGCTGCCTCTGCTAACTTTGTCAGACAGTTTGGAATGGAGATTGAGATCTTGGGTGTGTTCACAAAGCATTGCTTGTGTGTCTGGTGCTGTCTAGGTATTACTAACTGTACAATATACTAAGAAATCAGCTTGTTTCTATTCTAGTGCCAAGAAACACTCAACAAATTTTTGACATTATATCTGAACTAGAAATCTAAAATACTAATGGCAGGAACAAGCTCCTGTAAGTGGTACAATCTACCCCTGTGGAACCAGTGCTCCGTGGTTTGGGTTGGAAGGGACCTTTAAATATCATCTAGTCCAACCCATCTGCCATGGACAGGGACACCTCCCACTAAAGCAGGTTACTCAAAGCCCCATCCAGCCTGGCCTTGAACACTTCTAGAATGGGGCATCGACAGTTTCTCTGGGCAACCTGTTCCAGTGCCTCACCACCCTCACAGGAAAGAATTTCCTCCTAATATCTAATATTAATCTCCCCACTTTCAGTTTAAAACAGTTACCACTCATCTTACTGCTATACTACCTAGAAAAAGACTCCCTCCCCATCTCTCCTGTGGGACCCTTTTAGGTACTGGAAGGGGCTATAAGGTCTCCCTGGAGCCTTCTCCAGGCTGAACAGCCCCAGCTCTCTCAGCCTGTCTTCATAGGAGAAGTGCTCCATCCCTCTGATCATCTTTGTCATCTTTGGCTGGACTCATTCCAACAGGTCCATGTCCTTTCTCTGTTGAGGACTCCAGAGCTGGAAATAGTGCTCCAGGTGGGATCTCACCAGAGTGGAGTAGAGGCACAGAATTACCTCTATCGAACTGCTGGACACACTTCTTTTGATGCAACCCAGGTTGCATTTCTGGACTGCCACACACATTGCTGGCTCATGAACCATCACTCTCAAGTCTTCCTCCTCAGGGCTGCCCTCAATGCATTCTCTCCCCAGCCTGAATTTGTGCTTGGGATTGCCACGACCCATATGCAGGACCTTGCATGTGGCCTTGATGAACTTAATGAGGTTTGCATAGACCCACCTCTTAAGCTTGTCCAGGTCTCTCTGAACAGTATCCCTTCCTTCCAGCATTACATCATACCTGTTTTCCGTATACTGTGATTTCTAAACATAGATGGATAATTGCCAAAAGTAGGAAGCCAGGTAGTCCAGAAGATCAATAAAAAACATGTCCTGAAATTGCAAATAGAAAAATCATGTATCATAGTAATTTTATACAGTTGATACAGAAGACCTTTAACACAGAGACTAAAATAGCTTTTAATAATTTTAATCAACTTCATTTCTAAAGAGTGCTCATGAATGAGCCTTTGCTGAGGATTGGAACTGTTCAGAAGGTTTTGTCATCCTTTAATTAGTCTTGATAATGAGGCCTCATTTTAGAGGAAAACTTAATTTAATGGTCTTGGTATTGAATGACCTTGATGTGGCTAAGACACTTGTCTATATGTGTGTGGGAAATGCAAATAATGGAGACTGTTTTGGCTCACAGCCTGTGAGTCTCTGTAAGGTACTGGATGTTACTTTAAATTTGCTTGCTTTGCAGGTCAGATTGAAGGATGCCTGAGACAAGCAATAAATTTTTTTTCCTGCCGTTGGGAGGTTGAACCTGCTGATTAATGCACCTCTCATTTTTTTTCAAATGCTTGAATTCACCCTCCCTTTGAATTTTCTTTGTAGTGCTAGAAGCTTCCAAGATATATTTTTTTTTTTTCTAAGTAAATACCAAATGAGGGCTATGACTCATCAGGGTCTGATAATTGAATCCAAACATGTAATTTATTTCAACTACAGTAGTCTTGAATGTGCTGCACAAAATTTCTGTAACATGTTGCTCCTGAAAGTGAGATTGCACTTGAAATAGTAAGAGAAATTGTTAATGTTTGATGCTTTATTTCATTGGGAAAATGCCAAAATACGTTGTATTTATAACTGTATGCATTGGTACTTGTAATATTGGTATTTTAATTACATAGGTATGTTTTCTTTCACCTTAAGCTTATTTTTTTTGTGTGCTTTTTCTTTTCAATTTAAGATCCCAACTGTAGTTTATTTTAACGTTTGCTCCTTATTACATCTTTGTTTTTAGTCCTAAACTAGCTCTTGAACTTCTTATCTGAATTGCTAGCTCTAACTTAATAGAAGCCTGGGCCAGAGCATATAACAGCAGTGATTTGAGCAGGTTTCAATTGTAGACAAAGCTCCTTATTGCCTCCTGTTGATAGTCTAATTTGTGAGAACAGAAAGCAAGCTGCTGCCTCGCTGGGAGAGCAGCCGGAGAACATAGCACATAGGGCACCGGAAACACCAGGGTTTCTATATCTAGTCTTGCTCTTAGTTTGCTGGGTGGTGCATGAGTCATTTTATTCTCTTGGATCTGTTTCCTCATCTTTAACCAGAGGACTGTCGTTTGGAGCTCAGTGATCCACTGATGGAAAGCTTTCCTCTATAAAATTTACTCTTATGAAGTATTGTTAATTAGGTGTTGCAATGAAAGCTGTAAGGAAAATGGTAATGACTCGGTAAAACTGAGCAAAAATAGTTGCAGTGTGCGTCTGTGGGAGAAAAATGGAAGGATGGGAAGTAGGAGGGGAAACAGCTGGAATTTACTGGATCATGTTGATGTCCTCCTATTTAAAGGGAGGTTCACCAGCTGTGGCACAGCCCTGATTGTTACAGAACTGGTTCTTTGCCAACTGGTCCCAGCTAAGGACAGCTATATGTCTACCCTGTGTTTTTCTTCACTTGAAACTGACTTTGCACTTGTAATTTATTGCACTGGAAGATGAGAGCAAGCAGCTGGGGGTCAGGGCTGAAAGTGCTACTTGAGATACCATTGAGATGAGCATGAACTCGTCTGTGTCTCACTCTGCTTATTTACAAAATGGATATAATACCTACTTGTGAGGACACCTCTTGCTTCATCTTGTTGGTCGATGTGAAGAATGTTTCCATGTGTTGAGGTGGAGCTCAGGTCAGACCCAGAAGACCTGTAGCTATGCCTGAGTAGAGGGTGTTGTTGACTCCAAGCACTGCAGTGCGAATAGGTGTGGCTGCTGATTGACAGATTCTGTGATTACACTTTTTTTTTTTTTAAATTTCTCCTCAAAGTAAGCTTATGAGGCAATGTTGGTATTTGTGAAGAGTAAAATGGGCTTGGGGCAAAGGCCAAGGTGAGATATGTAAAGGGTTGATTGCTTGCTCGGGTGGAGGTCTTGAACATGTCTTTCATGTTCCAGTATCTTCAAGTTTGAAACTAAGTTAGGGTTTAAACTGAAGTCAGCAGAGCGCCTGATGCACAGAGAACTTTCGATGACTGTTACATTTTCATGTTAGGTATGTACTCTTGCTCTGTTTAAGCAGGGATCTCCTGTATTTGTGCCAGAAATGGCCCTATGTTTTGGTCATACTGTGAATCCCCTCTAAGGGATGCTAAACCACTGGTGGTGTCTTCTCTCAGTGTGTAACGGTGTGCAGGTGCATGTGTGTGGGGAATTGTGTGATGTGGCCATGTCTCAAGTGCCTGAGCCTTTGCTGTAATTCACTGTGTTTGCAAGTGCATACATGTCATCCTAGATAGCTGGTGGGCAATGTAGTATTAAATTCTGCCTTTTAAGATCACTCTTATGTCCTGTTTCTTTAAACAGAAGGTGCTTTTCTGCCCCACTGAAGCATGGCTGACAGTTTTCAGCTGCTGGCACACATAGATGCTTTGCTGCAGAACAAACAGATGTAGCTGGGGAGCGTGGATGACATTTTAGTTAAAAAAAAAATTAAATAATTAAAATTGTGTCCAGGTTGTACCTTTTTAATTTTTTTTTTTAAAGGACATTAGCTGTGATGCTCTGTGTACTTGTATGCTTCCTGGCTGTGGGTGAATGCTCATTAAGCTTCTGCCATTATGTGTTTGAGCACCTGTGTTGATAGGCAGCAGAGAAATGTACAGTCACAAAGAATACAACATTGCATTCCACCAGCTGTGAATCAGGACCCTTTCTTGTGCATTTGTTGTTCCTGATCTTTCTTGATGAAGAAAAAGAGGGAGGGAAAAAAACCCCTGATGTAATGATCAGCCAAACTAGAATATACGTTAGGTGCTGCACATGTGCTATATGTGTCTATTCTCACAGGATCTCTCTTATTGATGCACACTGTTGCATGCTTAGACCCATTGCCTTCGAACTTGTGCAGTGGAACAGCAATGATAAAATATTTTTATTTAGGGCTGTGTTAACGCATCATATATTTGCTTCTGCTGCAGCATCTTTTGCTCGTGTTCTAAATACTGTAAAGTTGAAATGAATCCTTTTGTGTCCATAAATTATGGTGCTTAAAGATTCAAATTTTGGTCCCTGCATATCCATAGCCTTAGATTTATGAACTCCTAAAACACTGTGTTTCTTTGTGATTTGTATCTGACTGTATTTTTTTTCAGACATAATGCATAAACGGAGTACACTGTTCTCAAATGACATCAGCTCTCTGGAAACCTATAAAATCATTCTTGTGTTTAAATGACTTTACACTATTGCTGTGTAAAATTAGAATTTTATGGAGGTGAATGGGAAACTTATAGATTACATAAGGCCTGCTTCAGAGCTGCAGTGCAATCATTCTATCTACAACAGAAATGAAAATAGCTTGATGATCTTGAGCCTTCCAGTCTGCTCTTTGCTCCATAGGTTGTCATGATGGTTCATTTACATTTACTTTGATAAGAGTACCTGCCACTGATAAAGAGGTGAGAGTCTGGATTTGCGGGGAAACATCTGAATAACAACAACATTGTATTTATAAAAATTGTCCCTTGGGGGCAGAGCTTGGCTGCAGATGAGCAAAACCTAGTTTTGTAATCCATTACTGTTAATTTGTTGTTCTCTTTAGGAGCCTTCAACTGACCAAGTAAGAAATTATTTCTCTTGGCTGTGTATGGAGCCCTCTGAACTCCAAAATGTCAAAGGGACCAGTAAAAATTGAAGAGGAGGGGGAACCACCCCAACCTTGCTTTTAAAGCCTGCAGCTCAACCTCAGTATTGGAAGGAAAGCTCTGGAGCTACTGCCTCCTGCCCATTTTCCCTGTTAGGGAAAAATAATCTGTTAAAATGAAACCATGACAAGATGTTCAGAATTTTTCTAAGTTCATTAGACAGCGAGGCGGAGGGAACCCCGATGAAGCTGATCATAGCGGACGGCTGAGTTGCAGGTCAGGGAGCTCAGTCTGAAAGGAAGTAGGACAGTAAAGCTGGAGAAATAGATCATGTAGCATTGCAAATAGCCTGGTCACAGTAACTGCTGTAGAGAAGGGAATTCAGAATACAGGAGACGGGAAAGAGAAACACAAGGCCTTTAAAAATCAAGGATAAATCCTTGCTGGATCTGTTGTTGGATGTCTGTACAGCAAACAAGGCCCATCCTTAAAGATTATGTCTTCCTGCAAAATAGAATTCCTGTTCACAATGCCAACTCTGTCCTCAAACAAGTATCGCTCTTGCATGGGAATTGATTACAGTTTGGATCCCTAGTGGCCAGCGACTTTAGGGACCTAAGAGAAAAAGTAAGTTTCCATATGGGTAACTGTTCTCTTATGTCCATGTACAATCTATTTGGATAAAGCTGATTGCTCTCTGTCTAACCCAGTTGAGTTGATGCAAACAACTTTACAGGATGAAGATCCTGGTGCTTCTCTTCTGGTCTCTTCCCTTTTGCATCTACCTTCCAGCAGCTTGCTCCATAAAGCAGGGGTCTGTAACCTTTTATGTTCTGTACTGAATATTAACAGCTAAAGTCTATGGAAGGAAGGTTGTGTGCTGAGAAGAAGCTGAGAAATAGGTTATGTGATCTGCAGTAAGAAACAAACCTTGTTGTCTGTGTGTTAGAGCCCTGATGTGTTTATGGGTGTTAGTTTCAGGCTGTTAGTAGCGTAGGTAGCCCAGATTAGCTGGGTTAGTAGCGAGAGTACTGCTGGCTATGTCTGATATGCAGTGGATGACAGTACGGCCACTAAAAGCTATAGGAGAATCAGCGTAGCCATGATTTTGTTTAGAAAAGAAATGTCTGGTGACAACTAATTCTAGTGACTGACTTTTTCTCTGTCTCTTCAGTGTCCAGTAAAAGGCATGCTTCCCTCGAGCATGTGGATTCCAGCCACTACTGGCTTTGGCTGTAATGCTGTTAGAACTTCAGAAGTTTTTGGTGTTGTATCTGTAAAGTTTCTATTTCAAGAATTCTGATGTATTTCAAAGTACTTCATGGAGGTGAGCTCAAAGCTTGCAGGATTTATTACCTGGTGCTTTCTGTATGCCTGGGAACACCAGTACTTCCCTTTGGAAAGGGGTTCTGAAGATTCTGTGAGTGAGCCAGGGACAGATGGGAATAGAAGAGAGATAATATCTATCACTTCTGGTGTGTTTTAAACCGTAGACTATATAATTGTTTGGGACCATCTGAATGAACATCTTCTGTTGGTCCATCTGGTCTCTTCTTGCCTCACGATGGACTGGGTGACACACTTTTTGGATCAGCCGTTGCAGTATTCTCTTTGTGCTCTGACCATTTACAAACTCTCTTTTTGGTTTTATTTTTTGTTAATTTGGCACAGTGTTCAGTGTGCCTTTTTTTTTAATTCTGTATTCTGTAATCTCAATTTTCTCTGCTTCAGTTCTAAGCCTGTTTGTTTTTCTGGGCTGATGACTAAACTGGTCACTATAGATTTTTCTTATAGTTAGTGAAACTGTACCCATGACATGAACTATTGTTTTGCAACTACATAATAATTAGAAATTAGGAAGTCAGTTTCACATTTTATGAGAAAGGATGGAAATTCATAGTGGTTAGCCTTTTTTTTTTTTTTTTTCCCCCCTCAAAAAAATGTTTTGTGATATAGAACTTAGTGATGTTTCTGTAAGCTAGGCTGCAGTTTTCTAGGTTACTTCTCTATGTGTGAATTTCTCTAAGTTCGTAAGTCTGAGAAGTTCTTGACTCATTTCCTTTACATCTTGCCCTGCTGTTGGTGGGAGGTTTAGTTAGGATGTGAAGTTTTCCAGATCAAGCAGTGGGAGGCAGATGCAAAGTGAAATACTCTGCATGGTACATGAATAGTCTTTCATGTTTAATTTATTGGAAAAGTGAGAGCTGTGCAGGAGTGGAGTTCTATTCTGCTATATTTGCAGTGGTAGGGGACAGCAAGCTCTCTGGTGATGGCAGTTGTTACAGTGGAAGTCAACTGTTTAGGTTAGGCAAATAAATAAAAAAATGATTTCAGGTCTTCTATCTAAACCCTGGTGTTCTATCCTAAGGAATTGTGGTGTTATGAGACCATTGAACATAAGTAAATACTAAAAAAA
>VXBW01005077.1:643990-673950 GCA_013400375.1 Thinocorus orbignyianus | reverse complement strand
AAAAAAAAAAAAAAAAGTTGCACAAACTTGGACTAAGGCTGCTTATTGATGAACTCTTCTCTTTGATGTATGGGCATAACACAGATTATAAATACAGGATACAATGCTGTTTCACAAATAACATAGCTGTTGTCTTTTGGGTGTCTCTTTGTTCTAGGTGCTAAGCCAAGTCTGTGAAAGTCATTTGTATCTGCAGTGTGTGGAACCTGCTAACAATTAAACTGAACAAAGCAAGTATTTGCTGCCTTCTGTGAGGATAAAGCAAGTGTCTTGTGTTCTCAGCTGAATTAGCTTTATAGTTTAACTGCCTTCTCCCCTGGATTGTTCCTTGTAAACTGCTGAAATGACTCAACAGAAAAGATGAGTGAGGCATTCAGTGAGGTCTCTTGGTGTAATGGTTATAACTTTGACAGTCAGCAGCAGTCTTTAATGACCGAGTGTGCCCTGCTTGGAGCCTGGCTGTGGGAGGGGTGCTGCACCGAACTGCAGGGAGAGTCTGCCACCATCAGCTGCTGCTTGCAGAGCTCTACAGATGGTGTTTGCTTTCCCCATCCCTTACTGATCTCACAGGGATTGTCTGGAATGCACAGAAGAGTTGAAGTTCTGTACCTCTTCAGGCAGGCAATTCTGCATCTGAGGACATAAAACAGAGGGCTGTCCATGGTAAGGCACAGTGAAGTTTCTCAACTCCGAGTCTTCTCTATTTCTGCAGAGATTTGTTCTTGGATAAGAGTATCTGAAGCTCCTGGTGGTGGTAGCCATTAGGTATGATGAAACTTGTACCAACCATCATGTCTACTTGGGAATACAGAAAAAACACTGCCTGTTACTGAATACCTGGGTCGGGATCTGAAAGGTTGAGGGAAGACTGAGGGAAGGGTTATCCGTTTTTATCTTGTTCCATCTTCCCTGTGGCCCTAGCTTATGGCCAATACTAGGACACGGGAAGGATGAATATTTGACCTAATGTCATATGACTGCTCTCGTGTTGTTATTTCCATAGTAACTCTGGAAGCCTGAAGCCCTGTCTGCTTTGGAAAGCTGGGCATCCAGTCTTTCTCCTTGGTGCTATGTGTATGAGGCCAACAGGTTTCATAACGACTGGGAGCTTGGTGGCTTTCTGGAGTCTCTGCTGCTAATGATCAGCTGCAGCTCTGAAATGCTTCCTCACAACATTCTCCCTCCCCAGCCCACGCCCCCATGTAGTTTCCCAGCCTTGAGCTGAACAGCTTTTTCAGGCCTTCCTTGCTGTTTCTCAGTGCACCTCGAAATGCAAGGGAGCAGCATTGTGTTGCTTTCCTGGCTGAGGCTGTCTCCAGGTTTTGGTTTTGACTTTGGCTTTCCCAGAAGCTTTGGCAGGAGTTTCTCCTAGACATCAACCGTCATGGGGTTAGCTGGGCTCTCCCTGCACCTTCCTCTGCCAGTTTTAGTGTGCCTGAACACCAAAAACTCACAAAGCTGAAAAAGTCATGTGTGATGGACCACAGTATCCTGCAAGCTCTGACTGTCTGTTATACATGAGCTGTCCTTGTTACCACAAAATATATCTTTTTCAAATAAAAATAATAGGGATGGGTTTTGTGTCTGTGTGATGTGGATTGTGGTTTTTATTTTTTCCTGTGAAAGGGAGCGGGCACAAAGCTCTCTGTGTTTTCCCCAGGGAGCTGCTCTTTTCCTCCAACCTCCCCCCATCTCCAAGGGTTTTTGGCTGGTATTTTCTCTAAGACGAAAAGGTGTTTTCAAATAATTCTGCCTCTCCAGTGTGTTGCAGGCGTTGAGGATGCTGTCACAGGCTATTCTCCTCTGCAGTACCAGCAGCACCAATGAGGGGCACGTGCTGTTTGATGCAGCATTTTATCCCTTCTGTCTGCCCTGCCCGGGGGGCTCTTCATTGTATTGCAGTGCTGTTTTTCACATAAGGTATTGCATCAGGCAGCACAAGAGATGTGGTGCTGAATTTAAACAGCTGAAGGTTGTGTTGTGTGCTTTTCAGGCAGACTGGAAATAGCCACTGGCTTTTTTTCTCCTTTTCAGTATGATTCTGTCCATTCTAAGTGTTATGGCCATCATGTATTTCCAGCAGAGGCCTTTGAGTTAGGAGCCAGGTTTTTCAGTGGCATTTTACCTGTAAGCCTATTGGAGATTTCATGTGTCTCTTTTATCATCACCACATTCCAATGTGATTTTTAGCGGGACGTATTTTACCCATTTGACATACTCGAACAGTCTGGTCATGGTTTTTTTTTATTGTTTTGCTAAGCTTCGTGGAAAGCAAAGAAAAAATGAAAATGTAAAGTTTCTGCCGTGGGTGCACCACAGCTGCAGAGGGTGATTTTATTTGGGTCATTTTCCTCAGTCCTCTGAAAAGAAGCAATGTTAGGATTTGTCATGCTGGTACAGTAGTGTTTCACAGATTATTTCTTGGAGCTAACTTCCCTAGTGCTAATCTCTGTTGCAGGAATCTTGGTGAACTACTGTTTTATATATGTGCAAGCATCGTGTGCATCCCTTGTTCCTGAGGAAGTGAGGGATTGCCAAAACTTTACACAAATAGCTCTGCAGGAAAGTCCATGGACCCAGTCCGTGTGTCCTAGCTCATTGCTTTTTAATGACTACTTCAAACTTGTCTCAAAGCTGTTTGTTAGCATGACCCCTTGGCTGGCATTTATACATATTTCTCTCTTATCCTGTCAAATTCTCCTTTTTTCATGGTATGCTGTTCTTCTTTTTCATTTCATAGCATATATTTACTTTAAATTTTGTTTTACAGTTGGCAGAGATGAGGGCATGCTTTAAAATGAAATGGATTATGTTATCCGTATGCAGAAGGTTTACCTTCATACAATGCTTTTGCAGTCTTTTTACAAGCAAAGCTAACCTAGAGGGTAAAAAAAAAAGAGCCTATTTGATAAGCTGTCATTTGGAACAGTTGTTAGCCAGTGCTGCTAATATGAAAATAAGTAATTCTAAGGCCGGCTCGGTACTTGAATGTGGCAAGAGCTAGAAATTAGTTGCCCTGAACTGCGTGGTTACTGATCTGCATCAGGTCACATTTGCATGCATTACTTCCTGCCTTGTGGCTGTATTGCTTTCACTTTCTGGACTGCGTGAGAAAGGTCTTGGCAGAAACTGAAGTTCAGAACTCATCTATCAACCAAGAATATATTAAAACAGAGGTGGATGTAACCTTTACGGCGTATCCATTTTGCTTGTGAAATGTAAACGCGGAGATGCAGGTAGGCACCAGGAAAGCACATGTCTTGGCAAGGGGACGGTGCTGCCTACAGCGCCGGCTCTGCGGAGAGTTGCTGGTTCAAGAGAGGAGCAAAGAGCAGCCTGCAACATGGGTAGCCAAGCCATTAGAAGTGAGAGATTCCCAGTGCCCTTATATCTTAAGACTACTAAAATAACTTTCTAGCACACACATCCATTTCATCTTTCTGGTTTTGGTCACAGATGGTTCCATATGCACTAATGCTATTTCTCCAATCTATTGTTTCTCCTATTGTAATTGACAACTGAGGATTTCTGTTCCAGGAACAGTATTTGTAAAAAGGTAAATTATTTGAGTTGCAAATTACATGCATGAGTGCATACAGCATATCTGAAATTAATTGCCCTGAAGTCTGCATATTTGAAGTCTGCAGCACATACGTCTCTATCCAGGGCAAGACATTTGGGGTAGGATTTTGCTTCCAAGGCAGAAAATGATTCAAACTCCCCAACTGCATCAAGGGCCGTTTTGCTGTTGATATTTGTGGGGTGTCTTGTCCAACCAAGGCTGTTCCTTTATATATCCATGATGGTCCTTCTGTGCTTGTTGAAGTTACATGTAGGACAGACCATCCTGTTACATGTGCTGCACCCAGGTGAGTCTGCATCCTGGCTGGATGTGCGTATGGTCAGTGGTGCCTGGTTAAGGTAAACACACATTTTGTGTATTTTCATAGTATGTCATCTCATAGAATGAATCTCAGGACCCCATTTCAGCAGTACCTTCAGAGGAGGCAGTTCAACATATCCAATTTCCTAAAATCTTGGGGAGACTTTGGAAACTCTTTTCCCTTTTGTATTGTCCCTTTGTAAGATAGCTGTCTCTTGGAATTTTGTGAAGCTCTTCATCATTTTTTCCTCTAGATATTTTTATTAGTTTTTCCTCTGGTACCTTGTT
Source organism: Thinocorus orbignyianus (assembly GCA_013400375.1). NCBI lineage: Eukaryota > Metazoa > Chordata > Aves > Ciconiiformes > Thinocoridae > Thinocorus > Thinocorus orbignyianus. Next base: position 669,779 of record VXBW01005077.1, on the reverse strand, counting down.
GATTAAGACTTTTTGGCAAGAAGTTAACCATTCCTTCAAGATTTGCTGCTACGTTGCAATGTTTGGGAGGTACCACACTGATGCTCACTTATGTTGTTCAAATAAAACCATAACCTATTTTTGTTGTATACCTTATCAAACAAATAAGGATGTTTTGGCCTGTGGATGGACTCTGTGTGTTCCTGCTGTGAGAGCAGGCTGGCAGCATGTGCTTCCAGTTCTTCATTGTTGCACATGTGGCAAGAAGGTGAATGTGCTTCCTTGTTGGTCTGTTTTCCTGAAATGGGTTCAGACGGTGGCTGCCTTCTCTGAATTACCCTATTGTACAGTTCTTCCATTTTAAGCTCTGACTTATTAGGGAATGTGTATGAAACATGCTAATTTATCCATAATGACATGGTGAAAACAAATTAGTACTAGAAGCATTAATTTAACAACAAAGTGTCCACTTTGAGCTGGGACTGCTGTTGATGAGATGAGGACTGCTGTGACATTACTGACTGGTTTGATAACTGGCTTAGCGGGGTTTCTTGATTTTTTGTTTTGTTTTGGTTTCCCCCCTCCCCCCTCCAGGATTACAGTTACATAATTTTGAAATACCACTTCCAATCCAACGTTGAAAATAAGAAATGGTTTATCAATGGGGCTTTCCTAGCCTTCATTCTGACACCATATTCCTGCTGCTTATTCAACTTGTTTGTAATTCTAGTGAGGAGCTTTGTTCTTTTTTACCCTTTCTCTTTGGGTGGAAAAAAAAATACTTCTCATACTTGTGCTGTATTCTGGTCTTGTAAAGGGCTGCCTCTTACATCTGAACAATGAATTTTTTTGATATGTGGGCCACCCAAAGTTAGGGATACATAGCTTCTTTTGCTCAGGAAGCTAGAATCTAAAGAGATGTGGTCATGTTCATGATTACAAATATGTAGGTGCTACAATAAATTTCTCATGTCTGGTTCCTCCTGCTTTTTTTTTTTTTTAACTGGAAATTCTGCAACACTTATATAGCTTATTCCTTATGCCATTGACATAAATATAGAGCCACTCTAAATGAATTTCCATTTCATAGTGTTCTTCTAGATAGTGTGCAACCTAGTATTATATTTTTAATACACAAAACAACAATTAGAAACACCATTAGTGTTCTCTTCACCTGGAATGAAGGAAGGTGTCTGATGGCATGAAAAATAAATAAAATGGGAGAGGATGTACCCTCTATCACTTCTCTTTAACAATTCTCTCTGGGCAGCCTGTTCCAGTACTCTGCCACCCTCAAAGTGAAGAAGTTCCTCCTCATGTTTAGAAGGAACTTGTTATGTTCAGGCTTGTGCCCATTACCTCTTGTCCTGTCACTGGACACCACTAAGAAAGACTGGCCCCATTTTCTTGATGCTCACCCCTTAAGTATTCATAGGTGTTGATTAGATCACCCCTTGGCCTTCTCTTCTCCAGACTGAAAAGACTCAAGACCCTCAGCCTTTACTCATAAGAGAGGTGTTCTAGGCACCTAATCATGATATAACTGATGGTGCAAACATGGCCTGGTACTTTGTACAGGGGTTCCAAAATTCCCAATGAGATGGGTAGGGTTTTGATGAGCTTGGCCTGACTTGTGTTTTGGTGCAATGGTGAAAAATAGGAGTTGACTAGAAGAACATAGCACAGCAAACAAATACCCAAAGCTTGTGTGCTCTTACTGAAGTGGAAGTAGGATGGACAAATAGTCTTTCTGATGTGAAACCAGGGTTAAGGAAGATGACGAAAGTACCTATTGCTACCTAGGTCTGTATTTTTTCAGTAATCAGGAGAACTTGTGCCTCCATCCCTAGTCTGGTAGGGTTTTATTATGTTTTAGCTGCAGCTGAAAGTTTGTATCTCTGCTAGTGTGGTGTATTCCAAAGCAATTTTTTTCCCTTTAAATGTGATTGAATGACTTAGAGGAACTATTTTTGCAGCCTGCTTCCCATGTTGTTGGTAATGGAAAATAAATGCACAGCAAATAGCATTTCATACTGCCAAGTGCTGTGAGGAAAATAATAATTTTTTATATATTATGAGCACTTCTGTTCTATATAGTCACAAAATGTGGAATGGACTTCTGTTCCACGCTCCTCCATCTTAATCTGTCTGGCTCTTAAGTAACTATAACCTAACTTCTAACAGTTTTTAAACTTAAATCATTGGCTTGAGTTCTGCTGACTGTCTGGTGACAGACATGGGTGTCTTACAAAGCAGTGAGTGAGAAGACCTGAAAGAAAGATGAGCTTAGATAATCTTATTAATGCAAAATATTTCACTGCTTTCTATTTTCAGAGAGATCTCCTGTGTAAGGAGGCAGAGGTCCTCTCAGACTTCTGCCATAACACTTGAACTCAAGCTAGGGTGAAGCATTGTGGCAAAAATTCTTCCATCCTGAAAGTGCTAATTTGATAAAGTGTAAAACTTCCACAAGAATGTGACTTCTTTTTTTTTTTTTCTTTTTTTTTTTTTTTAATAAATGAAATGAGATTTGGATGCTGTTCTGAAGTTGATGGTGGAGTTTTGAAGTAAGGTAAATTTCTACCTTGCATGATCAGCAGGGCAGCCCTCGTATGGACATCATGGCTGTGCTTCAGGACTCTGATGGTTTCATACCATCATCTGCAGCTGAGGCTGTTCTTTTTGGAAGTACATTACTTTGTGGGAAGGATACTGAATCTTGTAGTCTGTTATGCTCTGGCTATATGTCATGACTTCTCATTATATCTTGCCTGCAGTAAACATTTATTTATAAAAGTAGCATGGCTCTAAAAGAGCCCTGTCCCTGCCAGGCAGTGATGACTGGGGATTATACTGCTTTCTGGATTGTGAGAACTGTGTTCAAATCTCTGTCTTGAACCAGTCCCAGCAGAAACTTAAACAAGGGTTGTCCAAAGCGTAAGGAGTGTCTGAATCAAGTCCTGGCTTTATGCAATCACTAGTCTCTCCCTTCTTTAGAACTGAGCAATTTGACCAATTAATCTGGGACCTCACTGTCTTCACTCTATAAATTTCTTTTAAATCCTTCCTCTTTCTTCTTTCCCTCACTTACTGTGTGGGATTGCCTTGATCATCAGACTGGCAGATTCAGGCTGCCTAAATGATGTCCCGCAGCCTCCAAACTCGCAGCAATGGCAGGACCCTTTTCCAGGTGAGAGAATTGTTGGGCATCTGTTTTCCTGCTGTGCTGGATCAAACCCAGCCTCCAGAGTCAGAGACCATTGAGCAGAGCAACGCTACGCACACGATCCCATCTCTTCCCTGTTTCAAGTCTGTAGCAGTCACTCTGGTGTGGTTATTTATCATCTTGCTTCTGTGTGCAGCAGTCACTTGCATAGCTCTGGCGATTTGATCTGGGCGCTGTCATTTCAGCAAGAGTAGTGCACTCATTTGAGCTGGCTGATCACTGAGGTTGGTGTGGGAGAAATGAACAAAGCCCCTTGGCTTGAAATCCGCTTGGACAGAGAAATAACCATTCAACCTTATCATGTGGCAGCACCATTCCCACTACCCTGTTTGCATCCGAGTTGTTTTTTAGGAACTGGAGACAAAGGACAGAGTAAGGTAGCAGCGGTATGTTTAAACAGAAGCTGGATAAATAAATAGAAGAATGAGTAATAGCAAATGTAAACAATCTTATTTGTGGAGGTTAAGATAACTGAAACCCAGGCTCATTAGATAGCTTTTAAGATGATGTCTGTAGGAGTTGCATGGGAATTTCCTATGAGTTGCATTGTTCCACATGTAGCAGGTATACAATGGGGATTTTTTTTCTTTTCTTTTCTGGTGCAGTCATTACTTGAAGCTACCAGGGAAAACTACAGTGTTTTTCTGTTGACCTGCCATTGATATCCAACATGCACAATCATGTGTTCCTTTGGGCGAGCCAGTTCCTCTAGGTGAGGACAGGGGAAGATGATCACTCATACCAGGCATAACAAAAGCAGGAGGCACCATGTGCCTGCAGAAAAACCAACTTGAAAGAGGTATCAGTAGGGAATCACATAGAAAACTGCTTAGCTCCAGTCATTTTTGCTGCAGTTGCATTGAAAATGTGATCTTGCATAGCCAATACAGAACTTAGGAGAAAGCTGTTCACAAACTTGCTTTCTGAGCTTGTTTTCTTTGTGAGGGAGGGGAGGATGCCTGAAAAAAAACCCCAACCCCTTCCTTTGTTTCTAATCTCCTATTGTTATTTGCACTGCTGCTTTTATACTTGTTAAATACTAACCTAAAAGAAACAAAATTAGATATTCATAGGTTCCAGAGGTAGTTTTGGTGGAGACATCGTTGGTAGAGACCCATCACCAAGGCTACCTCATGTCTCAGTCTTGCAGCTCTAGAGACCAGTGATGATTAATTGTAGGTCTTGACACAGAGAGGATGTAAGGCATAGGGGCAATTGGTGACTTTTAGGATCAATATCAAAGTTGTAGTTAGGATAGATGCGTTACAAAAAATAAGAGGAAAAGGCAGATTTAAGCTGATGGAAAAATTTCATAAATTTGTGCAATTTTTAGTTTGAGTCTCTCATAGTCAATCTTGCTGTGTGAGTTCTGGAATAAGAGAAAATCTTTGGTTTTGCTGTATTCTATAAACCAAGACAAACCATCAAAATTATTTCTGTTTTAGTTAAAAAAACAAAACCACCAATCCCTTCCCAATGAAACAAACAAATACCCCTCACACAAACTCCCAAATGTCCTCTGTCGACCTCGCCTTAAAGCAAGATTAGTTTGTGATGTTTCTCCTTCTCCGTTACAGTTTATGAAGAAGGCTAAAGTTCTATTGCCGTTTGGATACCCTCGTGAATCTTCCTGCCACATGTTTACTGATCTCTTAAAATTATTTTAAAATTAAATAATTCCAACTTCAGGATGTATTTGTGTATAATAAAAGCTTGATGTTTCGTTATGCCCATCTGATACTCCATGGGGCTTACCTGATTGCCATCAACTGCCCTAGGAGAGCTGTGCACCCTTCTCACCTCTTTGGGGTACTCAACTGAAGCAAGTTGCCAGGCTGGGTATGTCTGATATTTCCCAGTCATGTCATGTCTTGTTCTGAAGCTCTATCTTGTTTCTAAAAACTGGCTTTAGAGTGATTAAAAGTTTCATAAGATTTTGAAATTCCAGGTCAGTGGCCATAAGTTAGTGGGAGATGAAGTTGCCAAGCAGAATAGGGGCCAGGAACTTATCTTGAATGGTGCCAGTGGGTAACTGGCTAATGAGTAATTTAAACTTAGCAGAGTGTTGAGTTGCCCTTAAGCATGTTCTTACAGCTCAGACTGTGAGTAGCCCTATGGCAGTAGCTGTTTCTTGTACGACTCAAAGTGGTGGTGTTAAATTAGGGTCAGTCTATAGCACTGTGCTGGAAAGGAGTCCTAAAGTTATAATTGCAATTCTAATCGATGGAGTACTTGCTGGTTGTCCAGCATTAAAGTTGCATCAGTGTTGCTAAAGATGTGTAGGGAATAGCTGCAGCTGGAGAAATTGATCTTTAAGGTCCCTTCCAACTCTAACCATTCTGTGATTCTATGATGTCTTGCTAGGAGCATGCAGGTGCATGGTGATGGTGCATGCCCTAGATTAAGAAGGGTCTGTGGCAAAGCCAGGGGCGTTTGTGCCCTGTACCCTGTGTGCAGGCAGTACGGCAGACCCTGCTTGTGGGGAGCACTCCAAGTGCTGAGCAGAGGATGAGTATTGCTGGGCCAGAGAGGAGACCTTACTTACTGCTTTCGTCCTCCATGTCCCTCACTATACTTGAGCATAGGTTTGGATGGGCTGTGGGGCTGAGCACCTCTGCTTGCTTCCTTCCCACGCCAGCAGTAGAAGAGTGGCATTAACTCTGCAATTAAAGTGCTGGCAGCAATAAATTCTGAGCTGTTCTGTTCCAATAGGATTATAATGACATATCATCTCATTACAATAGCACTAATCTTTCAAAGACATCTTCAATGGGAAATTAAATTAGAAGGAAGTTGTAGAAGTACAGTAAATGGTTGTCCTTGTGGCCCTCAATAACGCTTGCAGCATTAACAGGGCTGGAAGGTCTGGTCTGCGTTGAAGTTTTCCCTGCCACGTGAAAGCTGATGCTGTATCTTTACAGCATTACATCCCATGTAAAGTTTTCTTGAAATATTTCTAGAGAAAGTAGAGAAAATACAGTAAGAAAGCAATGTCTGAATGGCAGTGTAAAGGCAACTATTTAGGAAAAGGTGGAAAATTGCTATTCCTAGGATCTTATGTTGTAGTTAATGTTTCAAATCATTTACCTTCTTATGGGAGAAGTAAGAATAGAAGTTACTTATTGTAAAAATGTTATTTCTTGACTAATATTGTCCTTTTAACCAATGGGAGGTGATGTCTCTGCCTTGCAAAGGGCTTGAAATAGTTTAGCTCTACTGATCTCTAGTGCTGTCTTTCACTTTTTGGTGGTATATAATGAATTTCTATTTTTATTCATTTCTTGAGATGGGCAGCTTTTGTGTAAAGGGTGAGCTTGGATAAACACTCATTTTTGAAGTTGTCTGTGGAATCATCTTATATCCTGTTTGAGAGAGAAGACAATACTGTGGAAATGAAAAATGAGTTTGTGTAAAAAGATATCTTTCCTCCAAGATACTACGGAAATAGTGTTTCACAGCAGGGTTTATTACTTTTCCCTAAGATATATAGACATGTGTTATCAGTTTATTGCAGCTATTGGACTCATAGAGGAGCAACATCACTTCCAAAGTTGCAGATAATATTGAGTAGATCTTAGAGAGTCAAAGAACTTTGATGCGCTCGTTGTTTGTGTCTCTTGGCTTCTCAAAAGCTTTTGTGTAATTATTTTAGTAATTCTAATTTTCTGTTCACAAAAGTATAACTAATACAGGTTATATCCTTTTAAACATAATTTTCTTCCCAGTGAAATATCAAACTATTTAAATGCAAATAGCAAAGGGGAGAAGTAGGAATTATCTCACTGGATATTTGAATGCATTGAGCGGGTATTGTGCAGGTTAGCCCAGGAGTTGTGTTTCTTCTTGGAAGATGCAGATAAATTTTCATTCAGTGAAGAAATTTAAAATCTTAAAGATAAACTCGAAAAGTCTGTGGAAAAATAGTACTTTGGAGATTTATAGAATTTAAAACTTCAGACTGATCTCTTCCTATTTCAGGATTACAATAAAAATAATTTCTTTCTGCTTTCTCAAGTGAAAAGGATAAAATCTCAACCCCTTTTCCTTCCTTGTCCTTGGTATTAGCATTGCCTCACTGTATTTAATGAATGTCATTTTCCTGAGTGTAATAACTTCTGAGAGGGAGAATAATCACTGGAAAGCCTAAGAATAAAAAAAAATTGAAGGAGACAATATAATTACAAGGACTGCTACTATCTGGTGGTATGAAGGTATACACATTCTCTGCTTGAAGTTAAAAATCTAGGTGTACTCAGGAGCTCATGCATAAACTCCCACGCATCTGGAGGAAGTCAGAATACTGTTGCAAAGAGCGGTGGTTATTTAGGGTGGGAAAGATATTCCTGCCAGTAGTGCTGGGAAACCTCTCTGCTAAAAGTCACAGAGCCATCCTTTACATTTTGATTTGAATGCAGCGAATTGCAAATGTCAACTTCTAAAAACATCGGCAGTAAATTGAGCATCTCATTTGTAACTGTAAGAAAGAATATTACTGTTTCAAACATGCAAAGTGATAAGCATGAAAACAGCCTTTTACATCTACCTTGAAACCGTTGATCTGTGGCTGCATGGTTGATGCCTTTGAGAAGTACAAATGATTAGAACAGTAACATTTGTCTAGATCACTCTGTATTTAGTAGTAAGAGTCTCATGGGTATTCAGCCACTTGACTGAGTGCAAATTGTGAATCCTGGAAATACAGTACACGAAACCAATCAAAGCACACTGTCTATCTACTTTCTAGCCATAATGTAAATAATGTTCCTGTGCCAGCTCAAGGAGAATGCCTGAAGATATTAGGAGTAAAAAATGAAATTGTTGTCAGGTGTACCTTGCAGGGCTTTCATACTATGACCTACTACTCAGCACTAATAAGAGATGGGACAGCTATTAGTCCAAAATTGCTCATACGAAGTGAAACAGCAAAACCTCGACCTTTCTGGTGCTAATCATTGCTGCAGGGCAGGAGTTACCACTGCATTTTGGAGTCTGATGGTTCAGTTATCCTGCCAGTGTGAGTGCTGTACTGAGGCAGGACCTGTGAAGTGATGCAGAGCTGTGATGGATGCCATTAAATAAAACTGCCTCAAAAATTGGTAACAGTTGTTATAATGACTTCAAGACGCATAATGGAGAGATCACTCCTGCACTCCCCTGGCCTCAGGCTGAGTGATGAAACAAAAGTCAAGCCACTCAGCTCAAAACAGTGCATCCCTTATAGGAAAATAATATAGAAATTTATAGGTGCTTAACAGTAGGTGATAGTTCTCACTACCTGTAAGATTCTCGAGGTGTTTCTCTACATCCTACTGAATGCTGGAAGATGTGTTCACAGGGGGTACTATGAAAAGTCAATATGCTGATTGATTTGGTGAAAACACCTTCACACCCTCCTGCTTCCTATTTCTAAGCGTTGGAACACATTTTTGCACCGCTCCAAGGAAAGCACAAGACTGCAGAAGTTCCTGTGAGCTGGACTGAGGCCCTGCATTTCTTCAGTTGAGCAGAGGAACTTCTGGTGGAGTTGCCTCAGGTTCAAAGCAGACAGAAGGGTGCTTTCCCTTCTGTTTGTCTCAGCTTGGAAACCCCAAGTCAGAATATCTTTTCAATCATCTGGAGAAAACTCTGGAGAGAAACTTCTACTATGTTTTTCCTTAAGCCACTCAGTGTCATGCTGTACCTTTATCACTGAGATTTTTTCCCAGATACTGTCTTCCATCCTAGACCCTAGAAGTGTATAAACCTTGGTGAGCTGGAAAAGAAGTTGTTTAAAGGGCTGGTGACAGCCAGTCCTTCTAAGACTACCCTTTGTGGCATCCCTGATAGAATATTTCCTGTTTGAAAGAGTAATAAGGGTAGCAAATTGTCTCTGTTGTTTAATGTGTTGTTGCAATTCTTCCTCCTCATAAAGGTGCAAATCATTGGTAAGTGACTGCCAATCACAAATATTTGGCAAGAAGAATATTGTGGATCCTTCCAAAATAAAAATTAAAACCCCCCCAAAATTGTCAGCAGCGAACTGTGTATGTTTCCTCACTGCGTTAACTGTGAAAAAGGACATAATTTGCTCTTTGGTTACTTCTTGGTTTTTTTCCACCTCAGTGTTAAAATAGCTTTCTCATCCATTTTTACTTGCATCCTTTTACTTCTCTGGTGGGGAAAAATAACTAGCTTTTCTTGAAAGGAATGTGAACCCACAGAGTTCACTAACCACTTGATTCCCAGAGAAGAGATGGAAATGTCCCTAGTTGGTTCAGAAGATGTAGTGGCTGTCATGGTAAAGTGTGCTAATTGGCATCTTCATTTTGACACTGTCAACCACTTGCTCCACCAAGGATTCGAAATGCAGCATTAACTTGTCTTGAACAGAATGAACGGATTTTGCCCCTGCTAGTGGTGTTTGCAGGAAGCAGTGTGCGGTCTAAGCATGTGGTCTAAGTGTCCAGTGTGTTAGGAAAGCGTTTGAAGTCAAAGTTCTTATAATAATTCCCTTGGTACAATAGAAAGGAAAATGTTTTTGAAGTTTCATATGTTTATTTCCTTACTTTAAACACAGAGGTACCTCCAATCTGTGCTTGTCTGTGAGAAGATGGATGAGTTAAAATTCTCCTTATTGTGCCCACGTTTTGTGTAGGAATGTAATTGATGGATTGAATTCAGTGCTACGTCTTAAAGCCCCCTAAAGTTTCTGGCAGCCAGTTGCAAAGGAGTACTCAAGAACATTTTAGCTCAACTAAAATTACTTTTGTGAGGTAGTCTTTATGTGGCTTCAGAGTTGTTTAACCTATCTAGGTAGTTTCTTAATATGATAATGAACATTAACATCTGTTCTATCAGTGATTGTCATTGTTAAGCAATTAATTTCTGATTTTGTGAAGCTTCCTGTGGTGTTAATGAACTTTGGGGTATGAAGAAATTCTTTAATGTGTGCTGTGTCGACCCTGTCCAGTAGCTTTTTTTTCTTTGTGCATCTAAGTTTTTTGCCCACTTAGAATTAGTTTTCGGGTTTGTATTTCACAGGAGAGCTGGGAACTCATGAGTTGCTGGATCCAGTCTGCTGCAGAGGCATCTATGTAGCAGATGTTGAATGGAGACAGTTTCACAGAGATGCCCATTCTTCTTGCATGTCTCCTGAACCGCTGCATAGTAGATCATTAAATGGCTCTTGTGTCAATTACAAAAATGAATTTGTTTAGTACAAAGACAAAAATGTATCACATACTGTGTATCGAATACTGCTGTGGGAGAGAGCGGGAGAAAGAAATCCCCGACTCCACAGCTTGGAGGTCTATGGAAAGTCCCTGGTTTTCTGAAATGATCCAGACTGTTGGCTTCCTGAGTATCGAAGCTGCAAATATGTCACAGTTGCCTTCAGGTACTGGAACTGAAAAACCCATGAGGGACATGAGCTGTTTATGCAATGGGTTGAGAGGGTTTTAGTAGAGACTTCATCTTAATATTTTGCAGCCTGTTTTATCCCTTTAATTCTACTGAGGTCACTAAAGTCAGAAGAGGGATGAGGTTGCCCGTTTCTGTTTTACTGCTGTGGAAAACAATTTGATGCCAACAGAGCTACTTGGAGTTTTTCCTTTTATTGTCCTCCCTGCTCTCCTCCTCCATAACTTCTCCTCCTCATGCTTTTCTTTCTTTCTCAGTTTCCAAATTGCTCCATTCATCACTGTCGGCTTTTCCTTCTGTAAACTTCTTCAACTTATTTTCTGCTTCAGATAAATGGTTTTAATTTAATATTTTAGATGCTTCCAGGTTTCTTCTAAGTTTTCNCCCCCCGATCTAAATATTAGATTTATTTTTGTGTTGAGGGCTTTGAAGATGCTTTTGCTTTTGCACTCTGGTATTTCGTGTGCCAAACTTCATGTAATCAGCAGCGCTTTAAATGAAGAGTATCTTAAGGGAGACAAATCTATGGAGAATTTTACTTTTCCTGTAATAGTGGAATAAACTTTTAGTTTGGGAAGAGAAAAGCATGGGTGGAGTATGGCTTCAAAACAACATTTACCAAAAGTGGACTGAGTTATTTTTGAGTTTGGGTTGACTGCTTTTGAGTTTGGATGACTTTAATGAAGTACACGGTTTTACATTATTGTCAGTTTGTTACTGCTTAACTTGCTCCCATGAAGATACTGGATATGGAAAAGATGAAAGGGACCCAGAAAAAGCAAAGTCTTACAGGGATAGTAAGTGTGGGAGCTTAGACCACCCAAGATTTTGCTCAGTGAGCTGGATGTCAATGAGTCTGGTGCGAATTAGCAATCAGAGTCCTTCTCTGTTCTGCCCCTCTTCAGGGGCTTTTACTGTGGAAAATGGGTATCATGGAAAACTGTATGAAATGTTACGAACCTTCTCAAAACTGGCTTGTGAGATGCTGGCAAAGCTGTTAAGAGAACAAAGATAAGGCTTTATCTTTGTATCTAGACTGGATAGACAATTTCAGTCTTTTGAGTTCCTTTTGGAGGATGAACTGCAAAAGTTTTCAGCTTCTGAAGCTATCCCTTTCAATGTCCTTAGGAAAATTCAGTCAAGGTTTTGGTGCTAGAACTGAAAGTTTGCAGCCTGCACAGTCAAGGAGTCTGAAAATCTGCTGTGGCAGTGTGCATACCTTGTTATTGTCCTTGGTATTTTATAGGTTTCTTTTGATACTATTTTGATGCATGAGGTATGCATTGACACTGTTTCAGAAGAAAGCCTGACAAGGCTAATGTGGATAAAGAATTCTTTTCACAAGCTGCAGTGGGAGGCTTTGGAGACAGAAATCCGAGTTGTTTTATTTGAACATTACAGGGAGGTAAAAAATAAAGGCTTAGTTTCAAAATTTATTGCACGTTTTTTACCTTTTGTTTATTTTGGTCATGTTGCAGTCCATCCTCTCTTTTCCCTTTGCCTCAAACTTAAGCTTGTCTCAACCTTCCAGTGTATCTGTGATGTGACTTCCTGGCATATGTTTCCTACATAAACTTCTTGCCATGCTGCTGGACTTTCTTCCTGCTCAACTGTTCCCTTGCCATTTCTGGGTCCTTTAAGACCCAGGTCTTAAGGTCTTATATTAACCTGGTCGATCAACACTGTTCTGCATCTCCATAAATGGCACTTCAGCTTTATAGCCTGCAATGAATCTAGCTGATAACTTTTAGTGTTTATTCTTGTTTCTTCCCATCTTGCTTGTCACCAGAGGCTGAGCAGAAGCTTTGTGTTACTTTTTGGTTTTTTTTAAACTCTTTGTAAACCAGGGGAAAAGTGCTTTTGCAAATCTACAGTAACAATCTTGAGTTTATTAGCAACTGTCTTATTTCTGCATCATCCCTTTTATTGATGCCTGTAGATTGATATATTTTTCTATTTTCAGGATTTCCTATCTAAAACAGTGACTAAAGCTATATAACTGATAACCTGAGAGTTTAAATAAAGAATGCTTGGAAACATTGGGTAGAATAATTTAAAAAATACATGACCTATTGCTGGCAGACTAAAACAATATTATTTTTTTAGTGTTTTATCTGAAAGCTTATGTATAATAAATGTCATTGATGTGAATTTGAAAATATCACTGGCTTTATGGCAAAACTGTTGAAGTGTGATGTCTAGGTTTTTTTTTTATTCCCTCACTAAAAAAAAAGTAATTTTTGGATACAGTTTTTTAATTGCTACATTTCCCTCAAAGGACCCGCACTGAAGCTCTAATTTACTGTCTTCATAACTGTGGACAGTGCAGGGAGTTTAGACTTTCACTTTTGCTGCAATGGCCTTATTAAATATGGATGTACTCTTACCACATAAGGGAAAACTAAATCAGACCAAATTTGTTGTGCTTTATATAATTATGCATTGAGAACAATGTATAATTAATAAACTCATTGCAGATTCAGGCTATGGGGTGCTATTGCCACTGAAATCTAAAATTTTTTTTTAGGTGAGTATTTCCTGTGTCTTTTTGCAAGAATCTCTACAAATATGCAAAGAAAAATAGTGGCACCACATCAGCTGTGCATCCTACTTCTGCCTAGGCTGGTTGCTCTCCTCAGCCAGAGGAAAACCTGTGAAAATCAGTGCTTGCAAAAAGACATCTGCCTGGCAGGTAACTGGTATCAATTCTTCAATTCTCGGCATAGTTGACACCTTTTTTTTTAAAAAAAAAACAACCAAAACCAACCAACCAACCAAACAAACAAAAACCCAAACCAAAAACCCCAGCTTCTTCCTGCTGTAAGAAGCCATAATCACATGCTCATTTTTGTCCCCTCATGCTTATCCGTATCTGTTTCTCTTCTGCAGATGTTTCCGATACCCTTTGTGCATTTTGACCAGAGTCAGTGATAACCCAACTTGGGATTCCCACTGCAGGGTCTGAGCACCAGCATCCTGGGAGCTGATAACAAAGCTGCAGGTTATTGCTTGGCATCAGTTTTCACCTGTACTTCCAGAAAAGAAAAATCAAAAGATGTTTATATTTTCTTGCCAGAAAGGGAATAGTTGGTTGATGGCACCTTTTAATTATGAAGATTTTTAGCATCTTACCTGAAAATATAAAGCTGCTTAAATTAATTGTGTTTCAAAATTAGAGGAGTGACAGGCAGAACAGATGTAACTTCCATTCAGGTGCTTCTTCGTTGTCGTTGTTCCACTGCATTTCCTACGTGCAGCTGTGAAGATGTGATCTGTTGAAACAGCACCATCTGAGAGATCTTTAGGTCATACTTCTTCAGGCTGACATATGATGATCTTATTTATCCTTCCTCTTGCAACACCATAGCAACGAACTTCGTTGTTTTGTTTGGGAGTCAATATGGGAATATATTCTGTGCAGCAACCGAACTTTTTAGCAGTCCTGAACACAGAGGGTTTAGGGGGCAATCCTGATATTCTCCCATAACTGTAGTTGCTTTATTAAATATGGCTTCATGCTAGAGCTACTGCAGATTTATACTGAAGACAGTAACAATGGAAAAATGAGAGGAAAAATAATATAGATGGAAACAGAATCCAAATGGCAAAGCATCTAGTTAAGAATTTTTATGTTAGTTTTCTTTTTTTAAATTTTATTTGAGTAGCTGTCTAATGGAGTAGTAGTTGTTTAATGGAGTTATGTTTGGGCAATTCCTCAAGCATTGAGATGAACTTTTCCTTTGAAACAGAATGTACAAGATCTGTTAACAAGCATATGGTTTTTCTTGGTAGGTGAAACTGGTGACATTACTTTTAGAGCGGAAAAATAGATTTCAATCATAAAGATATCTTGTTTTTCTTCAAAGATTATGATAGAAAGATGAAACCAAAACTGACCTCTTCTCCCCTCCCCAAGTGTCCTGATTTCCATGCAACACTGCTGCTGTCCTAGCTCAGCTCAGTCTGTGCCTTCAGGGCATGAGAGTAATGAATAAAATGGTCATTTTATGTTTCCACATCAAGTGGGTTCAAAAGAAGTAAGTCAGACTAGAGAGCAGAAATGTTTTTTGACAGCTGCAAACAGGGAAGAGATTCTACTGAAACTCTGTTTAATCAACAGTGTTCAGCAGCTCCTCTGCTAGCTTCATCTGTACTGAATAGTTCTGCTTTATGTAAACTGCTCCTCCAAAATAACTTCATGTTAATGTCTGATAACCAGTGGCTGCCTGTTAAAAGCTAGTAAATTCAAAGTGCAAATAGGATTTCCCTTCTGCCAACACAGAAGATAATACAAGGTTAGAATAGGAATGCACAGTAGTATTTTTCTCCCTTTCTTGGTTTCCTTAAACCAAGACTCAAGGCTTGCCTATAGTTTAATTAAACTTCAGCTGAAGGATTTCTGTGTGGGAGAATGTGAATGAAATTTCAAGGTCCTTGTGTGCCTGGATGGACCAAGTGTTGCTTCCTGCCTTTAATAAGTAAGAAGGAACAAAATAAAGCCAGAAAGGTGCAGGATTAATAGCATTTCTAAATACATTTTTCTTTTATAGTAGGATACATTATATTAATTCCTGTTCCCCAGGAACCTACCCAAATCAGATATAATTTTTATCCTTAAAATTCTCTCCCTGAATAGCACTCAAAAGAAAATTGTAAAGTAGGGGAAACTTCAGGGAATTAGTGTAATAATTCTTGTGACTCTACTAAATAAGTAGACAGCCACTTTGTGTGTTAGTTAAAGCTTCTGAGTAGTCATCAGTGTTGTAATACATTATTAAAGTATAAAACAATTGTGGATTTTACTTATTTGTACTTGCAAGTCTTTCAGCCATTATTGCAGCCTGTGAAACTTTCAGCATCAAGGTAAAAAAACCACAAACCACCACCAAACCACAGAACCCCTAAATGAATATAAAAATATTCTCATACTACTTAAAAGTAGGTGTGTTAGTTCCCAAATTATTATTTGTTTGTATCAGTGTCTATTACCATGGAGTCTGCAGCTGTTAAATCCAGTGTTAGAAACTCTAAGTATTTCACAGGATGGAGTTCAAAAGCAAACCTGAATGTGAATCCTCTCGCAAAATGACTTCAAGTATTCTGGGGAAAAACTATTTTTAATTTCATTTGCCCCCCAGCAGTATACCCTATATAACTAATGTATTTAAGATGTCATTTTCCCCTTATTTAATATTCCCAGTCCTTGCATAGCCCAGGCTGTTGCTGGATTGGTAATGGTCCAGTGGTGGTGTATCTGGTCCCAGTCTCCAGCGCAGGCTTCTTGTGGATTTGTCAGCAAGCGCAGCAAAAGCTCTGGGCTGCTGCATTTGCTTCCAAGAGCATACTTTGGCCCTGATTAAATAACCTTGAGTCTGATAAAACAATAGTGTGTGACTAAATGGCAGGTAGCATGCAGCCCTGACATTTACACTGCAGGATGGGGGATTTTTTTTTCTCCTTCTCTAACCAGACATCAGACCACATGTACTCTCTGAGGACCTGTTCAGGAGCAGCCAATGAATAATTACTGCCCTTCCTAAGCCAGCTAGCTCAGCTCATCAGCTTGGAGAGAGTCTTGCTATACTTCTTTATTTTCCTTTCTTGTCTGGCTTGTTTTTTTCCTTCCTCTATTCTGCAGGGTCTGTTGTGACATCAGACTGACTGACCATCTCAGTGGGTTGACAAATGCTTTCTTTGTGCTTGCCAAGAGTTTCAGATCAAGGCTAGAGCTGCAGATACTACACACTATTTAGGCCTGATTTTTCACCTCCAGAACTAGAACCCAGATCCTAAAAAAAAGGCAAACTCTGATTTGTCTTTTTCTTTTGGACCAAAGTCTAACTGGGCAACTGGGAAAACCTCATCCCATTGGCCTTGGCCCATTGATCCAACCTATCGTGGTCCCTCTGTAGAGCTTTCCTACCCTCAAGCAGATCAACACTGGCACCAAGCTAGAGAAGGCTGAGGGGAGACCTCATTGCCTTCTACAACTACCTGAAGGAGGTTGTAGAGAGGTGGGTCTTGGCCTCTTCTCCCAAGTGAATAATGACAGGACCAGAGGAAATGGTCTGAAGTTGTGGCAGGGGAGGTTTAGATTGGATATTAGGACAAATGACTTCACTGACAGGGTGGTCAGGCACTGGAACTGCGAGGAACAAGCCCTGCTTCCCCCAGTGCCATTCCCACAGCTTATTAAAACAACAGGACAGAATCTACTCCTTCTCCCAAATCTGGGCATTGAAGCTAACACACCCAAGAAATCTCATGTGGCATATCTGGCACAAAAAGTAATAAAATAGAAGAAATTATCTGACTTTGAAATGAGATGTGAATGATTGAGGGGAACAGCACCTCTGCCTTTCTTGTCTCTTATAGGCCAGTGTTTTCTTATGAGAGCCTGGTTTTGAATCATTTGCTATTACTAAATATCTTTATTTGTCTTTTTCCTTTCCCTTCAACCAAATGTTGTGGTTTGAAAAAGCAGCCCTTTATATGTGAAGCTTTTTCATGTGTAGTAACAGATACAGGGAAGAGAAAGATAACAGGAAAAAAAATACGATTTTTCTTGCCCTGTCTTCACCCTGCAGACAAGATTTAACATACAAAGTAGTTGGCCATGGATATTCTATTATTTCTCATCTCAATGGATTTTGCTAGCAATTTTTATTTTTGTTCAAATTCTTTCAACTTTGTGCTTATGTGGCTTCTTGGGAGGCAAACATCTTGCTGCTTTTATTCCACTTTGTTTCCTCACGCTGGCATATGTTGGAAGTATGACTATGAAATGAAAATACTGTTATACAAGAGCAAACACTGCAATAGTCATATTGGGCTGTACTAACCAGCAGAAGATTTAGTATCTTCTCCACGCTTTAGGTCAATTAATTTATAAAATGAGAACATCTTGTACAAATACCAAGATAAGTTGAAATTTGAGACTTAAGATCAGTTGCATCCCACGTTTAATTAGGCACATATAATAAATTACAAATAGTGATTATGGAAGAAAGGAGAGGGAGGAGGGGAAGGCCGCATATTGGGAAGAAAGTTTTCTGCAAGCTACTTAGGAGTAAATGAGCCCTTTCTTTAATTATCTGCACTAGTCTTTGAAATGAGAGTATCTGACTACAGCTGTTCTCAAAAATTAAATTAAAAACTGTGAAGAAAATCCAGTTGCATTCAGAAAGGGTTTGTTAAGACTTCATGTTCTAAAATGGCAAAAACCGAAGTGAAATTTTGGTGGCAGAAATTCCCATGCTGGGCACCCCCTTTTCACCTTTGAGAAGGGAGAGAGCATTTTAAGGATGATGATGAGTAAAACCATGGGGTCTCTGACCTGGTAAATCAGTTACTGAATTCAGGATACCAAAATATGGTAGAGGTGTTGCTATACTGAGAGATCGTGTCCGAATCTTCTGGTATTTGAGTGGTAATAGCCTCTCTTGGGCTATTAACTCTCTGATAACGTTTAATATAGTGGTGAAGTGCACGAGGTCACGGGTAGTGGAGGAAGAGGGGGGGAAGGTACCATGAGAAAAGAACATCAACGATTGTTGCTGCTTTTAACACAGTGTAAAATTAATATGGCACTGAGGCAGAATGGCTCTGCTGGAAGTTTACTCTTCCTTGGAAATGTAGGGTTTTTCCAGTTTCTGGTGATAATAAGCCTTTGGAAATACAGCATCTTCCCTTGAGGCCGTACTTAGTAGCATCTGACGGTATTATACTGATTGATGGGGTAGTTTGAGAGGTATTTAATTCCCACAGAAATTTATTGCTGCTGGAGAATGATAATAGGGACCTTGTGCAGTAAAGAGGCTTATAAGAAATGGCTATTTGTCTTGTACTGCGTTTGTAGCCTTTTGTTAAACCCTTAACCTAACTCTTAGACTGATGATTGTCAGTGATATGGAATTTCTTAAGTCTATGCTTTAATCCATGAAATATTTTTTCCTCTGCTGTCATGTGTTGGATGAGTACAGTTATTGCCACTAGAAGTTGGTAAAAGGATATTAGGAAAAGGTAGGGGCAGAGGAGGAAAAGATAAATGGTCTAGAGATTCTAAAGGGTACTACCAGTGTTAAGCATCTAACACCAATTATGAGTTGAGGATAAAACATCCAAACAAGTTGGAAACTTGCTGTTGCTGAAACTTAAGCTTAAGGCTTAAGTTAAGGCTTAATTTAAGCATACGTTGCTTAAGAGATATATGTTGCTGGATAAAATGGTTTTCTATAAAGTTATCGATTGTGGATAGGATTACTGGGGTGGTGACTTGAGACAAATCTGCAAGTTATAGAGGCCTTAACAATAGGTGGAGAAGTCTTCCAAGGAGAAAAATACCAGGTGCTCTTCAGATGAGGGGGAAGCTGTGGAAGCGAACTAGAAGAAACTACCAAAGACAGTTAGACAGACATACATATACTTCTCAAAATTTTTACTAGGAAAAAAAAAATTGTTTTAAGTTGAATGAGAGCTTTCAGAAGTCTAATGGTAGACACAGCTTCCTAAAGAAGCAGAGACAGAGTTAAGTATCTTAATCACATGTACATTAAAATTCTTCTCACCACTGTGCATGCACTTCTGTTTCTTTCTGTAATTTAGTAGGCAATAATTAGCAGGATTAATACTTAGATTCTGCTGGAGAAATGAACTGAGCAGAAGTGCACTTTTTGAATGTGCAGATAGTACTTACATCTGTTTGCACCTCTTGCTGAATTTGGTATCATTTTCAAAGGTAAAGTTGTGTCAGTGTATGAAAAATGATTTGGTTGTGTTTCAAATGGAGATAAATTAATGGAAACCACCACAGAGTGAACTGAAACCTTGGATGTAAGGTAAAGAAGATCTGAAGGATTGCATATTAATCAAATTGTGACACTTTGTTCCTGAGTATTTGTGCTGCTGTCCCTTGTCTGCACAGAAAGTCAGTTTAAGGGTGTTCTTAACAGAGTATGACTGCCGCCTTTTCTAATCCTTGTTAGAGTCAAAGGTGTCATTAATCCTCATTTGATTTTAGAGGTTAATATAAACTTTTTTTTTTTTTTTCCCCTTAGCCTTGATATACAAATCATAGAATCATAGAATTGTTTTTTGGTTGGAAGAGACATTTAAGATCATCAAGTCCAGCTGTTAATCTGGCACTGCCAAGTTACTACTAAACCATGTCCCTCAGCACCACATCTATGCATACGGTAGAACATTTTCCAATATTTCAAGCTTTGAATTTATTGTTGCAAAATGAAAAACATAAAAATATTTTCCCAGCTTATGTTTTTTTTTGCCAGGTAACTCCCAAACTGCATATGAAGATGCTTCCCTCTTAATCCTCAGTTTCAGAGTCAGTTTGGTGGTGGTCTTTCTCAAATTAGCAAAAGCATTAAGATCTATAAGAAGGCAGTCTGTATGAGGGTAGCAAGAATTATCATCCTTCAGCTAGGCTGAACATGTCTCCAAAGTTCTTCGGAACTGGTTTAGTTTTGCTGTTCCTTCGTCTTTGTTCCTGTTTCTTGTGCAATAGCTCAGCATGCTGTTATTTTTTTTTCCCCTCCTCTGACAGGAGGCATAAGTGTTAAAATGCTTATTAACATAAGCCGAAGCTTTGAATTCGAATACACCCACATTCAAACTGGAAGCTTGCCATCTGGGCCCATCTCTATGTAAAAAAACAATCTCTGTTGCTGTTTTCAGACTATTTGGATTGAAGAAGTACTGGAAACGTAAAGATATTTTGCTCCCAGAGGACTTTGGATGCATTTTGGAGAGCTCTGTATGAGTTTTTTTTTACTTCAACTGTCTTTAATTTCTATAGCTGTCACTTCCTTGATGTTTAACATATAAATAATGTAACTGCATTAATAGTGCTGTATAGAGGTTTTCATTTGCTATAATGTGATACAGCATGTGTACCATGGAGGTTCTAGCAGAATTAGTTGTTTAAGTGGTTTTCGTTTAATTAAACATGTAATGGTTTATTTGGCTTTACTCCTGGCAACTCCAATTCTGTTTAATTTGCTGGGTTTGTGTTTTTTAGGAAAGGGCTGAAATAAAGAAAAATGCTGAATGATTACTGACAGTGCTGCCTTAAATGCAAAGAGAAATAAAGTGTGATAGAAAGGTGGTGCTGCTTAAAGATGCTGTGCTGGCGCTGAATGGAATATTTTAAGATTTGTTTTCATCTAACATGAGTTAGGTTGAAGGCTGGATTCACGAGATAAAATGACATCGAGAGGTAGGTTATACTGTTCCTATGAGTCTTGCATGCAAATCACGACGCAGACTTCATATGAATGATAGCAAAGTTCTTGTAAATGCAAATTCTTTATAAGCAAAAGTTAGCTTAAGGTTTGCACTTAACTGGATGATGGGAACCGAGGTTTGCAGAAGATTAGCAGCAAGCAATGCAACTTCATAGTAGGAAACTAAATATTGTTGTGTTACAATCTTATGTGCTCACTGAATTTATTTATAGGTCTCTAATCATTCTTCATCTAATCACTGCAGAAAAAAAGGTTAGCCAAAACAGGGCGGAGAAGGAAGAGTGCTCAGAACTTGAAGGCTTGGGTGCGCTGATGGGGAACCTGAGTCTATGGTAGTGAGTAAAGCAGTTGTAATGGTGAATTAAACAGGTGAGGGCCACTCTCTAGCACTAAGATCAAGTGGTATAGAGCAGGATGCGTTCTCTCTGCCCTCTCCTCTGCCACCAGTAGTGTGGCCTCATCTATACTGCTTACTAGGAAGTACCTCCTGGCTGTGCTTGACTGGGTGGGCTGAAGTATTCCAGAGAGGATGCTGTCAGCCTCAGTGATGCTTGGGCCTGGTTAGTCACTGCTGTGAGCTTGCTGAAGTTGTCTTGTTTCTCTGCCTCTAAATTCCCTGCAGTCAAATAATGTTGTCCCATTTTTGTTGGGTTTTTTTTTTTTTTTGTGTGTGTGTGTCCCTTCTTTAGGCATGGCCTGAGCATGTTTTTTCTTGTCTGCTTCTCCACTCTTTCAATAGATATGCTTTTATGAAGCTGATTATTTTTTATGAAGGTAATCACTGAACCAGTCATAGGTGTTGCTAAAGGCACCTTGCATGGAAGAATGTGGCTCTATCTCTGTAATTACCTTGACATAAGAATGGGTGGCTGACGTTGGTCTCCCTGAAGCAGCCTCTTCCTAGGCTGAAGAATCCTGGCTACCTCCATTTCCCCTCACAGGGCAAGGACTGCAGAATCGGGTCATCTACAAATGATTTAGCCCCAGGTTTCCTACAAACATTCAGTTTGTAAAGGGTGAGATGTGACAAATGGCAGTGGTCCCGCTCCAATCTGGCCAATGAGCAGTCTCAGGTCTGCCCCATCCTTCAGCTTGTGTGGGGAGGCTGGTGGCGAGGCAGTGCCTTGGAAGTTAAAGGAGCACAAGAATATTTTTCATATGCTGATGGCAATTGGAAGAAAATACGTTGGCTTTCCAGCAACACTGCTTAATGATAAGAGTAACAAGCAGAACTGTGTTGCAGGACACTCGGGATTCATTAATGTTCAGAACCTATAGGTGTGTTACCTTTCTACCTGATGCTTGGTTTCCTAGTCATCCATAAAAACCTCCCTTTTATAGTAGAAAAGGGCAGTATTGACAATACAACAAAATCCGTTTATTCGGTTACAAAATCCAGTAACAAATGCCATCATCACGACAATCCCACTAGGAAAAAAAAATAAATCTGAATGCAGATTTTCACTGAATTGCTTTGCTCACACGGCTAGACAAACCCCTGTGGTGAGAGGAGTTAAGGCTGACAGGCTTGTAATCATCTAAGAGCAAAAAAAAAATAATAATATGACAACAGACAGGGGATATTAGTTATCCCCCAAACAAGTACTACTTATCAGAAAATTTACTATTAAAGGAAATATTTGTACTTCAAAATGTGGAAGTACAATATTAGGGACCCAAGTAATTTTGAAGTAATGATCCTGCTCAGTAACAAAAATAAAAAATAATTAGTATTTATGGTATCAAGTTAGATTTAAAGAAACAGAAATGACCTTGTTATATCCCTTCTCTTCTTGCCTTGGAATAAAGTGCTTGATTTACAGAAAGTTGTTACAGTCGTGAACAGTGAGCATAGTTCACTTTAAATTATGTGTAGATATATTTCAGTTAATGCTCAATGTGTGTGTTATATGCATATTTTTACCATTTTCTCTTATTTGTATGTGACTGTTTTGCACATTAAGCCTCAGCAAGAAATCATGTTGATGACTTATTTATGTGCAATATCAAAATCAGATGAATTAATGAGGGGCTCAGTGATTCAGGCAATTGGTGCAGCTACATCAAAACATTTCATAGCTGGATTTTCAAGTATACTGAATGCCAAAAAATCTTCCAGTGTCCAATTCCTCAGCTCGTAAGCAACTTCATATCCTTTAGCAGGCAGTCACGATCGGACCGAGAAGAGCAGCTAGTCAACAGTAACACACCTACTCTGTCAGTGGTAGGGTCAATGATTGTAACCTCGTGTGTTCCACCAGGCTGCAGAAGGATAGATTTGATCAATTTTTCTTAGTCAACTTTTCTTAATCAAAGGTCTGGCTCACTTTTCTGGGGAAAATGCACCTGGGACTGTTTTGAGCAAAGCTGCCACAGAGGATTTGCATTCTGAATACCACAAAAAATACATTTTGTGTATATTCATTTTTTTGTGTTTAACTTTCCCTCCTTTGTCCCCCTATATTGTGTGCTTGTTTGTGAGCATAGGGAGGTGTAGGTGTTTTCTCTCAGCGTTTGCGGAGGTTTCTTGCGTCATACAGCACCTCAGGTGTGTCCCGGACGGGGTAACTGAGGTTCCTTCCAGTCCCGCATCATTCTGTTCTCAGAAAAAACATGTATGATATTTTCATTCATTTTGATGAAGTGGAAGGTTAGGTATATCTTTGTTGTTCATTTGGGATATAAAAAGGCAACCCGTGCTAAATATCTCTATATTAATTAAACTGGAGTAATTAGGCTCAATCTAACTAATGATTTTACTTGTACAATCTCATAGCAAGTAAGTACTATCCTCTCAATGTGTGCGCATTCTCAGTCCCAGAAAAGTTCAGAGCCTTGTTAAAATAGGGAGAAAGGAAGATACTGCACAGTTTCCTTGGGTTGTGTGTTTTTTGTCTAGGGTATAAGAAAGATCAGCATATTTGTAACATTTTTTTAGGACGAGAAGTTGATTTAGATCTAGAACACCCATTTTGCTTTCCCAGCACATAGCTGTACTGCTGCTCAATTCCCTCCCACTCTCTGACCCCCCAAGTCCAACATGTGATGCTAAAAAATAAACACATTTTGTATCTTGGCAATGACTATGAACTGCTTCAATTTATTAAAGCCCCCTAAGGCCTGTGTTTAAACGAAAGTGGACGGAAATGGCAGGTGAGCATTTCCCTAAACTGAGAAATAATTGCCTAATTTATGGCAGGGGAATGGTGCCTACCTGACAGTTATAAATTTGCAGAGAATGAGACTTTCTAGTGTTTATTATTTGCATTATTCAAGAGGACAGGGGAAAGAAATTACCCTCACCTCTCTTTTTTTCTTCCTCCCATACGCTCAGAAACCATTGGGAAGTGGACCCAGTGCTGCTGTCTCTGTGGCAAACTGCCACCACCCTGCAGGCACAGAGCAGAAGAGGGCACCTAACCATTTCTGTCCTGCTTCTTGGCCTGTGCTTTTTAAAAATTTTAATATGTTGGCTGAGACAGAAGAGTAAATAGGAGCTTAAGTGTGTTTCCTTAAGAAAAAATTGGGAGAATCTTTTCTTTGCCCTGGCTGTTATTGAGGAAAGTGCAGAAGTTTGCGCTTAAACCTATTGAGCTTCAGTAAGATGTAAACACTTGTGATAAGCTTAGGAAGTCATCAGGCTCTTGTGTGTTTTGAGACTTGTGACACTACTGCCATGTCCTGTATCAGGCACCAAGAAAATCTCAACTCTGGCTTAGTTTTTAAGAGAATGCTGGAGTTTTGCAGGTTATTTTCCAGTTTTGAACTGCTTAGTGATTAAGTCCTTTCCTTACAGCCACAAAAGGTGAAAGGATTTGCAAAACATGCTGTGGAACTTGAGAATCTCTCAGGAGCTTGAGCTTGATGAAAAACATCGGAGGCCACAAGTTAGCAGCACTGTATGACATGCAAGCATCTCATCATGCTGCACCAAAACAATTAATCATCTTTGGCCAGGGTGTAACATAATGTTACTTGAAATCTAAAGAGGTTTAAGTGAACTAGATAATCCAGACTCAACGATGTATAAGAGTAACAACCTTCTCCCGATTTAGCAGTCAAAAGAAGCTTCTAGTTTCCCCACCCTCCAATTTCTTGTAGGATACATCAATGAAAATTTCAATTACAGCATATATGTCAAAGAAGAGCCTCTAAAGATAAAGTAACTCATTTTAATATTTTCTATATTTAATGTATGAATGGTTTGTTACATAAAAGCAGTTAAAGGGTACTCTGTTAATCTGTGACATGGAGAAAGAGACGACAATCAGAACATTCCAGGAAGCAGAAAATTTTTAATTTAAAATGCCAGGCTAATTTGTTTCACTCAGAGCTGTTGCTATTGTGCTACTGGGCTGTTTTGCACTCTCGTTCGCTGTTTGACTGAATATAAATAACTGTAATTTTCACACTTGCCTCTTCCTACAGTTTGTAAAAGCGGTTGGTTATAACACCAAATTAATTTCATATCTGCTGAGCAGGTTTTAATACAAAAAGTTCTCAGCAGAAAATTATTTTATCTTTTATAAAAAAAAAAAAAAGTAATAGACTTAGCTGTGCTCAGGAGTCCTGTATCCAAGTAAGCTGTAGTTATTTGTCAGGGAACGTTAGTAAAGTTCTTTTCTTAAGCTCAGTCCTTCCAGGCAAAGACCCTCTTCCACCGTCAGGGCTGTGTGGGCAGGTGACCCCCCATGTTGCCTGTGTGGGTTCGTTAGCAGCGGCAACCGAACAGAAGGTTGCTGGTGTAGGTGGGTTTGCTTCTGAAAACACTCTCTTATCTGGATTCTGATTGCTGTCACAGATGAGAGGTGAGACCAAGGATGCAACACTTCACGTACTGGCAAGGTTGTGTTTGATTTTTTGGTTGTTTTTGTTTGTTTGTTTGTTTGTTTGTTTGTTTGTTTGTTTGTTTGTTTGTTTTTTATGG
>VXBW01005077.1:508068-643424 GCA_013400375.1 Thinocorus orbignyianus | reverse complement strand
GAGGATCTGCTCCATGATCTTGCCAGGCACAGAGGTGAGACTGACTGGCCTATAGTTTCCTGGGTCCTCTTTTTTCCCTTTTTTGAATATTTGGGTTATGTTCCCCTTTTTCCAATCCTCAGGAATTTCACCAGACTGCCATGATTTCTCAAATATGATAGAAAGTGGCTTTGCAACTTGGTCACCAGCTTCTTCAGGACCCGTGGATGAATTTCATCAGGTCCCATGGACTTATGCACTTTCAGGTTGTTCAGGTGGTCTCGAACCTGATTTTCTCCTACTATGGACAGTTCCCCATTCTCAGAGCCCCTGGTTTTACTATCTGTGACTTGGGCAGTGCAGTTAGAGCCCTTGCCAGTGAAGACTGAGGCAAAAAAATCGTTCAGTACCTCAGCCTTACCCATATCCTGGGTGGCCAGTTCTCCTGTTTACTTCCAGAGAGGGCCCACAGCCTCCCTAGTCCTACATTTTTCCCTGACATAGCTATAGAATTTTTTCTTATTGTCCTTGATGTCCTTGGCTAGATTCAGTCCTGGGGGTTCTTTGCTCCTTGGGACTGTTTCAAGGACAGGTTGAGCCTGCAGGTGGAGGGCAAATGGACTCAATGGCCTGGGCCAGCACGAATGCTGCGAAAGCCTTGTGTGGGTGTAGGGACCTTGTTACTACTCTCTCTCAGGCTCCTCTTAGAAATGTTCGGTCAGGCTGGCTATTCTCAGGGTGTGCTTTCCACATTGAATTTGGAAAGAATAAAGGACCGGGCACAGTGTTATTCTCTATCTGATGATAGTGAAAGAACTTTATTGAGGTTTCTGTACACCAATGTTTCAGGGGCTTCTGGTCTCATTAATCAGCTGACCAAAACAGCAAGATGTCTTTTCAAGCAGACTGATTTCAGGAGGCTTTAGATTACCGCTATTTTGGGAGCTCCAGCTGCTTTTTGTATTCATGTGAGAGACTGGTAATTGGACTCCCATGTAAAGGTTTTCAGGCACAGAGGAAGGAAGAGCAGGTACTATTGTATCAGATGTCTCAAAATTTCTGTAGTAACAGGTTGAACTTTTCCAAGTTGAACGAATTTCAAGAGCCTGAGTACAATGACTGAAAAATCTTTAAGAATAGCTTGCATCATCTCTTTCTTCCTCTGAACCGGACATGATTGGAAAAAAAAATGTTGAGTTTGCATTTGTCCCAGTTATTTGTGGAATCACATAAATGTACACACTTGAAAAGCAGCGGCAATGTGACCCTTAAATTACTGGTTATAAAAATATCTGGAAAAAACATTTGACTAGATACCAGCAGTGGCTGAATGTTAGAAAACCCCTTGGAAAGGTACAGCTTGGCTCTCACCTTCCAGCAAATTGGCACCTATGTCAGTGTGCTGTCTGGTAATGCATGGGCCATGGGAAACAGCTGAAAGTAGAAAAAAACCCAAACACACAGAAAAGTAGCAGCTTTTTTTACTCCCTTAGCTGGTATATGCAGGATCCCAGAGCCTCTTGGAAGGGAAGAATTTCTCTTGTTGCTAGCAAGAGCTGTGTTGGCCTTAGCCGAAAATGAGCAGTTTTGCTCTGTACAAACCAATGCTTTCATTTACAGCCCTGGGTTGCAATTGATTCCTGTGTTCTCAGGAGAGCTGCTGGAATTGCAGATGTATAAGTTAATCAGGCAGTAATTGGCTAGTGGGAGAGGTTTTCTTGCGTGCAGCTGATTTTAATTCACTTATATAAGGCCTGAAGTATAAGACTGCTGCTGATTTTGTTACTCACTCACATTTGCAGGATTTCTTGTATTTCAGGGCTTGGTTGTACCTGAGAAGCTTGGTCATGGGAGAACTGAGCAAGTGGTCCTTGTCCACAGTGTCTTTGGTGACAGTGTCTAATCCTAAGGAAATAAAGGGGTTTACTTAAAAAGGAAAAAAACAGTAGAGGAGGGGGAGGAATTTTATTTGTACCCTCTTAAAACACTGATGTTTTGATCAGGTTTTCATCTGATATGAATGTCAAAAACATGATTTGTCATAACATGGTGTTCTCTTTAACATCCTCTTTGTTGTTATCCTTGAGTTACAAGTTGCAGGCAAAATGGTTTGGCCATCCTTTCTTCTGAAACCTTTTTTATTTCCCACTGCTGTTTTTCTTTTTCCACATTATTGGGTTTTCAACTATCTCTCATATTCTCTGTGTCTTCAGGAAACTTTCCAATTTTTCTAATTGCTCCTAGAATCTTAGTTTAATCTCCAGACATGGTTACTAATGATTTAGAATGAGGCCGCACTTCAGAGGCTCACAAAGTCTGTTTTGAAAAGTGTCCTCAAACAGCTTGTCTTTCAGTATCCTAGCCCTGGAAAGAGAGGAGGGGAAGGTTAGGCTGTCATCTCTTGGATGTGTTTGCTGTTGGCTGCTGGGACCATCTGTGTTGCTGTTGACCTCAGAGGATGTATGTATTTTTGTGCAGGTCATAAGCCTTGGCTTTTCCCAGATCAGAATAGTAAAAGATACACCCTTAAGAACAATCATTGATTTACCATCTCAGATGTGCTTTGTCTTGAAGAACCTACTGGTTTTAATTAAGTTTCTTTCATTCAAGAGTATATGTCCAAGAACAGAACTGTGGTATGCTTGGCAGAAATGAAAAGACCTTGTAGAAGAAGGAGGTTAAAACAGTGAAAAATGAAATGAAACATAACCCACCAAAACAGCAGTAAAAACAAATAAAATCCATAAACCCCAACAATATTCCCCCCTCCCTGAAATCATGGCCACCTCATGACAGCAGCATGGTCACTGCTATAGAATTTGTGCTGTAGTTAATGAATCCTTTCAAATCCTGCCCAGTGCCCAGACTCCTGGGTTCAGAGATCTGGCAGTCTTCTATAACTCTTCTGAAACTCTCCCTTCACTAGGGACAGCTTGAGCTATTTTTCTCTGCCTGTCTGTGTTGTAAACTGATCCCTATAGAACTGAGCTAATGTATCCGTGCAGTAATAATGCAATACACCCATGCTCTTGCACAGAGCTTTTCATGGATAGACCTCAAAACTCATCTCAAGGGACGTCAGGTGTATTGCTTTAGCTCTATAGACACGATGTTGCAGTGAGTGGACTAGCTGAAGGTCACCCAGCAGGCCAGCAGCAGATGTAGGAACAGAACCTGTACATCCTACACTGCCTCTGGGGTCTGTTATGTTGTACTGCTGCAACTCAGAGAAATGCCATGAGATCCCCAAGAGCATGAATCACATTAATACATGTGTCTAATGCTGTATTACCTATGAGATCCCAGAAGAATTAATTCCATGGTGGCTATGGCTCATGCCATGATGGTGACACTCATTCTTAGTTTGCTGCAAGTCTTTTCCATGTAAGGGTTGAAGCTGTACTATACTGGTATAGTGTGTGGACCTGTGGTGCAGGAAGCCTCTGCTGCTGCATGAGATGTGCCTGCCTTCATATTTTCAGCCCCAGCATGTCACTATGATAGCAGTGACTGGGTCAGGACTTGGGAAGCCACACTGGTGGCTGCAGCAGCTCCTGCAGTGTGTACAGCTCTGCCTACCCTTGCTGTATGGCAGAGAACGTGGACAGATAAAAGGGGAGGGCAGGGGCAGCAGGAGTTGTTGTTGTCAATACTCCTTTACTCCAGTGAAGAGAGATTAAAGAGGGGGATTAATTGAAAGGTATCAAGAAATCTCACATCCTGCAAGGAATTCAGGAAGGTTTCAATGCTGACAGGTAATCGTGAGAAATCATGTTGTTATAGCATAACTACATGTGCTAAGGTGCCCCTGTGCTTTTGCGAATTGTAAAAGCTTTACAAAGCTTCTGCTCAGAATAAGAGTGTTTGCTTTCCTTATTTGTGTCTCTGTATTCTTCTGTCATACCCATCCTGTGGGCTCGACTCTGCCGCTCTCCCTGAGCTGTGTGCAGCGAACGCTCGGCATCGTACCTTGGTACTGCCAGAGTTATTGTCTCTGAGGAAGAAAAATGAAATGCGTGTTCACTGCATGAAGAATAAGTAAAGATACAGGTATTTAGTAAAATGCATTCGCAATCCATCTCTGAAATAGCTATTCAGAAATTAATGTGATTTTCAGATCATTTATAAGAATGGATGCTTTCTAGTATGACTTTTCAGTGGCAGAGTACATAAAATTTCACAATTTGTTCTTATTTAGTTGTAAGTCACATTTACTTCAAAGCTTCCTGGATATTGACTGAATTGCCTTTTTACTAATACGATGACGTCTCTTTATAAATCAGAAGGTTTGTGGCCTTGACTTCTGCTCTTTTTATTTTCCATCTGTCTAAACAACCCACAACTATTGCTAGATAAGTATCTGAATGTTCTTCCTGTCAAATGCGTGCTATCACAAAATATTGTTCAACAGAACAGTTTTTCTAATGCCTTTCAATTTTTGGTATAAATATCCAACCCCAGGAAGCGCTAGATGCATTATTCCTGTCTCGACCTTATAAACTCCATTCGATTCATTTTTGAGCATGGATGGTAACTTAGCGTACTACAGAAATGCAGTGTGAATTGGGGTGTGTTCATGGCATTTGGCACCCAGTACCTGCAAAATGCCTTTGCACCTGGCCCAGGGCAGCGACAATATCACGACTGTATGCAATGGTTGAGATAGGAACATGGGGTGCTTCTATGGAAATACTGAAGCTTTGGTTTATTCTGTGGTAAACACCATGGTGTGTCCAACCTGTTGTCAGTACCAGCTGTAGATACAAGTTAGTGGCTTGTTATTACAGCACCACTTTCCTTGATATCCTTGGTGGACTAGAGATCCAGGAGTTATACATTGAGAAAAGTGCTTGTTCACTGATTTCATTAAAATAAAAAGAAAACTATTCTGGAAAGCTTTTGATTGTCTCAGCTTTTTGCTAAAGCTTGTTATAAACGCTGAATTTTGTGTTTAATTTAACTTGGCAGCATGTGTCTAACTTCTCCCCTTTCCATAGCTGTCAAAAAGCCCTTTATTTATTAGTGCCTACAATGTAGCTGTTCTTGCACTTTAGATTTAAAACATGATCTTTAAAAGTGGCAACTAATATAACACTGGGTGTCAGCAGCACATCCATCATGTCAGAGCACTGTTTAGGAAGACAAAAACGATGAGATGTTATTTTAGCAATATTTACATGTCTCCTTTCTCATACTTCATTTCTGTGAAATGCATTGCTGTTTAGTGTCTGTCTAGAGCTCTGCATCGTGCAGGTGGGAATGGGTGCTGTGTTCAAATTGCACTGTAGCGCTGAGCACCTCAAGCACATTGGCTTTTGGAAAAGGGAACTTTTATCTGGATAAGTCCATGGGGTTTTGGGGGTATTAAAAAGTGTGAAAGCATTTAAAAGCCTAACTAAAGATCTTTAACAACATGAAATCCTTTCCCAAATTTGTTTTCACTTAAAACTTTGACCAGGATTTCATCTTTCTCTGATGTATCTTGTGAGTTTACAAGGAATCTCTGTAAATCTTTCTTTCCTCCCTATGTAGCACCTAAGCCAAGGGTAGGATTTCTTCCCCTTTACTGTGAAAGTGAACTTTTTATTCAGAGGAGCCATCTGATGAGTCATTCTTTCATTCTTACAGTGAAAATCAGTATCTTATTGTCTTTTTCTGGCATATTTCCTTCTCCTAGCATCTGGGATAAAAAGGATGATAATATTCTTTTTCTGTCACAGATCTGTAGTTCTTCAAGGGAAGTTCTTTTGGAGATGGATGAATTACAGGTAATGATTTTGTTTACTAGTGCTGTAATGCAGCAATAGCTGCATTTACTGGAGCTCTTTTAAAATCTCTGATGGCTATATACTTCCCTCCCCTCCCCCCAAAGACCAAAGCCAAATTCCATCAAAGTCAAAGGGAAACTACAGACCTCTTCAGACCTGTATTAAAGCTATAGACACTGCAGAGTGCTTCAAGGAAGAGCTTATATCCAAACACCTTTCTTCAGAGCATCTTTAATGCTTTTTCTGTGTTAGCAGAGAAACTGCATTATGGATATCCTCATATTCCTGGGAGAGGCTTATTTCTTTAAATGGAAGATGCACTCACAAACAGATGCGAGCCAGTTGCTTGCAAAACCAAAATTATTCTACTGGAACAAAGGTTGAAAAAAGTGTAAAAATAATAAGATGAATTATTAAGTGTGCTAAACTGGGAGGCCATTCCTTTGCCCTCTCTGCTTCTCGTTCTCCAAGGGTAGTTAACCAATGTCTCCAGTTTGCAAGCACTCTTGGTGGTTGCAAACCACCTCTGTGGTGTTCTCCAGAGAAGGACACCCAGATTGGTAAAGGGTGTTCCTAGCACTGTTCCAACCACCTCTCTCCTCCCTCCTCTCTTTCTCTTCATCCGCACCTTGTACCCATGACTCAGCTCTCCAGTACTGTTGGTCTGGTCCTTACTCCCTTGCTCTTCAAAATTACCTCATTGCTTTTAATTTGTATTTACATTCATTGAAATGTTGTTGGCTTTTGGCCTGTAACTATTCTGTATGTCTTCTGGATATTACAATGGTTTCGCTTCACATATTGAATGATAAAAGAAATATGGTGTAAATGCTGGTAAAGATGTAGAAAGTCTAATTTTCTATGGTGTGCTGATATGAGGGTAGATGCCAACATACTTTGGCAAACCCTTTAGACATAAACTTCACATTTAATGCCTGTGTGTGTTTTGTTAACAACCAGGTTCTAAGGAAGGGCAGAAGCATCAACAAGTTCTTACAATAATTTACGTAGGAAACTCTGGGGTTTACAGCTATATGTACAAAAAAATCTCGTGGGGAGAGGAAGAGGAGGTCTAACTTCAACAATATACTTTAAGAGAATGAAAGCTGTTTATACCATTCAGTGGCAGATGCAGTACTCTGGACTGTCGTAAATATCTCACGCTTTTTTAAAAAGAGTAATTACAACTGTTTTCTCAGCGTTCTTTTTTTCTTTCTTTTTCTTTTTCATTTTTCTTCTTGATAATAGCACCCATGGTACAGGGAAGCCAACTGGACATTAACTGTGTCTGTTCTCCTTTCTTCGCTCTGCTAAAGTTTTAAATGGTTGAGACAGAAACTCCTTACTGTGCCACTACAAAAGGACAACTGCAGGCTGTCTCTGCAGTTAGTGACAAATGAGAATTCTAGATAACATTAAGGCTGTAGAATGTTTAACAGTGACCTTTGTAGATATCTAATATCTTTTGTCCTTTCTGTGTTTCTTGCCAAAATACAAGCTGTGTGGTAGGTAGCAGAACATGATACTATGCATTTATACATTATGTAATTTGGTTGGTTTTATAGATGCTGAAGCTGAGCAATGGAAATTCTGAAGTGAAACTCAGGTTGGTAACTTCTTAAGCACTTAGCTTAATGTGAAACACTGGAATTAAGGCCATGTACGTAACCAAAACTGAAAGACTATACCTTTGTTTATCTTCATGTGTCCTATCATCCTACTAACCTCTGGCAATAAGAAAAGCCCTACCAACTGAGACAAACTGAATGGTCTGAATAGGGAGGTCCCTTCCAACCATGAAAATTCTGTGATTCTGTGGAGACATCTCAAAGCCATCTCTTTTCTCTCTTTAACTGCAAGGAAGAGAAATCTACAAACTCCAGATACTTGACAGAGTATGAATGCTGAAACGTCAGTGTGTTAGGCTTGCTATACTAACTGGCTTGTGTCATGTATAAATCTGAATTAATATAGCAATGGAAGCAATTGTACACAGTCACAACAGCAATACAAATGGTTTACCAGTTTTGTTTGAGTCTTTGGATTTGTGGGAAAATTCAGGATTATGCCATTGATATTTTCAGCACTTTTGAAAGCATCCTTTGTCTAAAACTGGGTAGTTGTTGCTTTGAAACAGGTTTTCTTTCCTGTACATTTTTGCTCCTAGAATATGTGCTTTGAAAGGCTAGATTTTGAATATTTGTATCTTGAAACAGTATGTAAAAACATATGATTTCTTTATGCATTACCTTGTTTACTCATTTTTTCATCCAAATAAGTGTGCCTGAAATGCAGGTGGCTTCCTTAATTGCAGGTTTCTGCAATACAGAGAAGGAACTTCAGCTTTAATTATCTTTCTAGTAGCACGTGATGATTTTTGTTTGGCTCATCTCAGTTGCTTCATCTGTCATGGAGTCTGACATTAGTATTTTGCTCTTTAAGGACAATTTATCCAGTCTCTATACATAACAGGGAAACTTCATTTTTTTGGTAACTGATATTTATCTGGCTGACATCTGTGAGTACCTTGTAACTTGACTTTTGGATCTGATTCTGTATCTTGAGACTGTAGGAGGTGGCAGTAGAAACCCTGGAGTGTACAGGCAGAAGGAAGAAGTGAAGGAGAACTTTAAGAATGAGCTTTTAAAGGTAAACTGCTTTCAAGGAGAATTTCATTAAAGCATTTATTTTTAACACCAGTGCCTGGTAAACCATTTGTTTTGATCTGTGGGACTTTATTTAGATTAACAGTTACCCTAAAACCATAATAACCATTCTAAAAATGTTTGCGATCATTCCCATCCTAAGAGTTTGGGAGTAATTGGATTTCTCTGGGCTGTTGTTAGTAAAGTGCTCACCTACAAACACCTGGGACCAGTAGCTCTTAATTGGGCCTCAGCTGGTGCGGTGGAGCTCCGCTTCCCTGTGGCTGCGGGAGGGAGTGGGCATTTGCAGATGGATTAGCTGCCGCTGTTCCAGTTAATGATTTTCTCTTTCCAGCTATTTCCCTGCATTTGTAGTGCTGTAAAAGAACTGCACAGGGAAAAAAAAAACAAACCAAACCAAAAAAACCCAAAGAGTGTGACTTCGTTTTTGCAAGGGAAGAACCTGGGTTTTTGCACATTCGTGTTCAACCTGCCTGTTTGTGCAGTAAGAATATGGACACCAAAAGTTTTGGTGCTGGGAAGACATTCTTGAGTTGGGTTGTAAGTCCCTAAAGGGTGATCGTGATAGAATTGCTGATGCAACCTGATTATATTAGTGTGAATGGAACTGCCAAAATACAATTAAAGAAACTGCTTATGTTCTCTGTCTTCCAGGCAGGGTGCAATTGTTCATGTCGTTACCACATTTCTTATTTTCTTGGTGACAATTGATTTAATGTACTGTTTGGAAAACGTATGTGCTTATTCTCTCAGTGCTGATTTATGACATGATAAGTAAGTGCCAAATTTTTCAGCAATAAAAGGGATCCTGTGCAGCATGCTATATATATGGTCAGCATTTCGTCCTCTACTCCCTCAATACTAGTGGATGGACTGAAAGAATTACTGTTGGCTGCCATTTACTATGGATGCATTTGTCATAGGTGATGTGTGGCACTACTTTGGCTGATTCTGTGGTTGCGTCTGGAGTACGGGAAGGCAGAAAAGCTCCTTGCAGTTCCACAGTGTGTTTTGTGAAGGCTCAGGCTTCATACAACCTGTCAGCCTGAGTGGCAGCTTTACTGTGAAAGGAGATGGGCTGTGTGCATGGGGGGATTTGGTGCAGGCACAGCTCTTCCAGCTCTGCCTCACACCTGCCCAAGGGATAATATTGCTTCGCTGCTCCCTCGGCACAGTTCTGTAGGTAGGGCCTAATCCAGAACTCATCACGGCCAGTGGGGAGGGGGGTGCAGGTCTGGGGGGGTTATACTGGCGCATTTCAGTGTGTGTCAGGTAGGTCTAGAAAGAAAGCGTCGGTGGAAATGGATGATCTAAAATAGCAATCAAAAACTTTGCTTGTATTGCCACCAGTATTATTTTTGGTTCCTATTCATACTTTTAAATATCATTGTTCTGAAGGGAGGTTTGTTCTGATTAACTAGAAACTGCTAGAATATAGATTTTTTTTTAATGAAGTCACGTCATTATCCAGAATTTAGCATTTAGTTTTAGAGTTTAATGATGTATCTATCACATGAATAGATGCATAGCTCTAACACATATTAGGTTGGTTCCTTAATTTTAAGAAAACTTTGTAAACAGTCCTGTGTAACTTATTTACTAGATCCATTTTCACTAAGGTTTGATCTGGCTTTTGAATAGATACTGGAATTAAATTTATGCAGAAAGCTGGTACTTTAAAATAAATTAGCATTAAGTGTACTGAATAATAAAGCAAAATGTATTCCAAATATATTTCCCACTTTCCTTTAACATGTCATCTAATGCTGATTTACTAAGGACAGTATTATCAGCACTTGGTGAATTGAACTCATGATTTCTGGTCAAAATAACTTCCTGTAGCTTTTGAATTCTGAAAGTTAATTTTTATTAATGGATTAATAGAAAGGAAAGAACTTACTGAATGTGCAAATCCTAGCTGTTATTTTACTTCGAAGGAATTGCCTGTTAAACTGAACTAGACTGGGGGATGGAAGAGAAGGTAAGGAGAATATATTCTTGGAACCTGTTGTGAGGAGAGAGCTAAAATGTCAAGATTGTGTTTATTATACACCAGGTTCCAGCTCAATGCTTAGATGTTGATGCCCTTATCTCATTTTTTTTCATAAACTCTGTCAATAGCATTTAGTGCTTGAATATTACCATTTAATTTGTTAATTCACTATGCTCCATGAGAACCCCAGTAACTTTAGGCACTGATGAATATTTCCTAATACATTGAAATTTCTATTTATAAAGAAAAATCCATGTTTTAAATAAAACCAGCTCCTCTTAATAATTGTTGTGGTGGTGATGAATCCCTTGAATTGGTAAATGGCAGTCATTAGATTGCCCAATTCCGGTCATGATTTGCTCAGCTCTGAAGCATCAAACTGTCCTGCTGTCATAAACCAGGGCATTTATGTATATAAAATGAAACAGATGCCCAAGTGCTTGTGTTTCCTGATGTCATTGCTTTTTGGGGGTGGGGGAGCTCTGGGGATGGCCATTGGCAGGGCACAGGGTAGAGTGAGTGTCTGCCAAGAGGCATTGGCAGCCCAGGGGACTGGAGTGGAGGGGGAGGATCTAAATTCAACCACCCAAAGGCATGGCATAGCAGGGTTTGAGACAGGCTCTTCTTGGAGGTGCTCCATGGAGGGGCAAGAGGTGGCAGATGCTTGGGGTGGAGACCAGCTCCCAAGGGCCGTTTTGACCTGAATTACTATGTCAACCTGGCTGTCCTTGCAGTGGTTTTGGATTAGGGGTCTGTTGCTCCCATCTGTGGGTTTGCAACTGGCTGATGATGCCCTGCTGCCCCGTCACCTCAAACTTCTGTGGATGCAAATTCGCCATTTTTTTTTTTTTTTAACCTTCTTATTGTGGTAACTTGTGTATTCTGTCTGCGTGCTGCTGAGTACTACTGGAAGTATTGTTAATCCATAAGGATTTATTTAAAGCTATTCTCTCCGAGGCCAGGAGGAAAATTTCTCATCATTTACCAAGCTGAATGTATAATAAGCACTTGTATCACTTACTGAATTCCTAGTGATATGCATTTCCCAATGGGTTTGTGAATATCGTTGCAAATCAGCTTTCTTTATGAATGGCTTTGTGTTGACTGTCACTTCTAGTTTTGCTGGTTTTGTTTAAGAGTGTTGCACAGATAATGGCATTTGGCCCAGAGGAAATATGCCTCAAAGAGTAATGGGGATTTCTTTAATGAGGATCATTATTATTTTTAATGCACTGACCTGGTCATGAATCAGGTTTCTATTGTGTCCTATAAAACCACAGGGCAAAAGCAGTCTTAATTTTAAAGAACATCCAACCAAAGCATAAATATCAAGAGAGCTGACTATCAAAAGAATAAAGCACACTAATAAGATAACTTTTGGGGAAGAGGAAAGAAAACAATTGTTCATGATTTAATTAAAGCAGCAAAGAAATCAGCTGCTCTGGAGTTGAGGCTGGGTGTCTGCGCTGGTGTTTCTCTCTTGTACAGAATTCACACTTGACCTTTCAATAGAATACAGTAGCTCATGGAAGAGAAAATGTCTCATTAAAAGTGAAAGTGATAGATAGCATCTATTAATCAATGGTATGGAAATTCTTTAGGTCTCAGACTTGGTGTTTAGATGCATCTCTTGGGAATCAATATTGTTTCCAAGTAACTAAACCAAAATCAATAGGAGACATGAATTTCATTTTGGTTACAAATCATTAGTTTCCAGTGTTTCTGAACCTTAAACTGTGAACAAAATCTTTATAAAATTGCCTTTTAAAGAATAAACAGTACTCATGAGACCTTGACATGTTATGTCACTTGAAATACAGCACCTTGGAGGCATCTAATTCATTAAGAGCTGCGCCTGTAGTCTTATAATGCCCTGTTACTGCAAATAGGCTGCAAGCAGGATTCTGGTTGAAAATACTCCATCAATGCCTTGGAGGTCTGTAGTAGCAAGAAAACAATCTGAGATTTTTTTTGCACTCTTTCCTGCCTTGTTTTATCCTTCTGCTCTTCTTTGGAGTATGCTCTTGTAGAAAATGCTGGTATAACATAGCAGCCTGTCAGCCTTGTTTCAGCCATCCTTCCCTTTTCTTCTCCCCAAAATGCTACATCACATCTGGTACCCTAAGCCCCACTAGTTTTACAAAAGTGCTGTTTCTGTTTTGCTTTCTCTTCTGCTGTGGCTTGGAAAAGATAAGTTTATTGTGGTTTTCTTAGAAACAAACAACACCCCCCCCCTCCTTGAGCAGTAGGGATGTAAAAAGCTAGAGGAGTAGTAAAAATCTGCTGCCTTATGTTACTCCTGGAGGGTTTGATTGGACAACAGTTAAAGCCTAAAGAAAACAAAGTAGTAACAGAGGGTGGGGACAGCACAGCACAAACTTCTTTCCAGGGAGCTAAGAAGCCGGTGAGTCATTTCTCCTTAGGTACAGAAATGAGAGCTGTTTGTGACACAAATAAGAAAGTGAATTTGGGGACACTGTCTATACTGCACTGCAGCATTACACAGTCACTGTCCTGTGGTGTTTCATTGAATTATTAAGCTAGAAAGTTGGCACCCTTTCCCCCCGAATTGAGCATCTGACCTATATTACTCAGGTGCTCAGGGAAGAATAGGCCTATTGTGAAATTGTATCCTCATTAGCTGTAGCCTGCAGAACATTCATCTTGCTTCCCATCACAAAGAGCCTAATCAGTGTCCTTGTTTTTTTTCTGTTGGATGATTCATACAGAGATGAAGGCATTGCTGTTTTTTCTTGGTTAATGATTTTTTACAATGCAGTGTCCCTCCCATTTCTTGAAGTTGGGTTTGGTTAAAAAAATATACTGGGGTAAAAGAATTAAAACTGGGTGACAGAACTTTCAGTCTTCTGCTACAGAAAGTCAGGAGCACTTAATGCAGACTTTAAGATTCAAGCGTAGAGGAAATTTATTATAAATTCTTAGTGATTTCATATTTGCAAACTGGTTTGTTCTTTGCTGTTTTCAAGATATGAATCATCGCTTCTCCTTGGTAGTCCCTCCCAGTGAAGCTAGGTAGAAAAAGAGAAAAAAGCCCCCATGTCTAATTTCTCCTAGCTGTTACTGTGCTGGTATGTTGAATGTGCAATTAACACAAAATGAGGTTTAATACTAAGAGTAACAGAGATGTGCAGCAGGAATGAAACTTCAACAAATCCGTTAAAAGCTATCAAGAGGAGGGGAGGCTGCTGGAAGAAAGAAGTAGAGACAAAGAAGCTCAGATTGGTGTTGAGTGAATAAAGTATTTGCAAATGTTCCTGTGAATAAAACCTGCTGATTTGATTTGCTGATATTGCATGCCATTTTAATCACTTATTCACAAACACCTGGTTGAGCTAATTCTTATTCACAAGAACAAAACAGAAGACAAAAGCACCATGGATGTTTGCACAGATCTCTGAGGTAAATTCAACTTCTATGGTGGCAACTATTTGTAACCTTTCGAGAGGCACCACAGATGTGTGGTCTACAGCATCAGCTTACACTGGTTTTATCACTTTGGACATATTCAAAGAGTTTTTGGGGTTTAAGTGAGACAAAACTTTGTAAACAGTCCTGTGTAACTTATTTCTGTCCCAATTTTATGCCAAATCAAATATTGTTTGCTCTTCCATAGCAGGTAGTGCATGTATATTACAGTGATACAATGATATGTTTCCTTAATAAGTAAAAGCTCTTTCTGTACTCAGAACAGTTTACTTTTCTGGTCTTTGGCAGAAATACCAGGATATATAATTTTAAATTTTTTTTTTTTTTTTTCTTTTTTTTTTTTTCTTTTTCAGATATGCTGTGTGGTCTCTAACCACCACTTGAGTCCTTGTGAGACTCAGCTCAGAGGAAGAGGCTTTATTAGGTCAACATATCTTTCATCTTCTGTTGCCAGTTTTAAAACTCGCTGTGTGAGATGTCATCTGCCTGCTCTCCCCTGAGGTGTGGGGTCCTGTGCCCCGCAGCAAGGGATGAACACACCAGTCCTCAAGGAGCTACCTGGGGGAAGGAGGCTAAAAGTCCTTGCCCAGTCTGTTCCTTGTCCAGGATGGGATTAGAGCTTATGATATAGGGCTTCTTTATTTCACACTATCATTTCTTTCTTGTGTTGAAGAAGTTGAGGAAGGGTCTAGAGTCCACATCCTCTTTTAAGGCTTGGAGTGTTTCTTCAGTTTTTTCTGGTGTTTGTTCTTACAAGTTCCTTTGCTAAGGCAATATACTTATTGCCAAATTGTTTATTCTTGCTATAGCTTCATGTTCCTGTATGTAGATGTAGAAAAGAGGCCACCTT
This sequence comes from Thinocorus orbignyianus, assembly GCA_013400375.1. Taxonomy (NCBI): domain Eukaryota; kingdom Metazoa; phylum Chordata; class Aves; order Ciconiiformes; family Thinocoridae; genus Thinocorus; species Thinocorus orbignyianus. Next base: position 628,721 of record VXBW01005077.1, on the reverse strand, counting down.
CAACCCATACTCGCTACCTGCTTTGGAATGACCCCATTCTCTTGAAGCTTGAAGATGATACTTTGTGAGTTAATCTGTTCTCAAGATCCAATCTAAGCTACCAAGTGGGGATTGAAGGAACCTGATATAAAAAGCTGATGATAAAGTCCAAATGAGGTCACTGTAAATATCACTGTGTACTTCAAACAAAGAGAAATGATTAAAACCCATTTATTTAATGTGTCATATTTGAGACCAAAGGTACCAATTAACTAGGACATATTGCAAGTTAGGAGTTCTCTTTGCTGTCAATAACTGTCATACAAGATACATTAGTTCTCCTACAGGCACTCTACCACAGGAATTTTATGCCTCCCATAAATTTAAGCATGAGTTATTGTGAGAGAAATGCACAAGGGCTCCTACTAAATAATATGTGTTGCAGTTCATACAATAATTTCTTTTATTACTTGTTGAAATTATTGACAAATAAATGATAGGTCGTCTTGTTGGTAACAATGCAAATATATTCTCAAATGGTTTTGGAGAGCGAGCATCGTTACCTTCAATCTAATGTCTGGCTCTATGTAGCCACTTCACTTGCTCTCTTAAGCCTGAATTAATTTCAACACGCAATTGCTTTATTTGAAAAACATTTTAGGACATGCCAGTGTTTAATCATATTTTCCTGATCAGGTAAATTTTAGTATCTGTTATCATTGATTTCTGGAATTGGAAAATGAATATGCCTACATGTGAGTGCAAATTTCAGCTGGTGGGACTTTCTTAGCATTCATCTTTATTCTTGCTTTCATGAAAACTTATAAAAGCTCTGACTGGAAGCTACCAGAAGCAAGTCAGTCAAATAAGACGTAGAAACCCTGTAAGAACTTTAACCTTTGGGTTCTGATACCATTTTACATTTAAAGAACACTTTTTTTTCCCTTACTACTGTAGTAAGAAAGGGAAAATATATGGATTTTCATATCACACAGACTTTCATTATGAGCGAAGTGATAACATCATGGAAATCAGCAGAACTTTTTCCATTAGTTGCATTTTTCTACTAAATGTGTTGAAAAAAGGGGTCATTCTAAAGACATTTATTTGTCCAAGAAAGGAATGATGAGACAGACAAGTCAGCATCTCAAGTCTGTAGGGAGGAGAGTTGGGCCTTAGGAGCTGGCCAGTTGGAGAAATAGCAGGAATTCAAGCAAAGAGTTGTCTCCTTGCCCAATGCAGGAATGAGATCTAGGAATGGTTTCATTAGGAGGTGAGAAGCTTATAATTCCCACCGCACCTGTGGGAGGCATTGCCTGGTGTGTATCCCTGGATATCCAATATTTATGTAGTTGAACTTTGTCTCAACAATTTTAGTGTTGATATGTGAACTGAGGCACCCAGTTAAGTGAGTTCAGGTCACCTCCAGTAAATTGTTTGGGCTGATAGTACGCCCTAAAATATTATAGAATTTATCGAAGACTAACCAGTAATATTAGCAAAACTTAAATTTTATATGGTCCTACCTGTGTCCTAAGGGTCAATTGGAGCAACTTTTTAATATAGGGCTATGTAATTCAGTGGTATCACTTGAGGAAAAAGAGCAAGAATAGTTTCACGTCTTGACTAGGCATAAGTAACCCATCTGGAGATGTTTACCCTGATTGAAACAGTAGTGGTCTTCTGACAAGGGAGCCTCAAGGTTTGCTTTGTATTATGTGGAGCTAAATTTGAACATGAGATTGTCAAATGCCTCTTGTTGTCAAAAGTTATAGGGAAGATAGCAAATTTTCAAGAGCACGAGAAAGCAGAAGAATGGCTCTGTAGGTGTGGTCAGAGGTATATAGGCTCTTCCTGGTTAGCTTGACCTTAAGTGGAACACCCCGTTCTACCAGCACTTGTGGTGGTGGCTATTCAGCATTTGTTAATAGTTATGGTATGTACTCAGTTTGCAGTACCTGCTAAAGCTGGACTTGCCTAATAGTTCTGCTGTTACTGCTTATGCTAGAAAGAACTAGACAGCATCCTCCGACATCTGATTTTGTTGCTGTGAGAGAGGAGGTAGGCACTTATGCTGCAGATCATGTGGGATTATTGATTTTAAATGCAATGTAGACAGACTTTGATAAACTCCAAGAGTATAGGAGGATTTCCTTTCCTTGAAGTCTCTTGTCAGTTTAATCAGCCTTGAAACAACTTTAAAGAATGTTTCTTAGGCTATTCTTGAACCCAGGAAGTGGGGAAAAAAGAATAATAATAAAAAATCCTCAAACAGGCCCTAAATCCCTATGGTTTTACAGTCTTCTTCTTTTCTTTTCTTCCCCTTCCCCCCCGCCCCCCCCCCCTTCCTTTATTGACAACAAATGTATAGATGCTAGTCTTAAACTAAAGCTACGCTGTCTCCTGTGGTGTTGAGGCTGCTTTCCTAGGCTGGATGTGTTACCTACAACAGAGGTGCTGTAGGTGGTGTCTGTGTGGTGCTGTCACCACCACAGTGGTGGTGGTATAGACACTGCTCTCAATTCTGCATTAGCAGCAGCTCTGCCCTGTGCAGCACATTCTTGCTAGGGATGGCAGATGATTCCCAAAGCGTTACTGAGGTGACATCTCATACAGGGGAGATTGAGTAACCGAGAAAAGGAAGAGGTGGCCTGCCCTGTGCCAGGTAGCTGCTCTCTTCAGCTCTTCATGGAGACAATAGGAGATGAGAAATAATGGTTTTCAGTTTATAGCTGAGCAGAGATGTTGACGGTCATAATGGCTTCAGTTTTCACTTCCTCTGCTATCTTATGTTTTAAATAAATATGTCCTGGTAACTTGTTGGAGTTAACCCTGAGGCTGCAGTACATAACAAGAGTAAATGAGTCTTTGATTCCAAAGCTCTTTTTTTTTAAAGGTTTCATTTTGAAATGAAAGAGTAGGCAAGAAGGGAGGAGGAACTGAGATTAAAAGGACTTGCTCAAGACCATCTAGGAGATCAGTAGTGGTGGTAAAACTGTCGCCTGAATCCCAGACCACTACCCATGTTTGTTGCTGAAAGTAGCCTCAGAAAGAGCGAATTTTGTTAGCAAGGCTTTTCCTTCATGTTATTCATTGCTTTCCCTCTCCTAGCATTTTGCAAGGTCTTTAGGAAGCAGTTAGGTTAAATATTTGAAAATCCTTAGTATTTCCTCCTATGTTTTCCTTCTTTACTGCTTTCTTTTTACTTTTGTGGGGCTAGACTCCTCTCAAAACATTTAGAGACTTCCCTGACTGGAAGTCTTCATACTTTTCATGACTGAATTATGTTACATTAGCTGTTCCACATAGACGTTGCAATGATCGATAGCATAAAAATAAGACACTGCTATAATTCCCACTGAAGAAAGATTAACTGCCTCTATAGACTTCAAAGAACAGAAGGAGATGAATAGAGATGGGGAAAATAGGCCAGTTTTCCCCCAAATGCATAGAATATACAAAAGACATCCCTTATGCCAAATTCCCAGTCGTATTCTGAGAGAAAGATTAGAAGGTGTGTTGTGAGTGCACAAGTCAGTTTTCTGTGGACAGTGATTTGGCCTCTTGCTATGAGTGGGTGTTTATGCTGATCCCAGTGGGTGGTTCATGACAAAAGGATGGATATTTTTGGTGTTATTGCTCAATTCTGAGTGCCCCTGACAAGTAGGGAGATTAATGAGTTGAATGCAACAAGAAGGTATCGGGAGGGTATTCGCTCTTTGGAAAGATTTAAGAATTTAAAATGAGAATGCTCTGGGCGTAGATGTGTCGAGACACTTGCTGGATGCAAAGGCATGAGGGGATTACCGAGACTGCAAAATTAGATGCAGATGAAGGGGAGTTCCCAAGGTTCCCCTTGGGCACTGCTGCCATGAGCACTTTCATAGCACAGTGCACTTACCTGGAGATCAGAGCTCCATACCTATTCCTGCCCTTCTGTGAGGCTGATAAAGGGAAAATGGGCATTCTTTCATGCCATCAAGGGATGTGGGTCTTGGTGACTGCCAACTGCCACACTGGATGCTAACGACCTCTGTAAGGTAGCTCTGTGAGGTTGGGGGGTTACTGAGTCGTACTGCAGTGGAACTGAAGGTAGGCACTCAGACTGACTGTTCTACTTGGATGAAAATGATTGAGAAATTCCTTTTGCAGTGGTGAGAGCTGTCAGGACCCTAACTACACCAGCAGGCTTTGCATGTGTTCTCCTTGCCTAGGGCTCTAACTGTTCAAGGTGAGCTCTGACCTCTGACTGCCCAGAAGAGCTGTGGAGAAAAGAGCTGGGAGCAATCTCATCTGGGACTTTTTGATTCAGGAGGTGTTTGTAAGCTCAAACACCGTGCCTTTGGCTCTTGCCTGAGCTATGTGATAGGTTTGCCTGTGCCCTGCCAGACACCTCGCTGGTCCTGACCTCCTCTTCCCTGCTTATTGGCTTGACCTGTCTCTGGTGATCACTGTGGTTGCCATCATGGGCCTACTTATTGCTTGGCACTGTGGGACTGTGCCCTTGTTGAGGAGACTGCTGCCCTATCTGGCCTGGTGTCACCCTCAGCTCCTGGCTCACCTGCTGCTGTGAGGGGCAGCTGCTTGGCTGCATCCAAGTCCTGGTGGGTAGTACTGTGTGACTTCAGGATCTGTGTCCTCTGTGGATTTGCGTGAGCTACTGTTGGGTCCCATGTTAGCTTGACTAAAAGAAGTTAACACAACGTGAACTTTGTGTCCAGTTTGCACGGCCCTGGGACACCTGGGGGGACAAGCTGTTGTCTGCTGTCATGTTTCATTTGGGGTCTACTGGAAATTGTCTGCAGCAAAGGTTGGGAGACTTACCTGTCCTGCATGGTAATCTGGGCGCAGAGTGGAAAGTGAGTGGAAGAGCAGTGAGCATCTGTCTTACTGCCACTATATGTCTGCGTAGCATTTTCCTGGGAAATTCTCTGGCTTTGTGTGAAGTTGTCCTTTTTTTTTAAGAATTGACCTTAACAGTGATAATGCCGCCATTTGCTAAAATCTGTTATTTTTCACTGCAAACCCCAGGTGTGTAAATGCTGAAGGTTTTGTGTTTGATCTTGCTAATGACCTACAGAAATTTGTTCTGTCTGCCCTTGCACTTCACATTCTTCAGTTTATTGAAAGTCCTGCATTTAATTACAGTCAAACAACTGCTGGTTTGTTTTTTTTTCTTTTTCTTTTATTTTTTTTTTTCTAGAAACACACACATTGGAGACATCAGCACTTACAATTATTAAATGTAGCATGATGTACCATTTAGTGTGCTTGTAAACTTTTACTCTCTGCTGATGCCTATAACTGAGCCAATGTCTCCTGCACCTTCCAAAAATGACTGGGAAACTCCCTTTCCCCTGTGCTTTGGAAACAAAGTCCTCTCTTTACTGGTTTTCTCTGATGTCAGCAGCACCAAAGCTGGATTTTGCAGTTATGTCACTGTATTTTTCGCAATATGTTATCTGTCTGCTAAGTGGAATTCACTACATTGATAATGGCTGATCTGTAGGTTTGGTGATCTGTAGGTTTGATCACCTGATTGAATACATGCCCATGTGTGCCACCAGTGATATGGGAAAGAATATACTGGTATTTCCTATGGTACCCGATGACACTGTGTGTTGAAATGGCATATGCATATGGCTTCTAGGACCTAATGTGGCTTTTGAGAGTTCGCTTGGGTGTCTGCATAATGCCACATACAGCCTTGTAATAAAGAATGACTTTCCAATGTGGACAACCAAACGCTATCTAAACCCACAGAAATTTCCATACCTAGTTGGCAGCATGGAAGGTGCTTCTGTTTTGTCTTCATTCAGACCAAAGGCAGGTAGAATCTCATTGTAAGATAGTGTGTGCTCTACCTTGAATACTTGGTGGTAGTAGTACTGAAAAAGGAGTTGGTTTTCAAAGATATATTGTGGATAGGCAACGGAGTGGGGTATAGTGGGGAGAGTGTATGGACCTTTTAGCTTCAATGTTTTCCAAGCCTTAGGTAAGGCTCAGTTTATACACTAAAGTGTAATTTACAGCTAAATTTAGGTCACACTAATTTACCTTAATTAGCAAGACCATATTTCCCATTATTTATGAACAAATATGCGTTGTTCTATAGGATCCTAGTTGTTAAAAGACAAAATATTACTAGAGGACCATTTGCTATTTCCTACAGTATTTAAACCTGAGCTCTCAGATATAGCTGTGTTAAATCATAACCTGAAAAGCAGTAATGCTCCTGAGTCTTAAAATCAAACAAAGCAGTATTTGGAATGGAACAGCTGGCCATCAATTCCACAGCATTAATTCTGTCACAAATCAAATATGTTGGAACAAAGGTCTTGTCACCGATTGTTTCTTGCCATGTAGAAAATGCAAATAATTCCATGTGATCATGCAGTTTTTTTACAGGAACTGTTTTAAATCAGAATCATTAAACGTGGTACTATGTGTTAATGACAATTAGTTTCCTACTACCGCTATAAGGGTTCATCCTCTACCATTGACATTAATTATTCTGTTTTGGCTCATTGACTTGCAAAATCACTAAATGATTCCTTTGTTACAAAATACCATATTCAAAGAAAGTGTTTGATGGAAACACAAGTCTACTCATCATCTTCATGTTACTATCGAGAACTTGTGTTTTACCCCAGAATGATTCACTATGGAGAAGAATTGAAAAGAATGGGAATTTTTGCAAATGGCTTTCAAAAGAAATTAAAGTTGCTATATTTAGAGCATGTCTGCTTGTCACTCAAACTTTAGCTATCTCACAGTAGAGGGCAGAAGTGAATTCTTTTCAATTTGCAATTTTCAGGCTTGTAAATTGAAAAATCCACATCTGCCCTTTCTAGCTTAAGCAGGATTGACAACAAAAGGTCACATTTTCAAAATGAATATGTTACGCATTACCCCTTATTGTATCATTATTTTCAGGCTTTATATTGGCCCACTCCAATAGTTTTTTAAGCACCTACTAATTATCTGTATAGTTATACACACAACACCCTTGTGAGAGAAGGAAGTCCTATTTTCTTTTGCTTATAATCAGAAAACTTGGTTGCAACAAGTCTCTTGGACTTGTCCTGTGATTGCATAAGAAATCTGTGACAAATTCCTTTGTCAAGTTACTGCACAAGTTACTGGAATCCTGGTTATGTCATTGTAGTGTCTTCTGTAAGGTGGGTCTCTACTGCTGTTTTCAAGGATGAAGGCACAGGTTTCACTCCCTGTGTGCTTTTTGATTTATTGCTGTAAATGTTTTGGCATACATTTCAATCTTTTTCAAGCTTCTGACTTAAGAGGCACTGACAAACCAAGGAAATGGTCAACAAAGACCAGCAGTCAACTGGTGTTTGACAGCAAACACAACCAGGAATTCTAGAGAGCAGCAGGTAGAAAGAGTACAAATATTTTCGTGGCTTATCTTTGTGGAAGTCATGAATTTGTGTTGTACAATATTAACTAGACACCTGTTTGCTCTGAAGACAAAAATCAAGCTTTTCATATCCTTTTAACTGCTGTAAGGGTAGTGTCATATATATTGTTAGCGGAGAACACTGTTATAGCCTGCAATTAAAACCTTTCAGTAGGATTCATTCCTAGACAGTGACAATCTAAGGACCAAACTCATTTGGGAATGCAGTTCATACCAGGAAGGAAGGAGAATTGGAGAGATTTGACTTAGCTAAGTGACAGTGAAGGATCTTAGACTGACATGATCAGACAACTATGAGCATCAAGAAGGAAATAATTATTCAGGGTGGAATAAAGGACAAAATTAGGAAACATAAGACTATAAAATGGTCTCTCAGCAGAGATGGGGGAAGCATGTTAGAAATAGGAGCAGCAAAATTTTACTGAAAGTACTTTAAAAATGGATGCTTCTAACCCAGTGAATAATGGTTTTGTCTCTTGTGATTGCAGTTCATGAGTGTCAGGGAGTTTAAGGTAGGGGTACCTGGGTGGTATTCCAGTAGAGTAGCTGAACAGCTTCAGCCCAGGTGTGGCTTTTGAGTGATGGTCTAGGATGAACTGTGTGAAGTGCGCCAAAAGAGGTGGGATGGAGAGGATGATGTTTTGGGGGAAAAAGGCAATGCCTGGAAGCTTGCAGGGAGGCTGTATTAGAGAGAGACTTGGAGCGAGTTTTAGTGTGGGTGTCTCCTTTTTATAAAAGCAAACAAGGCTTCTTGGAGAGGCTTGAGTCCATTGGTTGGGGAGTGCAGTGGGGATAGAAAACAAGAGATTACTCCTGAAGACAGGGGAGAGCATGATACATTGATACAAAAGCCAGTACTGGTGCTGTGCCTAAACTGAGAGTTGAGAAACTCCATGCTTCATTTCTTTTTCATATCAGCAAATTATTTAATTCATGCGGTTTGTGGGATTGAAACTTTCCTTGTAACTGGAGTCTGCAATTTTCATTGTCTATTCAACATATGCTTCTTTTTAGAAAAGAATTCTAGTGACATTTTCCATTGGCATGAGGTGATACAGTGACTATGTAGACTTGCATGAGATGCTCTTTATTTCTGAATTCTTTAAAGTCTGCCGCTGTGTTTTTAAACACCCTGAAAAACTTGCCTGTTGAAGTACCGAATGCAGTATTCTCACTGGAAGAAAGTATGTGACTACTGTAATTTGAGAGCCTGATTCTCTTTATATTCACTTCAGTTCTCTACCAGGGCAACTCCAAGGACTTGTCTGAGTGGGAGCAGGCTCAGGTTCAGTATGTCTTCAGTTTGTGATGGGAACTGTATAACAGATTAATAAATCATCTTCCTAGCTTTAAAAAAAAAACCACCCCAAACCTGCTTGTATAATAAAACTTTTAGTAATGAAATAATCATAGATCAATTGGATTACCTGAGGGTAAAAATGCATCTATCTCTCTGCTTAATGTTTTACTCTTTTGCTTAACCATCCATTCATGGTATTTCTCCACTGCGGAAACAGAACCCAACACTTCTGCTGACTGGACAGAGGGTCAGATCAATGCAGGGTAAATTCTTGTTAATGAGATTTTGATTCTTTGACACTTCCAATCAATGTTTAGTTGAAACGCACGGAGGGAGTCTGATGTTAGCAACCCAGTTCTCAATTGTTTCTCAAGTAGGCAATCATAAATATTTCTCTTGTGTGTGTGGTTTTGTTTTGGTGTGGATTTTTTCTTTTTTTCCCCACCAAATGGAGGTCATAAATTTGTGTTGCTTGGTGTTAATTAGCTCCTCAATATGCCATGGTCTGCACTTCAGTGAAACCTTGCTTTTGTTTATGTTAATACCTTTGTAGAAAGAAAGTATCAGTCTATTCTACTAGACAACCTCACTGTCTCTTAATGAGTAACTTTTCCTAATTTAATGCCTTGGCACAGACTGAAAAATGAACTATTCTTGCACATGTACATAATGCAACCAGAATTCTTATTAATCACTGAAGGTCCACAACTAGGAAACAACTGGTGTACACCAGTTATGCCAGTATTCGTTGTTTTGCCAACATCTGATTTCTGGGAGATTGCACTTTCCTGTTATTCACCCAACTTTGCCAAAGCACCAGCTTAGAGGTGAAGCCTTTCATTTCCTGGGGAAATGAGGTATCTTCTCTGATGTTAAAACTTTCCTTCTTGTCCTGTCTGGGCTGTCCTTTGCTATCAACATGCAACTTGTCACCTGGGTGACTTCTGTTCAGATCCTGCTGCCTGTGACTGGAGATCTTAAAAGAATTTGTCTCTTCCCCACCTCCTGGCTTGTTTCTACTTAAGAGGAGAAGTGAGAGAACCAGCATCAGAAGAGCCAGGAAAGGGAACTTTGTGTATGCCCAGATAATTAATGTCCTATTTCGGTGAGGGCTGGAGTGCTGTGAGGTGTTGATCTAAGATGTATATGATACAGGCAGATGGAGGTATTTGCCATTATATCGGAGGCAGTGAATATCTTCCGTACTGGTGGCCCCATCTTGAGACACTTCATTTCTTTCAAAAACAATTTATAGGTGCCTGTTATCAGGAAAGCATTTTCTGTGGATCCAGAGTGTGTGAAGTCATTTAGTCTTACAATTATGTGAGTATTAGCCCCTGCCTAGAGGCTTAACCTTAAGCTTGAGTTTCAGTCCTGGGAACTAAGAGTCTAAATGGTTAACACTGAGGTACCTGACTTGCAATGCCCTGTTCTGCCTTAGATCTCATCCTGACAGTCTCCAGCTGTGGAAACTAGGATTGCTCCTCCCTGTTGAGCAGGTCATTTGGATCTATTCATTATAGCTACTGCCACCATTTATTTTTTTTTGAGAAGGGTTTGTCACATCTGCCTGGCAGTGAAAGGCCTCTCTGCTTAGAAGTCTTATTTTAAAATAAAGTGTAGCTCAAGGCCTGGTATAATAACTTTCAGTTAGTTACAAAGAAATTTGCTGGAGGCCAGCATTTTCAGAACACACATCCCAGCATTTGAAAATTTGGCCATGAAATTTTCATAACAAAAGATCACTCAGAGATGCAAGGGCAGAGTTGTTTCAGATGATCTTTCTGTGGCCTGACACTGAATTTTCTTGACCTTGGGGATCCACTACATAAAAGAGAAAAAGAGTCAAGTTCTAGGAATGGGTTGACCCTCTAGCTGAAGATGGATGGATTGGGCAGCCACAAAGCAACAGGCAGAATTGTCACATAAATTATGATGAATCACAGCTTCTGTTTATGGAGAGGAAAAAAAAATGATCTGAATCTACTGAAATTGAAACATAATTAAGTAAAATGCCTCTAACACAGGATAATCACGTGCATTTGCCTTATTTATAACGATTTATAGGGTCTTAAATGTACTTTCAATTTCTGTCCATTTTATTTTTTTGTGATCTTGGAAAACTCATTGGTTGAGCTTGGCTTTGAGAATAATGTAATTCAGGTCATGTAGCTCTGCTCCCAAACAGAACCATGCTTTTTATTTAGATGGAAATATTCAATAAACTTCTTTTGTGCTGGCTTTGCTATCCTTCAGGATAAATAAGTTTCCAGTACAATTAATAGCTAACCAAAAAAGAAGAATACTTGTTTGAGATCTTGGTGGAGGAAATGAGTCTCGGAGAATGCTGCAAATTGCTCTGGTAGTATCTTTTCAGAAATAAAATACTGAGCTGCAATTGTAGTCAATTATCCGCTTTTGTCTACTATGTTTTGATCCTTATAGCGTTTTTTTTTCCCTTTTGCTATTATGCATACCCCCCAAAAAAGAAATGTAACCAGATGCCTAAATTGCTGACTGTCTTGTGTGCAATATTGATTAGGTTCATTGATGCTGTGTTATCTAAGACTAAATTGGCATCAATTTTTTTCTCTCTGAAGCCTGGAGATTCTGTGTTCTCTTTAATTGTTGGGGGAAGGTCAGCACAGAGTGTACCCTCTGGCTTTCAATCTTAGACGGAAATGTCCTAAATGAATAGAAAACTGCATGTCAGCGAAATGAACTCTTGCTGAAAGCAGTGTGTAGGCTTCTCATGTTTTGCGTTTGTGATGACATAAGCTTCGACCTTGGCCTGTATCTTTTTTAAAGAAGAGTAACATTTGTTGCCTTCAGCCTAATAGCAGCGCTGATGGTAGGAACTGTGTGCTTGCATGAGCAACAGCTCCTGACCTACTGCAATTTGTAGCACTGCTTGGAGAAAGACGTGTTTTAATATTGAAGTGCTATATAATTTGAAGTCCTTATAATTTCCCAGTGTGAGGATCCTAGCTTTCATCATCATACAGCCAAAATGTAAGTGTAAAAGATGTATGGTTAGGGTTTAACATGGTAAATGATTTTCTTTGCTTGTCGGACTCTTCCCATAGCCAGTCTGACAGATGGGGAGTTGAACTTCTGGGTAGGACTGTTCCTACAGCCTAAAGGACTTTCTGAGTTTATCCCTTCTCTTTTTTCCTGTTTACGGCAGGCAGGAAACAGACTCCTTTCTGAAATCTCTGTCTTTGCCCCAATAAGAGGGAGGAGGGGAATGGATGTTGTGGGGAGAAAAGTCCTGTTTATTTCTCCTTGAATGCTCATTAAGGCCTTTGTGTCCTGCAGCCTGGGGCTGAGAAATGGTGGAAACATGGATTTTTTGATCTCGTAAGTGGCAGAGTGGAGCTGTTGGCATAGCCTGCTGGGCCTTTTAGTGAGAAGGACATCCATCCCAGAGAGACCCACACCTTTGTTCGAGGCAGTGAGTGGTCCTGTGTTGCTGAACTGCAAGAGATTAATTTTGACATCTACTTTTGAAATTATTTCATCAAATACTGTGGTTGAATGCAATTAGGTTGAATGCATAGGGGCATGACTTTATTTTCCTTCCACTTGAACTCACCAAAAAATATGAAAAAAGATGAAAAAACCTTGAGCCCATTTCCCTCGGGGATTTTGGCTCATATTTCCTTGTTGAAACAGGAGATTTATGAGTGGAAAAAAAAAAAAGCTACCCATCTGTAAGGGAGGCAAAAGAGGTAAAATACTTCTGGTCTTCTGATTTCCTTCATCCCCCAAGTTCTGCACATCCTGAGGAGAAACAAATTCAGTTTTGCTCTTGAAGACAATGAGGGCAAGAAGAAAGTGGAACAACTGAAAAACTTCTCAGCATATTAAAGAATAGTTGGAGGATAAAACAGGCCTGAGGGCATCACTGTGACTTTGAACAAAGCTGGGAAGTGTTACTGGTCTCTTTTTTGCAAAGTTCTGTGTGAACAGTTTCCAGTTGGGTGAATTTAGAGGTTTCCCTAGTCTGATCTGAGATTTCACTTCAGTTGTCCCCAGTGGCTCTGGAACACTCTCAGGCAATTGCAGTTGGGAGATTTTTTTTCATGTCTCCAATTTGACCATCTGCCTTTGACAATAAAACGTGTGCAGCAGTTGATGAGATGTCGCAAGGAAACACAGAACACACTGGGCAAAATGCTGTGAGCTCTTTGTGTCTCGTTTCTCCCCAAGCCTGCAGCCAAGGAAAGCTGTAGAGCAGATGTAAGCCTAAAACTGGGGGGGAATTTTGTGCACAGAATAATTGAAAGCTAAATTCCAGTCTTTAGGTGTGAACTAGCCATGAGATACGTGGGAGTCTGTACCAAATCCATGTGTAAAATCTCTAAACAGAAAGATGAGTAAAGACTTTATACAGAGTGCAGTTTTATCAGCAAGCACATGTGACAGAATTTGTGGTTTAGCTTAGAATATCCAGGTGAAGTTTGGGACATCTCATCCATGGGCTCCTGGAGATGACTGTCTTTGAGAAGTACTCTGTATCAAGCAGGTCTGGAAAACATCTGATTGCTGTGTCTGGCTTTGAGCGAAGGAGGAAGAAAACCCACCAGCTGTAGCTCTCCAACTCACTGAAGTGGGACAGGTCCCTTTTCATCTTCCTTCATGTCCCTTTTCATCTTCCTTCATGTCCCTTTCTTGTTCTGTGAGTGTCTCTGGCTGAAACATAGAAGTCAGAGGGATCCTGAGAGGCTGACAGGCCACAGAGTTTGGTGGGGAGGGTCACAGCCCTCTCCCTCATGCCCAGCAGTTGGGGTCACTTGGGCGGTGCATCAGGGAGCCAGGAATACCAGGGTTCTGGCTACAAAACAGGTTTTGGGCAGCCTTGCTCTGTCTTGTCTCTATTTGGTTATAGTAGGTCCTAGGGCTGCTATTTTTGAGCTTTGTGTGATGCAGGGGCCAGAACTTTCAGGGGGAAATAGCCTGTACTGAAGGGGAGGTCAGTGAAGAGAAGCAGACAGTGTGTTTGTGTAATAAATCCTGGTCCCTTTTTAATTCGTTTGCCTGGCGCGATCATTTCCAGAGGGACCCATAACTGTGAGAGGTACCTGCATGCACTGCAGCATTGCTGTGGCACTCCAAAGTTATGAAAAACTTGCAGCAAGATTTTACTGCAGAGCTGTTCTTAAATAGTTATCACAGACATTCATTTGCAGGGAATGGGGGTTTCAGAAAAAAACAAAGAAAAAACATTCGAGTTCCTTAAGAAAGAAGGGATGGCCTTATTTGTTTAGGGAACAGATTTTTTTTTTTTTTCCTCACTTTTTTTTTTTTTCCTCCAGAGCTGGGCCCAATTCATGCATAGGAAGAATTTCCTTTGGTTTATGCAGAGCTAATTTTGAAGGGCCCTTTTTTCTAGTGATTAGTAACGTTTTGTTAATGTTTTGTTGTGTTCTGTTAGAGCAAATGTAGTTTTTTTTGGCTGGGCAAAGAACGAAAGAGCAGCATTTTTCAAATAACCAAGTTCAGTGGGATAAGGGAAAACTTGCAGAACCCTCTTACCATTAGTAGGAACCTCTGACTAAAGCTGCACATGAGGAGGTTTGCTGCTGCTCTACTCTTTCTCCCTGCAACTTCTGTGCCAGGGCTAGATGCTTCCAGCAGCAATAACGTGCTCCCCCTCTTCCCCTATCACCGAAGTGGGGATGGCTGTGCCTGTTTCCCTGGAAGATAAGGCAAAGCTCGGGTGCTCCAGACCAGCTCCTGCTCAGCTGCTCTGTGCCCCATCTGACCCACTGGCCAGGTCTTGGCCAGACCTCACTGTGCTGGATCTTTCATCCACTTACTCAGCACACCTGATGCCAGATGCCGTAATTGTTTCATTGTGTTGAGTTTTGACATGAGATGTTGCCCTTCTCTTCCCTCTCTTTCTCTTTGAGACCAGGTTTAGGAGAGCTGGATTTGTTTTTCCTTTCCTGCAGCTCTTTGAAACACTAAAGGCTCCACATGGAGTTATTAGTGGTGTTCTGTCCTGTAGGATTTGGGAAGTGAAGTTTTTTTAGCAATGGGAAGATCAGACCTTCAGAGAGACTGTTGTGCTGTATTATATGAAACACTTTGATTTCTTTTCTTACAGAGTACATCATGGGTCATGTTGCCCTGAACTGTTCTCCTTGTACCCACCTGCTGTCTTGAGCTCATTTCCTTACATTGAGAAAGTATCTGGGAAAGAGTTGACTTGGAAAATAGTTCACAGTGATGCAGTCCTGTAAGACCTTAAAAAAGTAGGCAAAAGAGAGATTTTAAGTAATATACCTGTTCATTTTGGACATCTGAACCGGAGTGTGTAGTTGTTTTCTCACTGGTATGGGTAGATCTGTCCTTGCCACACTTATTTACTCAAAGCTTTTCTGAGCTCTCTGAGGAATCCTGGACACAGGTGTTAGGATGCACAGCAGTGATTTGTTATGTGGAATGAAGTAATGGAGAGCCAGCAGATGGTTGTTTATAAATTGGCTTTCTAAGCACCATTGGACTGTTCTTCTATTTGTGCAATGTATTTATCAGTATCTCATCTGCATGTTCAGCAATCGATACTCAAGGCCTACTTTTCAGTTCTTTTTTGTGGTTTCATGGCCTTGTAAAAGAAGCATGGACCAGTGTTCTACCTGATCATCTGCTTATGCAGTCACTGAGGATAACTTTTAAATCATCTTTCTGCTTTGTATTGTAAAAGCCAATGTTAATCCAGGCAAACATCTTATTTTAATACAGAATGTCTCAGATTTTTAGAGCAAACCTTACACGTAGCTCTGTTCCTTTCAGTAGAACCCTGTAATAACAGACTGCTGATGTTTTGCTGTACACATTAATTTTACCTCAAAAGCCAATAAATGTTTGATGCACACTTAATAATCTAAAGAAAAAGTGACTTGCTGCTGTGTTATATTTCCTTTCATTAGATATTTCAAAGAGGATGTAATGCTGATAGTATTCCCAGAAGCTTTATGAAAACAAATCCTGATACCTAATTATTGCCTTACAAGCACTTTATTCTATGTGGCAGTGATATAAGATTGATAGTATTAATTGCACCAGAGGCTCAGTTGTGATCTGGGTGTTATCTCCATTTCTGATCCCAGTTCTCTTTTCTCAGGCACCTCTATGATTGCTGGCATTACCATTTTGTGATACAGACAAAAGAAATAGAATCCTTGTTAAAAATTTAATTTCTTCATTAATATAAATTATTTCAAGGAGTGGGATTGTAATCAAACTGGAAACCTTTTGTGGGAATGAAACAGTGCACAAGCCAAAGAGTGCAGACACAGAAAACACTGTGTATCAACATAAATCCAATAAAAAGTAAAATCATACCAACTGTGGCATTTTCCCAGTGACACAGAAACATGGTGTATCCAGCAATGAGCTGACTTGTCTGAGGACCTGCAGCGACCAGGCAGCTTCCAGGCATCAGGGACACAGTATGGAGTGTTGGAAGTACTCTGCTCTAATGATCCTTCCTCCTGTTTGCTGTTGCTGACTGAAGCCAAAAAGTTGTACTGTTTGATTTAAAAATAATTTAAAATGATATGTTCTGGCTGATGCTTTTATATCCCATAGTGTGTTTTCCCATGACATTCATAACATGTGTTTTATGGAGTACAGGACTCATTAAAACCAAGGAATTGTCAGTAAAGAGAAGGCGTTTCTCACACAAAATACTAAAATGGGCTTTTGATGTGTATGAATTCATATATATGTTTAGTTGCTACCAACTGAGCCTTACAAATGTAAATAGTGAACATTTTCTTACTAATGTTAGCTATTGTACCACCTAGACGTGTTTGGACACCAGAAATATTCATATTTTGCATTCTATTGTAAATCTGTTTCTTGACAACCTGGTAAAATGCAGAATAATAGAGACACAAAATGGAATTAATGTTCACTGGCAACATATTTCTACATATGTTATTGTCACAACTGAATTAACTTATGTGAAAAATGAAAAAGCCAACATTCAAGTGGATTTAAATGATTAGTTGTCATAAGTATATGTTAAATAGTCTAATGGCACTTTAAGTAAAATCTATATTACCCCCTTCTCCAGTGGATTGGCTGCAATAATAATCAACCAAAAGAAGAAAAAAGCTGTAATATCTACTTGAAAGCTTGAAAGAAAAAACGTAAAAGGTTTTGAATTTACTAGTTGCAACTTTTTTGTTGTTTCTTTGGAAGACTGTGTTGTTATCAATGAAGAGATACTCAAAAATGTTGAATAATCAATTCCTGTTTATCCTTTCATAAACCCACAAGCAATGAAAATGATGTCTTTTAATAAAAAAGAAAAAGATGAGATGGTATAATAGACCATTAAAAGAGGCTAAGAAGTGCTATAGCTGAATTATAAACTACTCTTTTTATGATCAATAATAATGGCTCTTTTTATTCTTGACATGGCTGTCATTACTCTGGCTGAAATGTGCATTAGAATTATACGGCAGAAAGCTGTTTTGGTATTAAAACACAATTTAGCATGAAAAAAATTGCTTGGAGAATCGAGGTGGCAAATTTTGTTGGTGGTGATTTCTGCTCTGTAGCTTGTCTGGCTGGTTTCTGTCCCATGTATGCAGGGGACAGGTGAGGACCAGATGCAGGTCAGGAACGAGAGTCTCTGGACCTCCTGGGCTCTCTTTAAGATCTCTGGGTCTTAGGATCAGTCCTTTGTGTGCTATATTTTTGATTACTTGCTCGTGCTGTGGTAGTAATTGGACACTGAGTTTTGTTGCTAAGGTCTTGGTTTTTCTAAGTGTGTGTTAGCAACCCAGGATCCTCCAAGTGACTGGTGCAACCATCCCTAGACCAGCTGACATCTGACTTACAGTGTCCTACGCTCTCTGGCATACATTGCTCCTGCATTTTACCTGTGAACTGAGTAAAATAGCCCAGAAATGCCAATGGAAGGTACAAAAGCTCTGTAGAGTTTTTCCGACTGGTTCAATGTTTCTCAACAGAGACGGAAAACCCACATGTTCCTGCCCTGCCCCAAGGGCTGGAGATAGAAGTGGAATGGGAAAAGATGTGAGAAGAGGTTTGAAAAACTGGGTTGCTGACTCACACTCCCTGGGGTGGCCAGAGGGAGCAGGGGGGACTGTGACTGCTCTCCAGCCCTTGGAGCAGCCTGTGCTTGTCCACTCCGTTTAGGACAGGAACTGCCCTTCTTAAGTAGGGGGGAGCAATCTGTTCCCTGTTAAAGTTTCATCTGAGTTGCTAGTATGGAGTGAAACCCAGGCAGCTTCTGGAAAGATGCTCATTTCCTGACACGCACATAACCACTCTCTGCCCACCCACCCCCACCCACCCCGAAAAAATAATAATAATTAAAAAAAAATTAGCATCAGTCATAGGGTGGTTGTCTGGGTGGTTTTTTGAGTGTGTGTATCCAAACTCTTTGGATTGTTTCTCTGTTCTCTGTTTGTTTCCAGATTTTTCAAGTTGAAGCATCTTTTCTTAGTGGTGTGTGTTATCTTGCTGAGATAGAGAACATCTCGTAGGAGCTTTAGGACATCAGATTTGCATGATGGAAAATCTTTGTTCTGCTGCAGGATTGTAGTGCTGCAGTGCTATGTATGTAGTAGTGCTGCCCACAGATCTCTCTCTTTAAGTTCCTTTTATACTGGAGATGTTATCTTCCCAGGGGTTGCATTCAAATCTCAAGCCATGTAACATAATTATAGGTGAAAATTATTCTTTTCATACCTCCCATCTCTGAATATGTGAGTATTTCAGCCCAGTTAGGGATGTTTCAGATATTTTTCTCTTTCCAAAGTATTAAGAAACTTCAATGAGCAGAGTTTCCCAGTATTAGCTGCATAGGGATTTGTACAGATTTTTTTGGGGGGTGGGGAGGTGGGGGGTGGGTTGGGGTGTGTGTGAGGATCCTCTTGTTACTCTCATGAATTTATATCAAATGGCTCACATAGGAGACCAGGTGCAAAGTGTCCATAGAGAGCATGTGGAGTTTAGGCTCACAAATCCACAGGGAAATGTTCTGTTATCCTCTGTTAGCATAAGCAGTTTCCCAGCTGATGTAAAGTAACACAAGGATTCAGCTACAATCAGATTCACAGATGCTGTTTCTAGAAAAGCAAATTGCAAAGGACTCTTGAAGATGCTAACCTTACACTGTCTTTGCCTGTAATGCAATTTTGAAACTGGAGCAAAGAGAATATCAGAGCAAGCTATTAAAATTCAGCTTTAAAACTGGCAGGTTAGGTAGCGTGAGCTGACTTCCACAGGCACTTGTTTCTGATGTCTTTTTGTCTTGTTCTTAACGTTTTGCTTAATTAAAGAGCACAAATCTAACCTGAAAATGTCTGTACAAGTACAGGGTGCTTCTCTTTCCTAGTTATTTGCGGTAACGTTAAGACGTAAGATTTTTCCTTCTATATTATCTTTTTGCAGGCAGTTGTTTCAGCTAATAAATACAATGGAAGCAGCCAGGCAGCCGTGTCTTTCAGTTTTCAGGTGGTGCTGGGCATGATTAGCTTAGACTGCTATGGAAACAGGTGGGAAGGATTAAACAGATCACTATCTGTCTCTTCCTGAGGACTCTGTTCAAGGAACAACAACAACGAAAAAAACCCCAAACCCTCACAAGGCAACACAAAATGAATTCTTTCCTCAGCTGATATAGCTGCTGGCTGCTTCACTTGCTTGTCTGGCTGAGACAGGTTCAGAAGCTACCTCCCCTGCTGACCTTGCAAGTGAGTCCCTTAAAAAGTAGACAAGTCCTCACTCCACACCTGGGATGGGCTGGAAGAAGGGTTGCTGGATTTTAAGAGGCAGACTGTGAAGATATACAATTAATATGGCTATATTGGTATGTAAATAATCTCTAAATATCTAGCTCTGTGATTGAAAGCTATTCAGAAGGAGTTACGGGCTTACTGTGTCTTCTTCCTGGACCAGGAAAGGTGTTTCCAGCCATTTCATGGAAGGACAGCTCTGCTCCTGGCTCAGGCAGTAAACAGCATCCCTGATATAAGGCCACATTAGTGCCTCCTTGAATNATTTTTTCCTTTTTTTTTTTTTTTTTTTTTTTTAAATTGAAGTTGGTTCTTTTGTAAATCTAGCACTTCCTGTAGATGAATATAGTGAATTTGATTAGTGGATGTTATCATGACCGTGTCCCTTTAACAAATAGAACAATGTATAACTAGGCTTGCAGTAATTAATTAGTTGGACTCTCTTACTAATTAATTTCATGAGGATACCTGAGGATATTTATAATTTGTTCAGCAGGAGGAGAACTGGCATTATTATTAAAAAAAAAAAAAAAAAGGTTTGTAGATGTGTTCCCAGTGTAAAATGTGTTATCATAATGCTGCGTTTCAAGAACAAGTGTTAATACAATTTTTCTGTTGAAATAATTTAATTCCAGCCCTTCTAGTTCATAAAAGTAATGCATTTACTCCAGGCAAATATTCCAAAGTCTTCTATAATGAAATTCTAGAAGCTAGAGGTGAACGCTTTGTGCTTATTCCTGCAGCTTAGTTTGTTTCCCTTGCAGGTTTGGTTCCTCTAGAATATATGCTGGGTTTTGTTACTGCAGAGGTTTCCTCTGGATATTGCCCACAGCGTGTTAAAATCTGGCACTACAGAAATCAGAGCTCTTGATTTTTATTGAGTGATGATTTCATATAGCAGGTAATTAACTCTGATGTTAAGTGTGGCAAGGAAATTACTGGGAATTTTCCTTACTCTGGCTTAGAGGTGCAGTGGGATGTGGGGGATCAGGTTTTCTAAGTGGAAATTCAAGTGGGTGTGTAAATGCAGATGTACAATGTCCTCTCTGTGTGTCCTGTTGCACTAAGACCCATGGCAATGAGTTGATCATTTGATCAGGGAGATCTGCTGCTGCTATCAGTGATTAGAGGGGAAAAAGTAATTGCTTAACATTCAACAGTAATGTTTTCTAGATGAGCAAGGGAATATAGTATTTATCCAGTTACTATTACTGATGTTTATTATAGCTGTACTTTTAGGCCTTGACTTGGCTCTCCCAAAGGCTGGGTTAATGAAGGTCTGAGCCTAACCCAAGGAGTGGCTTAATGAGTTGCAATGTCCCAAGCTAGCAGGGAAGTGGAAGGGAGGGTACAGACTGTGGAAGAGAAGACATAAATGGTGGAGATGAAATAGTGATTAACTGTGTCCTTTAATTTAATAAAGGCCAAACTTCTGGAGAGGCTGGGGCAGGTGCTGGTTGGATCCTACATGGGGAGCTGCCTTATGTGCAGTCGGGGAGCCCATGATGGGGGCTCGGAAGAGGGCTGGAGCAAGGCAGCAGGGTGTCTGTCACAGACGGAAGTCTGTGGCTGCTTTGGACCTGGGTCTAACAAAGCTTGTGACAGCGTTCTTGTGGTGCTTCTGCCTCAGTTGCTGTACAATCCTCAAAGAGGTTTTGCTTTGTTGTTTAATTGCATAGTGCCACAAACCCTGGTTTTAATGGGTGAAATGCCACCTGCTGTCACTCCCTTGGCTCCCCTGTACAGACAGAGGCTCTGACCGCGGCTATTCAGTTAGTGGGTCTTCACATGGGATCATCCACATGTGCTAAAGGTTAAAGGGAAAATTTTCTGGATCATTCAAACACTTGTTTGTTGGTTTGAGTGTGTCTGCCTGAACTTGATAAAATAGCAGCAATTAGTATCATCTTTCTGAGAAACAGGAGTGATCTTATCGAATGTTGGGAGGAGGTTAATGCTAATGCAAGTTATTTGTATGGCTTCGCATTGAAGAATTTCAATTTGCAGCATGAATAGTTCAATTTCTATTTAGGGTGCAATTCCAGAGGAAATATAATTACAGTTAAGGGATGTCACAGAACTGGTGAAGCATTAGGTTAGGAAAACACAGGAGATATTTTGTGAAAACAGTTTAGGGTTATGCCTTGCTAAATACAGAGGAGGCATAACTAAGTGAGAAATAACTTATTGCTCAGCTGGGGCAATTCACCTTTTAAAAGCATGAATGAATAAATAATTCTACTTTTGACTTTGTTAACTTGATTTTTGAAATATCCACCTCTGTTAGAGCCAGCATATAGGCGATTCTCTGAACTTCTAAAATACAGTTAACAGCACCTAAAGCAGAATTTTTTTTAAAATCTGTAGTGTTTGAGCTATTTTTGTTAATAAGATTATTCAGTACCATCTCAAAGCATACATAAATCTGCTCAGTGGCAGAACTTATAATTCATTTGAAGTGGATACAATTGATATTCATTTAATAGGGACAAAATTTGAAGATACTCATTTTTCTTCACCCTTCCCATTTGTTTTCTCTTGCATAGTATGAATGCTTCATACTGACCATGATTATCCCCCGTACCCACCTGTTCATTTTTTTTTTTTAATCTACCCATTTTACAGCAATCTCTGCTTTTAGCAAAATATTGAGATGGAATCAGACAAAGCTGTCAGATTGCTCAGTGTCTGAAGCAAGCTGCTGATTACTGTTGCCACTGTTAGCTGAATTACACTATTAAAGGCTTTTATGAAGTATTTGTGTTGCTTGCTCATAGAAATATCAAATCATGGCTATGCCACAGTGAAAAAGGAAATAATGCTCATGTTGTGACACATTTCTTCCAAGACAAGACAGCAACAATAATCTGTGGAAAACACAGAATCATGGAATGGTTAGAGTTGGAAGGGACCTTAAAGATACCAAAGTTCCAACCCCCCTGTCATGGGCAGGGACACCTCCCACTAGAGCAGGTTGCTCAAAGCTCCATCCAACCTGGCCTTAAACACTTCCAGGAATGGGGCATCCGCAGCTTCTCTGGGCAACCTGTTCCAGTGCCTCACCACCCTCACAGTAAAGGATTTCTTTCTGGTATCTCATCTAAGTCTCCCCTGTTCCAGCTTAAAACCATTACCCCTTGTCCTGTCACTACACTTCCTGACAAAGAGTCCCTCTCCAGCTCTCCTATAGGCCCCCTTCAGGTACTGGAAGGCTCCCTGGAGCCTTTTCTTCTCTAGGCTGAACAGCCCCAGCTCTCTCAGCCTGTCTTCATAGAAGAGGTGAAAAGGTGAAACGTCTATATATAGAACACATTTGACAGTGTCTTTTGGTTTGTTAATTGCTAAATTGTTTAAACGACAGCCCTCTTTATTGCATCCAGCTTGTCATACCGCTCTCAGCAGCAAAGGCAGTTGGGGCTAAAACCACCAGCTATGGTTTTATGAGCCATGTGCCATGAACATATACATGACTTCAGTCTCTGCCCTGGCATGTTGAAGCATCTTGTTGAATTGGGGCCAATAAGAAAATGAAGCAACTGAGCTGCATAGCTGTCAAGAAAACAGATCAGCCAAGTATCTTGGAAATAACTTGCCCAAGAAAGGCATCATGGCACTGTAACTGTGCACCTCTTTGGGTGTCAGATACTGCTGGTTCCCAGAGGCCAGGTGTTATCTTGTGGAGTGCCAGCAGCAGTGGTCTGAGATGGTCCAGGCTATTTCCTCATCAGTCTTGTATGATTGTGTCTCTTGTTATGAATTCCTACAGCTTTTCAGGGCAGAACTCGGCCTGATCAGTGTCTGGGTAAAGAGTTACAGGCAAATAAAGGCATTTGATATTTGGTCCTGGTGTTGCTGTGGAGGTAACAGCCTGTGATAGTGGTTATGTGTGTTGGGTTACAGGGTGGGCGTAGCGGTGTCACCTGCTGCTGCGCTGGAGTGAAGGGGGAGGAAATCCAAAAATAGATATGAAATAAGAAATAGGGAAAATAATGGGTTTTGTCATTGCAGGAAGTTGACCTGTGGTGCGGTAAGCCTACCATTCTGAAATGTTTTTTAGCATTTTACTGGATAAAGTTGTGTGAAAGACAGCGTGTAGAGAGGTGCCAGCCTGGCCTGTGACAAACAGACCAAAAAGTGGTTCAGCCCTCTGTGAGTGCTCCAGTAAACTGCTTGTACTACTACACTTAGAAAATACAGTCTTCTGGGAGGTATCAAGTGAGGGAGCAATTCCAAAGAAATCACACAAGGCTGGGAAGCTTTCTGCCCGAGGTAAAGGAAAAAGGGCCTTGGTTTAGCTTACAAAGTGATGACACCCTTGAGCTCTCCTTGCTCTCAGCTGTAGCTGGAAACATCACGTAAACAAAAATAATTGCACATGGCCAGGAAGCCTGTGTAGTGCTGAGGCACATCTGCTTGCTTCCTCTCTCACTTTGGTATTGTATTGTTTTTTGCATTTCTTTGTATCAGCTCTGTTACAAAAGAAAATATCCCATTGTTTTAGCAAGAGCCTTTGTCACCACAAGCCTGGTGACAAAGCACTTCAGCAGGTGCTCTGCAGAGCACGGAAATGCATTGTTTGTGGGTTCATCTGTATCAGCAGGGGGAACACCCCAGGAGTATTGCCAAGGTGTTTAGAAGAGTTTCTGCATTTATGTTTCATTGCTCAGAGGAGTCTTTCCTACCTGAGAGAATTTGCCCTGTGTTCAGTAAGTTTGATTCACCTGGCATTAAATGGATGGGAAACAGCTCTCAGTGCCTCTCAGACACGTAATGCCAAGTGGCTTCCTGAGGTCTGCTCTGCTGCTGGGGCTTGCTCTGCGCAGAGCACAGGTGCTGGGAAGAAAGCTTTGCTGAAGCTGCTGCTTCTCCTGCCTTGATTGCCTCGGCTCCTGGGCTGCTTTTGGTGCAGAAGGCTTTTTGCCCTCATTTTCAGTCCTCCACCTGTCCTTGTTTCTAACAGGGCTGGTGCACCTCTCCTCTCCCATGGGAGGTTCTGGTGGTGGGGTGGGCAGCTAGTTTGGAGGAGACATCCTTGGAACGGGCTGGGTGAGTTGAGTTACAAGCTGACCTTAAAATAGCTACACGTGGGAAAAGGTACCAGAGATACGCTGGGGTGGGCTTCCCAGAGCAGCTCACCCAAGGAGTCCTTCCTTACGTGTTGCTTAAGTATCCCCCAGAGTCTTCGCTTCCTGTGGGAGGGCAGGACAGAGTGCCGGTGTGTCTCCTCTGCGTCCAGATGGTGCCGGAGATGGGGATGGTCAGTTTAGTGATGACAGAGATAATCTGGCTGGTGACCATTTGCCTTGCTGGCAGTTAAGCTTGGGGTTTTATCTGTGCCTGGCCGTGGATTGCTCTTGTCTGGAGCAGCAACATGTGTCATAGAATCATGAATTAACCATAGAATGGTTAATGTTGGAAGGGACCTTCGAGATCATAGAGTTCTAACTCCCCTGCCATGGGCAGGGACACCCCTGGAGTGACCTGGTGCTGCCCCTTGGCACCTTTCTAAAAACTGTCCCTCTGTTAGAGCAATACACTTGGGAGAAAATTGTCCGCCTTGTCTTCTGTGCTTTATTGCTTGTAAATGTCATTCTGAAATACTTATTGGTGCATTTCTGTTATTTAATAGCAATTTAATAAGATGGGATAAAGATTTTACATTTTGGCTTTTGCTTTCAATTTAGCAGGCACCCTTTGGTACAGTAATGGCTCTGCTAATCAGTTTTCAGTGCCTTGTGACTGAAAGTCTGTGAGTGTATCTGCTTCCGGCCAGCCCTAATCTGAAGTTATAAACTTTTCTTCCCCTGCACCTGAAGAAATTGCCTTTGTGTTTCTCGCGTTAATTTGTGCCTGTTATAAATGAGGGACTGTCAAGGAACTCTGTTGTCAGAGAGGACAAACAGATGCCGAGTGTAATTTAATACTCGATTCTTCTTGCCAGCTTTTTTTGACATGATTTATCCTGTACTTTAATGCTACCTCTTTTCACTCTTACTACTTTGTGTCTTTTGCCTGATAAATATTTATAATAGAGTAGAAATGAATTCAAACCAGAGCCAAGTTGTAACTTTTATACTCTAACAAGAGCTGAAAATATGACAAAAAACCTCAACTGACCTGGAAGAAAATATAATGAGAATATGGAATAAAACATTTGCATTCTCAATTCAAGACAGTCCTTGATGGATTTGTATTTCCCCATGAAGTGTGTTAAAGATGCTGAGCTTCCTTGAGGAAGGATCTGCACATCCCAGCTTGCAGCAACAGACACAGAACTGAAGTTCTGGATTCTGCTTTAGGATCTGCACTAAACCATGCCACCTGGATTGTATGTGTAGCTTTATCTCTCTGCCTGTTCCCCCATTCATCTGCCTTATTTAGTGGTAATTAAAGCTGAATGAAATAGTCTTGCAAAAAAAGTCTGTAAAAATTGCATATATTGGAATTGGCCAAATATTGAGTAATTTCAGTCTAGTCAGTCTGTATGAGCCCATTTCTTTCTGCCAGTTTCAGTTAATCTGTTGCTGAAATTGTTGACAGCACGTGAATGTCTCTGCTGCCTCCTGTCTCTCCACTTAGCGCACGGGAGGGTGATGGGCTAAAGACTCTTGTCATCCCCTTCTGATGTGGTTTGGGAACAGATGGCAACAAGTCTTTGAGGAGAACTGTGTTGTTGCTACTTCCAGCAGTAACATAACATTTCAGTGCCCTTTGGGAGGGCGATGTGACATGAACCTGAACTGGCTTCTGGCCCAAACATTCTTTTATCAATTAGCAAAACCACTGATGGATTTGACACAGCCTTGGGAGTGTCTCTGTGTCCTACAGGACATGGTCTGCTGTGCATACTGATGATGATTGACTCTATGCAAAAAGTTGGGGGATATGCAAGTTGAATTTACAGTAGATTTTTTTTCCCCCCCTTGTCCTATAGGGTACACTGCCTTTTGTTCTAGAAAGGATAGAATACAAAGCCTTATGCTTTCAGGAAACACAATAATGCATAGTGCATTATGGTAAACGTTCCAAGTAGAAGCCAACAATGTTAAAACTTCACCCAGGCAAGATCTCCCAATTTAGTATCTTCAGGTCAGTGCCTCATAAGTACTGGTTGGTAACTAACTGATGTGCTGGCAAGTGCTGGTTTAATTAATGTGATCAGTATTTCAGTGTGACATGCAGCGGCTAAGTGGAGCAAGAGCTCAGCGCTGGGGCTAGCCAGAATGTGGCTTCCAGGTGTGCTGGTGACTCATTTTCCCTGCTACTGGCCTGGCTTGTATTTGCCATTCTTTCTGTGGTACCCATCCTGGGCCTCAAGATGAACAAATTATGTGTGATTTCATTGAAAGAGTGATGGGAGCAGTGCACAATGCCAGGCTGAGGGTTAGCAGCTGGGGTCATGTTCTCCTAAATAGGCAGGAGAGATGGAAGCGCAAGAAGGAGTTGCCATGTTAAAATAAAAGGCTCAGGGTGTGCTGAGATGAAAGGTGTATTGAACCTTAATTAAATGCAAGTGCTAGAGCTCTGATATGTTGGTATTTACTTTGCACAACCCTGATTTATGGATCTCAACCAGGTCCAAATGTTGAGAAACCCCCAGCACACCAAGAATGGTTAACCTGGCTGTGAAAGCACTGGAAACAGTCCCATCGGTGCTCAGGCTCACGATTTAACATGGATGTAGATCCTCAGTTTGGATTTCGTGCCTTTTTTTTTTTTTTTTTTTTTTTCTTTCTCAAAAGCAGTACTTGGATGACAGCAATAGTTTTGGCCTTTATCATTCTCACCCTCAGGGCATGTTTGTGTTCACCGCTCTTACAGTCATGTTTGGTCGTGGTTCTTAATACTCTTAGATACCTTCAGCAGTTCCTGATAGGAGGCATGCTTTGGTATTTTGTCCATCTTCATATTCCTGTTCACCATATGCTGGGACAGATTTACGAAGGATTACATCTGCATAATCACCAACCTGTTTTATGGCATCAGCTGTTCTGGTTGGCAGCACCAGGTGCTTTCTCCGATCTTCCTGCTTTTTCCATTTTAGTTTTGATCGGTACCAACAGAACAAACGATCCTCCTATGACCACCTAAATGGTTGCCATTTTCCTATTACCATATGGCTTATCCCTCGGTGCTTCATGCAGTGTTCTGGTATTGTCCAGCCAACGAGCTTTGCTGCCTTTTGTTTCTCACAGACACAGGGCTGTCTGCACTCTTTGGGGATGGGGCTTAAGCAGCTTCTGGCAAAGCAAAGTGGTCCCGGCATCAGATCCTTTCTGGAGACCTGTACACGTGCTTCATCTTCACATAAATAATCCTTTCAGTTTTATCAGTCCATCCGTTTGTCTTCTGCTTAGTGAAATGGGATAGTTTTACTGCTTAAATTAACATTTCTGTCTTCAGAAGAAAATAATACATTATCTTGACAACCTGTTGGCTGTCACTTTCTAGAAATAAACTTTTATTCATGTCAAGGCAGTGTCCCTATTAGGGATTGGAATACTAGACCCACTTGAGTTTGTATCACAGACCTTGTTTTGTTTTGGGATTGCTTTTGTGTTTTTTCTTTGTTTAGAACAGCCATCTGGGACCTACTGTGTTATTTACCATAGATATAATACACAGTGATACATTTTAAACTGCTTTTTAATGTGTTTTCCAGCAAATTGTGTCTGTTGCTGTGGTAGGTGTGAAATCATCTTAAGGGGGACAAGCGATACTGGCATTTGTGCAGGCTTGTTGATTCTAACTAACATTTGCATTAGATTAGAACAGTAAATGCTGTCTTCAGTGAAGAAATGCTTTGCATTTTCTCAATGGTATTTTAAAATGGAATATTGCTGGTTTGAATGAGTCAGCTGAAATTACAGAAAATGTTTCCTTTAAAATATCATTTGAATAGAAACAGCTGTCATATCACACAGAACCTGAAACAAAGCATAGCACAAAACTTGGTTGGCATGTAATAACCCTAGTATTAGAATCTATAATGTTTTAATTTCTTCCTTGGGGTATCTTTTGTGCACTTGGAATAGTGCATTTGCATGTGAATGGAAAAAGCTAAATTATATTAGGTTCATGCAAAGAAGCTAATTTCTAACACTATTGATAGAGGAACTTCTTCATTCTCACTTCTAGCATCATTGTGTCAGACTAAAACTCCTCTTGTTGCCCTCAGTATGTTTGTCGGCTGAAGTTCTGAGATCATCTAAATATTTTGTGAGGTTCAATGAACAGCAAAAATAATCTTCCTAAGACCTGTCTCACTTAGTAGATTAATCGATACAATACTTTCTCTTTCTTGCAGGAAGTTATTGGTATCAGCTTA
This sequence comes from Thinocorus orbignyianus, assembly GCA_013400375.1. Lineage (NCBI taxonomy): Eukaryota > Metazoa > Chordata > Aves > Ciconiiformes > Thinocoridae > Thinocorus > Thinocorus orbignyianus. Next base: position 599,889 of record VXBW01005077.1, on the reverse strand, counting down.
GTTTATGCTCATCTTTCTGTTTACTTTTGGAACCACCAACAGAAGCTCCATTAATACCTCAGTGAAAATTTTTAAAAGATCCATATATCTAGTTCTGTTTAGCAAACAAACAGAAAAAAACCCAAGCCAGAAATAGTATCCTATATTGGTCCATTTTGATGCTATGGCTTAATATGAAATATCTTTTTTTGGAAGGGCAATCAAAATGAAATCTTGAGTGTGTTTGAAATCAAAATGATCTGGAGGCATAGCAAGCACAAGGCATTTTATTTATTGCAAAGAAGTTTCACATAGAAGGAAGATAAGAGTGGCTGGGCAAACAAGTAGCTTTTAGATAACAGATAAAACTGTAAAATGAAAGCAGTAGACTAATGGACAGAAAATGTTGTATGTCTATTCTCTGAGCTGTATTATCCATTTCACAAAGAGTGAAGCAGTAGACTGACTTTTTCACCTCTCCTGCTGGTGATGTAAAATGGCAGCCGCTGTATTTAGTCAAATTGTCACTTTAGATTAAATATTTCTGGAAACTCAGCACAGAAAAATAATCAACACAATGAAAGCCTTTCCTGAAAGAGGAGAGAAGGATAATGGTGTGAGAAATACCAGCTCACATGTAGAATGTAAGAGAGGACAAAGTCATCGAAGCAAAGGTTAAAAACAAAGTGTAAAAGGGGTTTATTAAAAATTTATGAAACAGCACTGAATTGGGTGCATCTCCAGGCAGATGCATGAATTCTCTTTACATTTTTAGGTTTATATACATTTTATCCTGGCTGCTTATGTGTGTGTCTCCCCTGTCATTGGTTGGGGAGCTAAAGCTCACATTCTTCCTGACTGCTTAACCTGTTAGAGATTGAAGTTACACCTTTTTACCTTGTAAGGTCATTATCCTAAACACACCTTTGAATAGCTGATTAGACAGAGTTGTCTCTCAGTCTTTTGCCCCCTTCTGCTGTCCATTGTTAGTAATTACAAGCACTCTGGTGGTAGTTTACTTCAACAGGTGGTTGTATCTTCCTTTTCATCAGGTGTCCTCCAGATGAATGTAGCCCACTTAGTAGCCTTCACAGACCCCTTGACAATGTTATGTCCAATGCTGGTTGTCTTCGGCCTTGGTGATCCTCCCCTATTCTTTAAGTTCCTGGTCTGAAGGTTGCTTTCCCCTGCTTTGTTTCCTTTGCTCAGATAACAACCTTTCCTTTACTCAGATAACACTCTGCTGAACAAACATAGTATTCAATAGCACAAGGACACTGTTGATTTATCAGGAAAAGCCAATCTATGAGACTCTACTGTCTGTAGTCCCCTTTCAGGATGTACATGCTCAGCAAAGGATACAAAGTAGCTGAAGCAAAACTGTAAACCCCTTTGTCACAATGGTAATAAATGAGTGGAATATTCAGAGCAACCCTTTTTTAATAATAACTAGGGCTGGCACAGAATGTAGATGAAGAGGATCGTAATCTCCTGCTGCTCTTTCTGGAGATCTCACTTTGCTTAAAAGGAGGATGTGTCTGGTCTGAAAAACTTGTTAATGGTGTGCTGCACTAAAGGCAATTTGTCTCTAATATTTTAAGTGCAACTATTTTCTTTCCTACCCCTCCCCCAGCATAGTGGGGATTTTAAAATTTAAAACTGAGGGTGAAACATGGTCTAAAGAAAGATGGTGGACTCCAGTTGTGGCTCACTCATTACTGTGGGCTCATTGTCATTAAACAGAAAACCAGGCTTTGAAGTCTGTATAGATCTTCCAGTGCTAAAGCAATACAGCTTTGCTGAGGTTTATTAAATAGTCAGGGTGAGCTGCGTGCTTCTGAACTGAGTGTGCAAATTATAGCCCCCAGTCTGGGGTTAAAAGGATAAAGAAGGTAAAAAAAAAAGAATTCTGGGAAATACTGTGGAAGTGTATTAAGACTTTCCCTTGGTTTTCACTTGCTCCATTGTTCCTGTGTATTGGAGAAGCTACAACCATCAGGTAACCTGATATAGTGCATTGATTTAAGTTACGATCAATACTTAAAAAGAAAGATGAATCAAAGATGGAGGGGGAGCCTTTCACTGCCTTGTGTCTGGCCTATCAGAGTCAGCTCGGGAAAACAGTTTAATTTCCTTTGCCCTGTAGGTGTTGTGTTTATTTATATAAATAAAGTAGTGTAGCAGGAATTGCGTCAAGACCAGTAAAGGTTCCCCAGGTACCTTTTCTCTTAAGTCTCAGAAATTGCACAAGATTTTACACACACATACAAACACACACATACATATATATGCATACACACACGTATGTTTATATGTATATGTAACGAACATACTCATCCAGGTCTTTGTAGTAGCTCTAAGATGCCCTCTTTGTCACCAACTGTCTAAAATAAAAGGAGAAATACACCCAGATGAAGACACAGAAAATGAAAACTGGCTGTGCATTCTATACAGGAAAAGATTGAAATTAATGATGTACATGTTAGTGTTAACACTTCCAGATACAGGGATCCTCGGTCATCCAACAACTAGACAGAAAGGAGTGCCAAAAAACCCCGTTGTAGTGTAATTTAATTCCATTGAGGGGACAGTAATGAAAGTTTAGGCTCGTTTGTCCTCAGTGTCCAGTAGTGTAGCTGTTTCTGAAGGATGTGAGAATCACAGTATTGCTACGCGTAGCAATAGGAGGACACAAAATGGTGGAGCCTGATCTTTGAGCTCCCATCAAATTGCTGGCGTTACTGTGATGCCTGTTTTCATGACTGCAGTTTATTGTTAGCCGGAGGCTTCTTGCCTTTCACTGTATGAGAAACTCTGTCTTAGTTAAGTGACCCCTGGCTTTCTGTTATCTGCTTTGTTCGGGGATCTCAATACTTTTCATATTGAGTATTTTAGTACTTCTTAACCAATTAATACTCCCCCTGTGTATCAAATACTGTACCTTTCTGCCCTTTCCACTACACGAACATAGGTTTAGGAGACTTAAAAGCTTTTCTGTTAACTTCCCTTACACTCCTCTTGAACTTGCCTAGAGGACTGATTTTCTATTTTTATCCCCCCTCCAAATATTCTTCCCAGTCCACAACTTCTCCTGACAGTACCAGCTCAAGGCACATTGCTTGCTGTTGAATTATAACACTCTAGTCTCCAGCATGCTTCTTGTGCTCTTGCTGCTGAGGTTGTCATTAAAGAAAGGGTAGTTTGTGCTTGGTGTGCCAAAATGATGTGTTTGAATCTGAGATCAGGGGGTTTGTGGTAAGCAGAGAAACTTGCATGTCCTTCGGTTTAAATATTTAAGTTTGTTCTAAAAAGACAGAGTAGTTAGTGGGTCTGAGCCGCAGAGCAGTAACCGTGATTATTGAATAAAGGGCTGCTGTTTGATCAAAAACATTCAGAACAATTAAAGTCAAGATAACAGCTTTCCTTTCTCAAACACCTTCTAGGCAGATGGATCTTCAGGCCCATGGCAAAACTACACAGCGTACAAAGAATTGTTTTATCTTCACTGACTTCCTGTTGCCTCAGGGACATGATACAGCCCTTGTTCCAACTGAGAATGTGTTAACCATTGCTATGTTGTGGAGAGTTTGGAATTTTCCCAGGATGAGTGCTGAAGATATTTTTTTGCTTTGTGTGAAAGGCCTCAGCACAATAAGGAAATTGCTCTTGCTTCAACCCTCACTTGGGAAGACAGCATCCTGCTCCTTCTTCTCCTGGTGTTCCCTCTTAGCTGGTAATATACTTGTATCCATCACTCTCCATTCCTCTTTCCCCTTTCAATCTGGCCTCTTGATACGTGCAGATGCATATATCAAGGTGTAGAGACAATATGTGATGGACAGAAGTGTCGTCTATATGAACTAACTAAAGTCTTTTCAGTTCACAATGGTATTTTTCACTGATGTGGCTGTTATATACAACTAAGAAAAATAAAGCTATAGAGAAACTGTGATTTCTAAATGGCGATGGGAGGGGAAGGTTAGGTTCAGGCAATTAGTTTATCTTATATTTAAACAATTTTTAAAGTAACCAAAAGCAGTATTAGATCACTTGCACTAAGAATTTAGCAGAAAAAAAAAGATATGTAAAAATAAAGGGGAATTTGTGCTCAAGTGGCATTCACTGAAGAGATGCTGTTGTTATCTGCCGTATCCCATTGCAATAGAAAAGACAGCATCCTCCATCAAAAATTATGATCTTTCTATGGATATTGAGATACAGAATCAGAGGTTTCTTGAAAAGATACGAGTAGACGTATCAGCAGAGAGGGGTTTTGTGTGTTCAGACAAATCAGGAATTTATAAGTCTGTAGTGTAGTAACAGTGCTTCATATATTGGCCTCTTCCCTTCTGCCTCCTCTGACCTCTTTCTTCTACACAGAGACTTTTACAGAGAGATGTGAGACTTGAGCATCTCAAAGATAGTTTTTTTATGAACTGACTGTGTTTTTTATTCTGTGCCAAAACTGGAGCAGCTTGAACAACAAACTGCCCAAAAGCTATACTGGGCAATGTTTCTTACATAGAAGAACGTAGAAGACAAAGTGAAGGCATTGATGGTTCAAACCAGTAAACACTTTCTTCTGTGTTTGTTGTACTTTAGGGATAGCAATTCATCATGTCTTCAGTAAAATATTGGAAAGGAATATGCCTTTCTGTAAGTTCTATTAAATTGCACCATCACAAACTAAGAGTCATAGAGCTCTTCATTTAATTGGATAGTTGACTGAGAAGAAACGAGCCCTAGGTAAAATGGTCTATTAATTTCATCAGTTGACCACAAATTCATGCTAGTCCTAACCTGGCAGGTGTAAAACTCAGGTATATGACCGTGGTTTTGCACAGAGGCTGCTCATGGGCTCCCAAGAGACTGCTGGCACCACCTCAGCCATGCTGCAGAATCTCCCTGTGATGGTGTTTTCACTCTTTTTCTGTTGATGTTAAATTTTTGAGACTTACTAAATCCAGCTGATGACATAGCTTATTCAGTTGTCTTGCTGCCACATGTATTTATTGTTTCTTTTCTTTTCCTCCCTTTTTATCTTTTCTGAGCCTTTTTGAATGATAAATGGCTGCTCTAATTAGCTATTCACCAAAGGTAAGAACTTCTTGAGCTGTACTGGCTACTGAAATTCTTTCTTTAATACATGTACTTTTAGGCTGAATGTGATTTATGTACCGTAGAATAGTTACTAAAAAAAAATGAAAATCCTATTTCGTGAGAAAGGAAATGTTCTTTTTACTTCAATAGAAAACATTTTTCCTATGTGTTTCGCAAAATGTAACTAATTTCTTTTACACTTTCATTGATTGGATTTTGCAATTCAAAACATCTTTTACCCGTACACTTGTATGTATTAAAGCGAAACAATTTGTCTGAAATGAGATGCTTCACACTCAATTATATCTAAATTTCTCATCTACAACTCTTGATTTCAATCTCGGGTGTCTGTGCAGCTATTGAGGCTGAAACAATGTAGAAAGGAAATGCTGTTATTTTCAATTTGTAGCAATTATACTCCCAGTGAGGCAGATGGGGTGGCTTTGAGTTTCTGCACATGGAACAGGCAGGCAACTTGGGGAAAGATTGCCTGATTTCTATTATACCTGGGACTGTCCTCCTGAGCATAGGCTGCTGGACATAACGTCTGAAAACAAACTCCCTCTGACAAACTTCCACAGACTTCAACACGCAGTACTTCAAGATGCAGTTAAGTTCTCCTGTGCTTAGGGCACTTAAGTATTACGAGAAGTAGGGCTTGAACCTGTGTTTATTGTGAAAGGTGTGGGAAAGCTTTCTTGAATCAGTACCATAAGGAGATTCCTAAACTTTGCTCTGTTTTAATCTGAGCACATTGAAGTTAGTGGCATTATGTGCATCTGTCCTTTGAGGCAGATTAGCAAGAAATTGAGAGTATTAATGCAGCCTGGACACACCTACTCCTAGTAAGTTTGATGTACCCAAGAGGAGTAAAACACTGTACCCTGATTTATTTAATACAGAATCTAGAATTAATTCTGTGTCTACCACAATCCTCCCTGGCATTGAATAGTTTCCCACTAGATCTAAAATCCTCAGAACAGTTTTGGGAAGTTGTAAGTGTACGCTGTTTGGCTGAACCGGAACTATTTGCTTTATTATTGTAATTGGTGTTCTAGTCCTGGAGGACTCACTGAAGTTCTGGGGCCAACGATGTAGAATTTTTCCTCAAGATATGACCAGTATTGCTTTGCCAAATATTATTTAATGTTATTTAATATTATTTAATTATTTGTAAGTGGTCTTGGAGAGCCCTTTGTGCTTAATGTTATAGGTCTGCAGAGCTGTGCTTCATGCTGTTCTCTCTCACTGGCTCTGTGAAAATGTCTGGTCTATAAAGTATAACAGCTTTGAGAGAAGGAATAGGAAGCAAATGTCATCATCATATGCTATGGCTTCGCAGTGGGAAAGTGCTTGTGAAATAAAGATGATGGGGAGATTATTCAAAGCATAAGATAAAGGTCAAAATGTCAAGACTACCAGCACAGTTCAGGACTTCTTTAGGTCCCACCTCACAATTAAAGGCCCTTTTGAAGAGTCTGAATTGGCATCCGGAGATGATGGAACTGAACCCTATTCACCATGTCCCAGCTGAGAGCTCTGGCTGCTGTGTTCCTGGGGAGAGGGGATGAGGAGGCTCTGATCGTCTCTACCTCTTTTTGTCATCTTGCACCCAGTTTCTGTGAGAGACTGATAAGAGCTCGGGCCATGCCTTTAGCAGAATGCTAGCCTGTATTTGACAATCTGGTCAAATCTATGGTCTGGAAATAACTCTTGTAAGTTTTAAAGCACAACTAGTTGAAAACAGATTTTACGGCAAATTATTCCTTGCTCTGGGGGCCACAGGTGAAAGCAGTGCTAGAGATGATACAGGGCACTAAGCTGCTGTGACCTCCATGCTGTTCAAGAGTACCTGAGCTGAGGGTAAAGTCCCTTGAAAGGTCAAGGGCAGCCCTCTTCAGTGTTTCTTCAGACACCCGGAGCCTTTCCTGGCTGATTTTGCTGCAAGTCTGCTTAACTTTGTGCCAAGAGACTCCTCAATTTATAGCACTTAATTTCTTTGTTCATGTGGCATCCTCTTCTGTTCTTATCCCTTCTCATGACTTCTTTGGCCAGGTGGTTTTTGGTTTTGTTGCCACCCACACAGAACTCAAATTTGAAACAAACCCTCAGAAAATACATTTGACTATGATGAGAGATGTCCAGCTGTATGTCTGTTAAAACAGAACCACCTAAGGATGTCCCCTCTGTGGTGTTGATCTTGTCTCATCCAAGTGAGGGATGGCAAGGATGAGCCATGCCATTAAAATGGGAGTTTGAAGACTGACTCAGACTTTATGGAGAGCTCTACACTGATTTCCAAGGCAAAGTCAATATTTGTTAGTCTTTTAAGTAGTCATTATGTAGGCAACTGTGACCATCTATGAATCACTTTGAGATTATATTTCTTTGTGAGTATAAACATAATGTAAGCCAGGCTGTTAATTAAGCATTGCAAATTGTAAGGTAGCTATAGACTAGATTTAATGAATACATTTAATGGCCAACAAAAAGAGTTGCAAAGAAGTAAAGTCCTGCTGATCAGGTAATGTTGAGTATGATTAAGCTGCTTTCTGTTAAAGGATGCTGTCAGCAAAATAAAATGCTGGCTAAGGTGAAGAATACAAAAACTGCAATGCACTATTCAGCTGAAAACCTGCCAGCTTACCTGCAGCTTGTTTGTTCCTCAATCATTCTGAAGTTAGATGAGTGAAGGAAATAGGCTTGGAAAGAAATACAAATACATTATTACCTTTCATATTAGGATGCTCAGGCTTGTATCTATTTGTGAAGCTAGAGCTTTGACTCCATGCAGTGTGAAAAGCGGTTGTACTATCTAATCCCTGCAAAAGCAGAATAGTCATGTTTTAAATTACATTATAGAAATATGAATGGAGAGTTTTCAGTTTCTTTAGTCATACCATTCAGAGGAAGCGAGGTGCTGAGAACGCATGAATCAAGTTTATGAATGGACTGGTGTTGTGCAGAGTTTCTGATTTGGATGCCACAGATTTTCCAGTATTCAACAGGTCTTTTGGATTAAATAAATAAGCATAGCTGTATTGTTCCTAAAGTGTTCCAGATTAAAGAAAAGAAACAAACAAACAAACAGAACCCAAGAATGCCCCCAATGGAATTTAATCTCTGCCATCTAGTTTGAATTTATCAGGGGCTTTTCTACACTATACATCCATTCCTGTCTCATTCCTAGAAAAGCAGACCTTTTGCATGCTGTGAATAGGAAGCTGTTGAGTTGTATGGGGAATTTGGAGCATGCTCAGAACTTCTAATTTTAATTTGTCTAAGATGTTATCTTCCAATATTATTTTATTGCCATGAATAAGTTCATGAATATTAAGGGTGACCCTGACTTGGACAAAGCAGATAAAAGATTGTAGATACAGATTGCAGATCTTCCTAATTCCAAAGTGCAATTTCTGCCATACTTTATTAAAAAAAAACAAACCACCAGACCCAGACCTGAAACAATGTAAGTAGTTTAGGCTGATAATTTACTTGGAGATTTCCTGGTAAAGGCTGGAGTAGAAGAATAGTTTACTCCAGAGTTGTATCTTACTTTTAGGTGTGTTTATATTTACAGACCTGTCTGGATCTTACTTGAAGGAAAACTGGAGTCTAACAGAAGGCTATGTAAAGATATTCTGTTTGTGTGTGCCTCTGGCAACAGTCACAAAAATAATAGTTGTAAAGGAACCAAGTATTTCATGTATTTGCTTCAAATTCCTACATTTTGGATTGAATGTGTTTTTACTTAGTGAGGATCTGCTTTGCTGTCACAGGTGGAATGGAGAATAAAATATCATTGTATCCATCATAAAATAGAAAATTTTGCTCTATCCATAAATCTCATCAATATTGGGAGACAGTTTTTGCCTAGGAATCAAATGCCACTGATTCAGCTGTAGCAAAGTGGGGAAAAAAAAGGTTAAGAAGCTTTCCCCTTATTTTATTAAAGAACGGGTGCTGGAGAGACATGAGGAGGGAAGGGGAGGCAGCGGGGAGATGAGGGGCAGGAAGAGCAAGCCTGGGCTGAGGAAAGGCTGCAGGGATGTGGGTGAGGAATGAGTTTAAAAGATTTGTTGTGGCACACAAACTGAGAAGAGAGGAGTTGCTGAATTACAGATAAAATAGGTCTGTAGACAGAAAAAAAAAAAAAAGAAGAAAAAAAAAAGTGTGAGGTAAGTATCTGTTTCCCTTGGAGATGACTTTGAGTTTTATTTAAAAGGCTATTTCAGGAAGTGCCAAAGCTGGGATGTTGGGTCCCAGGTCCTAATCTTGGTAACTGTTCCATGATTCTGTGATATTAGAGACTCATATGTGCTTGAGCTTACGTGCATGAGAAGTAGAAACCTTGCACAAAGCATGAGGCCGCAGAAGTGGCCCGTGTCTGGCGCTGGAGCCCATTTTGTGTCTGAAGAAGGCCGCTGGCCCTGGGCACAGCCCTCTCTGCCCTGCTTCCTGTGGTGCCAGAGGTGCTGCAAATGTGATTCACAGTGTTCAATTACAAAAGAAAAATTTCTTTGCTGTATAAAAATTGAAAGCTACTGATCCTTATGTAAAGGTGTCTGTCAGGCTGCTTTAAAAACAATATACTGCAAATTGAAATTTGCCAATCTAAATGCCTTCAGGGAAGTTATGATGGGCTGTTAAAAGAAAGGGCACCATCAGGTAACTTAAGCAACTTTGAGCAGAAATGCTGCAAATGTGTTTCTTTGTTGTGTGTCTTTGAGGGTGAAAGAGTACTGGCATCTTGTTTCTGTTCTGGAGCATTTCTGGCCCGCTGGGGGAACGTTCCTTGTTTGAGTATGAGCTCATTTGCTATTTTATCACAGCACTTGGACTGAAACTGACCTGAGGCTCCAGCTCCTTGTGCTGAGGTTTCTGTAACCTCAAGCCATGCTGGTCTGACCCCTGCCCACTCCCTCCCCACAGCACTGGGGCATATCTCATCTGTTTTTCCAGCTCTGCATCTCAGACCCCCAGCAGATGTTCTCTCCTGCCTGTNTCTGCTGGACCCATTCCAACAGTTCTATGTTCTTTCTATGCTGAGGACTCCAGAGCTGGACACAGGACTCCAGGTGGGGTCTCGAGCGCAGAGTAGAGGGGAAGAATCACCTCCCGTGACCTGCTGGTCACGCTTCTTTTGATGCAGCCCAGGATATGGTTGGCTTTCTGTGCAGGCAGCATGGACATCACAGTGAGTAATCCTGTCCTTCCCCAGGCAGCATTGTTTGATGCTTGTGAGTGTGACAACACTCATTCCATCTTTTTGCAGTTAGTCCCAGTGCAAAGTTTCAGCTGCAGAGACGGTGATGAGTGTAATTTTTATTGTACGTATTGGAAATGCAATTTTACTAGAAATACAACTGATACTTCAGAATACTTAGTGTTGGTTTTAACAGAAAGTTATGTCCAAGTTGAAATAAAAACCATAGTTTATATGTCCCTATTAACAGAAAATATGTACAAGCTGGCTTTTAGTTCTGGACATACTCCTTTCACTAGCATCACATGTTATCTAAAAAAGCAGGATTTCTTACATTTTTATGAACTGAAGATTGCTGCTGCTACCAGGAGAAACTGAAATCTAAACCAGTAAAATGTTTTTGACATTATTGTAAAATCCAAGGTGTCTGAATAAAAGAAACCTGCTGGCTCTTTTGTCCATTGCTTTCCAAAGACTTTAGTTAAATATAAACGTTTAGGGCCTTGAAATGGAGAAACACTTAATACCACCATTTTGTTTTCCCAACCATTAAAAAAAATAAGATATGTTAGCCCAAGTTTTGTTAGGGACTAAAATTAGTTACCAGAAATTAGCAGAATAGTTCAGGTCCTGATTTTCCTTGTGATTACTGTCATGCTTTGTTAAATTCTCCAAAGTTTTAAAAGAGATCCCTGAGCAGTTTGGTATTTTCAAAGTATTTCTTTAGTATCTTGTTGCTGCATAATCACTGATACTTGCTGATCTGCATATAACTGTCTTGAAGAGTTTATTCCTATGCATTTATAAATATAATATATCAATGAACTATTAATGTTCAATTTTTTTCTCATTTTCTCTTGGGAAATACCAAAGGATGAAAGAAATGCTACTATTTAATGCTTTGGGACTTTTTTTTTATTGTTTATGTGTTTCTATCCTGCAAAGATTATCTTATTCCTCTTACAACTTCAAGTATTCTTTTATTTTGCCTTCTGCTGTCCATTACTATTCTATTGCAAGCCTGTAACTGAGTGTTTAGGCTATCTAAGGCAGAGACTGCCCTCACATAACCCACTTGACTGCTCAGCATAAATGAGATTTTTAATGGTTTGGTTACTTGTCATTAATTGGCTCAGACAGGCTTGAATTTTGTCACACATCTTGACCTTTATTGAACCAACAACTTTCACAAATATAAAGGTTAAGAAATTCTGGCCTTAGCACCTCTTTATAGAATTACTTTGATCACATAAGCCAAAATCCAAACCTTTGGTTCCTCAAAGTGCTTCTTTAAATACATGTAATTATTCTAGTACCTGAGTGGAGTGGGAACATTAAAATATACTGTACACTGTCAGTGGTATAAGTAATTCTGGCTCCTTTGACACCAGACTGCTTCAGTCTTTGAATGGAAAAAACAATCCACAAAAATTAAAAGAACCCTATTTCAAGGCTTAGTACTATGAAAAAACTCATGCTTCAGATCCTCATGGCCTTAGGCAGGCTTTTTATGGAGGTTACATTGGTAGTAGTTCAGGTTGCAGCGGGTGGAGGGAAGGAGCAAAGTCACTGTTGTTGGGTGTCGCTGTTGTTGGGTGTCACCATTGTGCTGCCCAGCCAAGGCTTACCTCTTCAACCATCTTCACACATCTCTTTCTGTTTGCAACCTAAGCACGGTGTGAGCTGCGTAATGCTTGGTTAACCTGTGTTGTTGTTCTATAAAACATGGAGTAAAAAGTTAGCTGCGGTAGTGGGTCTTTTAGGTAATAAGAATGTTGCACAGACAGGCATAGACTGGGGTGTCCCTCTGTACAGAATAAACAGTGCTGGCAGGATCTTCATCTTCTCCTGTATGTAAAATGAGCAGTTTTCATGGAGTTGCGGTGTCTGTAGAATTCAAGAGAATGAAAGTTTATATGCAGTCTGTAAATCAGTGTCTTAATTAAATGTTGAATTTTATTCATTTTATATGAATGCAGACAGGTTTGACTGTGTCCTGTTTCTGTGTTACTGAGACAACATTTAGTGTGTTTGGGTTCAATAGAGGAAGAGCAAACCCAACATTTTTATGGCAAAGAAGTTAAAAGAAACAACCCACTTATTTGTGGAGCAGCCCTTCGATTTGTGAGTATGATTCATGGCCTGCTGATGCTCTCTGTAACCTTTTTGTGAATGTAGAGCACTGTTGTCTACCCATGTGAGCTGCTCTCCTAGTCCCATGGGTCTGTAGCTATTAATCGTCCTTATTTCCAGGCTTTCTTGAATTGTGCTTTTCTTTCCCTGTGGTTCATTTGTCCTAGGTGTTTGTGAGTCTTGTAGCTTTGACTTTTGTGAGCTGTAATTGGGACCAGAAGCTCTCCTGTGTCAATATTCTCTAAAATTTGAGAGAGTAAAAAGAGTGCAATTTACAGTTGTGCTTGTAAATGGACTTAGCGAATATACTAATGAACCTGACATATGACTTTACGTGAGAAAATTCTCAGTAGCATTTCCCTTGATTTTAGCTGCAGTGCTTTAAAGCTGGTCAAGCTGTGTGATTCTTTGGGTACGGTACATGTCTGTAAATAAGTGAGGCATTTTATATATGCCGTTGTAGATGTCTATCTTTAATTTTTTGAGTGAAAGGAAATGATAATCCAGAGTAAGTGAGATATTGAAAGGTTGCAAAATGCTCAAAGTGTAAGATTAGAGAATGTCAGTAATTCATAACTCTTGCCTTTATGGGTAGGCATCTCTCATTGTGCTTGGGGTACAGTTTTCATAGCAAAGACTGAAGAAAAGTATGTGTCAGGCAACGTCAGGAATTGTAAAGGACAGGGGTATTTTGTATTACAGGGACACATGCAGACAACCTGCTTGGTTTTTATTATGCATATGTATGCACCACATATCTCAAAGGAAGACAATCAAAAGCTGAAGCTTCTTGTGGTAGTGGTGCAAGATTATAGATCAGCCTGATTTTCTTCAGAGTCTGGAAAACCCATGATACCACGTACAGATGTTCTAGCTGTCATAAGCTGAAATAAAGTGAATGAGGTGTTTTTAAATGCAGATGCGCTATATGCTCAGCTTAACAAGACTAGTATATTCTTTCATCAGCGTGAGACATCTTATGCTCTTCTGTGATAAACAACAAGATTTAGTAAGTGAGGAGTCAGCATTATGAACTGATCATCTTGAAGGGCTTCTCGACTTCCCATACACACATTGAAGGGTAGCACTAACATGTTCGTAGAAGCTATTAAGCAAGCCTAAACTATTTACTATTTAATTTTAATTGTGGAGAGGCTAATTGCCCTACTTTGCTATATAGCACTCTAGAAAGCTATCCAATTTGGTGTATTTTTGTCATTGACGGAATCCTTCTAAGAGTCTTTCATTTTAGAGTGAAATCACAAAATTTGGACAAAGCTGCCTTCAAGTGATGCTGTAATTCTTCATGTTGTTGCAGCCATTGATACTTCTACCTGTAGTATGTTTTCTGCTCAATATATATTCTTTTAACATCAGAAGACCCTCAAGAAATTGAGATATGCTTATTTCTGCTTTTAAACTGGGATTTTTGGCATACAGAATTATTATACAACCATGAGCTTTACTGATTCCAAGTGTTATTAATTTCAGAGCTTCTTTTCCCCTTCAGGTAATCTTTGTTAGTCTAGTGAAACAGCTAATATCTATTCAGTATCTTAACACACCTAATATAACTGAATTAAAACCTGACACAAGGTCCCTCATTCATTTTGAAGGTCAGCACCCAGGCAGAAGAAAGGACAGAAATAGTCAATAGTTTAGACAGAGAAATGATAAATGTGGGTATTTGTTTCTTCATTTAAAGCCATCATTTTGGATGATAAAGAGCGATCAAAAGGAACATTAAATGAATATGCCAGCTGCCCTCATACTCTTTTCCCCATTCACTCTGGCACACTGCTGCCACACGGAGCCTATTTAATAACAATTCTGAAATGTTTATTGTGCATGGTTACTTCTGCACCAGCACAGAAGGTAAGCACAGCGTAAATGCGTATGCTCCAATTCCAGTCTTTGACTGTAAGTTGTCCAGGCCAGAGGCTAGAACTTCTTATGTTTATATTTATGATGCTTAACATAATGAGACCTTGATCTTAAGCAAAGAGCTGACTGAAACACTGTATGTTATCATTAATCTGAGAAGGAAGTTGGAAAATAGCATCTCACATCTTCTACATCTATCTTCATATGGTTGCTATAAAACAGTGGCTAGAAACTAAAAAAAAAAAATTACTATTATATTAAATCTCAGCTTTTTACTCCTGCCCATACCAGAGTCAGTAATGTTTCACTTCTCTTAAAGGAATTCTTACTGTGCAGAGCACAAACTGTTAATTTTTTTTCACAATTAGTCACCATACATCATTTTGATCAGTTTAATATCTCCCAGGTGTCTTAAAAGATTTTAATGCAGTAAACACTTTCATTTCTTCTAATCAATATTGACTTTACTATGACATCTTATTTCAAGATTAACATTCCTGTATCGCATAAGGTTATAATTTTAATGAAATACCCAAAATAACCCATAATTTCTTGTTTTCAGAAATCTGATAATTATTTTGCCCCATGGCAGATAATTTTGATCCCGTTATATTGAGAAATACATTATTATTTTTCTTTTCCAATTGCTATTAAGATGGATATATTTCAATGTATTAGAAGACCATTACTACCTCAAAATAGGCTTATGAAACTAGTAATTTGCCTGTCAAAAACAGGCCACAGATGTAGCTGAAAGAGGTATACTAATGGAATGGCACTAATGCAATTTCACAAATAACTTAATGAAGCATGTAAAGCATATTTCTTCCATTAAGTACACATAACATGGAGCCACATCTTGCTTACTGGGTGTGAAAAATATTTTTAATCAGCTTAAAGATGAAGAGACTCTTCAAGGTTATGGTACTGAAAGCCATAAAAAGGAAAAAATCAGGGAAGACTAGTAGAAAAAGCGAAGCAACAGCATCTCTTTGGAAATGTGCCTTTCTTGATGCCCAGGAAGGAACAGCCTGATGAAGGGAATGGTTCTTCAGTACTCAGGCTGGTACTCTCAGAAGTTCTGCTGCCTTATCTCAAAGAGTAGAACAAGGGAGGAAACAAAGTAGAGGCAATGTTTTTGATGATGGTGAGCACAAAACTTCCAAGACAAGAGCCTGCATGCAGAATGCCTGTGAGGTTGCAGTGCTCTAGACCCCTTTATAATCCTGTTGGGTGCAGTCCCAGTCATGAAGTCCCTGTAACTGTCACTGCCTGCTCATGCCTCAGCAAGGAGGTCTGTCATTATTCAGGTGAGCAGAGCATTGAACTATAACGAAGATGAAAACTAGGCAAAGGAAATGAAGAAGCAGTACTATAAACCAGGTAGTCCCATCATGAGTTTATTTAAGGTAGTTATGGCTTAACAAGAATGTGTTTAGAGGAGTTAAATACCAGATCCAGGACTATTCCCATAAGCTTTCCAAATCTTTCCTTTCCTGAAAGGTCAGTGTGATGGAGCATGCAGTTGGCTTCTCACACTGAGAGCATGCGTTGCTGAAAATCTATACTTCCAATTACAATTTTTTCAGTCTCCAGAGTGAGCTCAGCTCGCCATGCCTGGTCTTGTTAATGTCATTGTCTAATGCCATTAACAATAAATGCACTGAAGGCCAATACAATGTTAATCTGTGCCATTCAGAATCTTGCAGATCTTTAACCTCTGTTCATTTTTAAAAACAGTTTTAAATACCTTTGATCTTTTATTTCAACATGGACTATTTTTGTTGAAGTACAAAAATAGTTGCCATTATTTACTGGGGTAGGTGCTAGTAAATTAATCTCTGCATGTTCTTAACTAATGACAACAGACGGTGTTGTTGGATTTCTGTTTTAAGTTATTTGTCTGATGACTACTTGAACTCTTCTAGTCACCAGTAATCCATTGAAATGCAATTCTGAGTTGAACTAAAACCAAACCCATTCAATATTTTTGATGAATTTAAAAGTAAAATATGGATACTCTCAAGTTCTTTATTTTATCAAATATCAACATATATTGGTATTTCATAAAAGCATTACATTGAAAAGCAATGCATTTAATCTTCAACATTTCAGATGAGGTTTGCTTTGAATTAAAAATATTGAATTTGGATTAGAAAATGTTAAAGGAAAATGATTAATTTATACTCAGTTGTAAATAATTTTTCTAAATTGTGTAAAAAAAAATTAAATTTCTCAAGTCTTGATGTTGCTACATTCGTACTAAATACTTAGTTGAAAGAATTTCACTTGGAAATAAAAAACACTGTAGCATCTTTCAAATTAAAGGAACTATCATCTTTATTAGAAGCATAGCATTGAAGAATTTACTTTTTTGTCTGCACATGGAATGGAATTTATACAGTTACCCTTGGGCTTCTTTCTGTCTTTCTTCCTTTCTTATGGTGCTCAGAAGTGAACTTGGAGGTCTACTAGCATATTACAGTGATCAGCCAATTCTGGTATATTGAGTAAAATATTTCATCATCATCTATTCTGCTGCTGGATGCAGAAACTGTACTTCTAAGAGCTGGCTATTTCAAAAAACAGCAGTTGGAGAAGAATGCTTTCCTCCGATTTTCCAAATCCTCCGAATCCTTTTTTTTCTATCTGAGAAGGAAAAAGCCCTTTTTTTTCATTCTTTCATATAAAAACATTCCTTTTATGTGAAAAACTGCCATACTCGTCTATAAATGTGAGAACCAGTAAAAGAGAAGAATTGCAGCAGTTCCTTTCACTAAATGACCATAAACCAGGGTGACAGTTTCACTAATCTTTTTGATTTCTTACCGTCTAGTTCTCTTCAGTCATCCATACCAACACAACCAATCTGCAATATATTGGATGGCAAAAAGTTTCTGGAGTTAGCAAAAGATTTTACTGAAAAAAAATTGTACTTGCCATGTTTTGGAACAAGTGGTGTTCACATTGTAGGATTACCTGGTGTTTCATTGAAAGTCTTTTGGAATATATACTCCTAATTACAGCTTTATTGAAGAATACTGGGAAAATCGTTCACTTGTTTGTCTAATAAAATCTCTGAGGGAGTTTAATTTACGACATCTGTATTCATGATTAATTTCTATGCAAGTGTTTTGTGTGCAGTGCTGCAAAAGTCAATGGGAATTTGCAATGGAAACGCTGTAGATTTACCCACCTAATTTTTGCCCCCAAGGTAGTCCATCAAGTGTAAAGTTTTGGAAATCAGATTTATGTTTCAGTTCTCAGCTACAAGGTTAATTTCCCTCTGGCTTCTACCTGATAGAAATCAGGAATTAATATCATTGATTGCAGCTGCTACAGTCATATTAAACCAGCTTAATGGACGTTTACATATTTAACGCACCACAGTGATGTAATAAAAACAGGTCAGTCAGTTGTAGTGGAAGGAATTGTGCTGTTTCTAGTTTCTTTGCTGTAAGGCAAACCAGGAAAGAAAGATCCTTCGTTCTTTCAGCAGCCTTTCAATACTTAAGGAGGGGCCTACCGGGGAGATGCAGTCAAACTTTTCAGCAGGGCCTGTTGTAATAGGACAGAAAGTGTAATGGTTTTTAACTAAAAGTGAGGACATTTAGAGTAGATATAAGGAAGAATTTCTTTACAGTGAGGGTGGTGAAACACTGGCACAGGTTGCCAAGAGAGGTGGTAGGTGCCTCGTCTCTGGAAACATTCAAGGCCAGGTTGGCCAGGGGAACTGAGCAACCTGATCTAGTTGAAGATGTTTCTGTTCATTGCAGGGGGGTTGGACTACATAACCTTTAAGAGATACTCTGAACCCAAACTATTCTATGAATACATGATAATTCTAGAAGTTAAGTTTTGCCAGAGTTAAAAGCTAGTGTTTAGGGAAGAGGAAAATCTAGTATGTGATCTGTAAGTATAACGTTTTTAGTGGGTATCCTTTTTTAAAAAATTAAAAGAATGATTGTATAGAGTATGTAGCAGGTATTGATGCTTTTGTTAAATATCAGGAAATGACATAGTAGTAAGGAAATGGCATTTCTTTAAATAGCATGCTCTGAAGAGAGAGAGGGAGACAGTTAAAAGTTGTTTATTGACATTAGGAAGAAAAACAAAAGATGAATCCACAGACTGCCAATACAAGTAGTTGGCTTGCTCCATGGAACAGCTTTTCTAGTTATGGATAAAGTCTGCAACTTCTTACTCTTGCAAAAAGCTACTAAAGCCAGAAGCAGAGGACAGGTCATGGTCTGTAGTTTATTATTCTTTCCTAAATGCCCTCTTTCATGTTTAGCTTTCCAGTGTGCTAGTCCTGTTTTTCCTAATACTTCATAGGTACAAGACAAATTGGTAAGATCTGAATTCTCAGCAAGCATGATTTAGTTTGAAAATTAGCTGATACTTTTTCACCCGTCCATAATGATAATTAACCCATGTCTGTCTTAAGGGGTTTTTCACAACTGCCCGTGGTCCTTGTGATAAATTCATAAACCCTATTCAAAAGGGGAAGAAAATCTAATTAGAGTATAAATGCTATGAAATAAAAACCACCAATCAGTAAACAGAAATGACTTCATATAAATTGGAGTCAAAGTGTCTTTACAGAAATTAAATGTTTCTCATGCTGAGTTAAAGAGATCAAAAAGGAAATTACTAGTAATTCGTAAACTCTGCCATAGGACATGCCAATAAAGAAAGTGTTACCAGTAGTTTATAAAAATGAAGGGATTTCCCTGTAAAAAATATTGTATTTTCTTTTAATAAAAAGATAAATTATTATGCAAAACTAAGCATCTGTACATATGGAGGAAAATAGGATTTACCAAATTTTTACACTATTTTTTTTAAAAACTTTTTTGAATTTCACAATAGGCTGTAGATACTATATTATCTAATAAACACTTTTCAATATTACCCTTTATTTGTATTTTAAGTAGCTGACCTACCTGGACAGTACATATTTTTCATACTGGTTTGTTTTTTTTTTTTTCCCCAATTAATAATAATAAAGTCTGGTCAACTTTCTGAATATTAACTGTTTGTAATAGACAATGTTTGTTATGGGAAAGTAGCTCATAATCCTGTTTCTGCTGGGATTTTAGCAGGATTGAGAGGAAATAGCATCTTTGTCCGGCAAACATCTCAAGCAAATGCAAGCTTCCTGTAGATGATTTTGCGCTCTTCATCTGTATCTTTGGTATACAAAGTAAATGTATCAGAAGTTTGTTCTCCCCCTCTCCCCCTTACTGCATTTATTATGTCTTAGTGATACTGTTGGTGCTACTTTTAATAGGCCTACCTGGCACTGAAAGCACAGCTAAGCTGTGCCGAATTTGGTGCTGAGTTCTTCTGTTGGTGCTCAGTGAAGTCAATGAGGTTGCATTGATGTAAGAGACGGCTCAAGGACTTCAGAGTATATTGGATGCTGTGAGGACAGATGCACAAAGGCAGTGTGCAACTTGGGAACTCTGGTGGCAAAAGCCATATGGTTACCAGTTACAGAGTTCAGCAGCTGGGAAATATGGCCCCTTGTATTAAGTTGTCAGCTGAGTGATATGCAAACCCAAGCATTTATTTTTTTGTCATCTGCAGATGTTGGTGGTCTTTGATTTTTGAAAATATATCCCACACTGTATTTTCAGAATAAGATTGCTTCAGCTGAAGTGTTTTAAGGACATGAGACTGAGTCTATGGATTTATTTAAAAAAATATTGTGATGTTTGGCAATTATAGAATGTATGCTCCTAGGTCTGTGTGGTACAATAAGTTTTGTACTACAATAAGTTTTGTAGTGAAAATTAAATGTAAGAATACTTTGCTGAGATAAGTGCAGAAACTTGAAGAATTTGAGACAGAAGCACTCTATCTGTATTGCCTTTGAGAAGAATTGCCATTCCTTTCCAAATGTTTTTGATTTTAGAGTGAGGAGTTTTCCAGCTTTATGTTCTTTGGCATCAGGGTTAGTAGCCAAAGAGCTTTGCACTGTAGTTTTGATGGGAAAAAGATAGAAAAAAATGTTGGAAGAGAGAACAGGCCTAGTAGGGAACTCTTGATCTGTGTAAAATATAAAACTTGGGAGTACAGATATGCACAAATTGGTTATGCAATTTAGTATTGGTTTTATTGATCCAAGATAATGCAGATGCTTTATTTGAGATCAAAGCACATCTCTGCATTGTGCTACGTTGCATTGTCTGAACATTTAGCATTTTTTGTTTGTTAGTTTGGAGAGTGACACAGGGATCCAGCCTTACTGATGGCAGAGGGAAAGCTCAGGGGACATGGAGCAGCTTCCAT
The DNA here is from genome assembly GCA_013400375.1 of Thinocorus orbignyianus. NCBI lineage: Eukaryota > Metazoa > Chordata > Aves > Ciconiiformes > Thinocoridae > Thinocorus > Thinocorus orbignyianus. Next base: position 579,290 of record VXBW01005077.1, on the reverse strand, counting down.
CCTGCCGAGAGCTGTGTGAAAGTGGTGGCCCTGCTTGCACTTGGTGCATCACCCCCCTGTATGACTGGACACTAATTCTTTTTGTTGAAAATGAAAAGGCAAGGTACAGCTGGATTAGATTTCTCTCCAAAGACAGCACAGGCTTCTCTGACTAACAATGTGGCTTGTAAACTAGTTGTCATAGCAACTGGGAAGCCTCCCCAGCCCTGCTGCTCAAGGATCCTTCTCAAAAAGTTCCCCAAAGCAAAGCATGGCAGCAGCCTGCAGAAAACCTGCAAAGGAGGCAGGTGGTGAGGAATTAATGTTCAGGGAAGGTGAATGAAAGAGGTGACACCTTGGAGAATTCTTTGTTTTGAACCTCTACATTTTGTTAGAAAGACTTGAAAGACATCCACGTAACTCAGACAAGCAGGGACAGGATTTAGGATGTACACAACATAGATTAGGGATTCACAGACAGTCTTAACTTTGGTTTACTCAGTGCGCAAGGAAGCGGAGATCAATACAGTTCCAGTTGTACTAGGAAAAAGAAGTTCTTGACATGCAGGAGGACCAAATCCAAGAAAGGGTTTGTAACAGTGGAAGGACTTCCATAGGTTATGCACTGTCCGTCTGCCTCCTGTCCCTTTGGCTTGATGGTTTAAAAGGCAGAGCGAAACAGCAGCCTGCACTCAGCCCAGTGCCACTGGGATCTGATCGCTTCCCTGGCAGAAGCAGTTAATTTACAGGCTCCTTGGGTATGTCTGCGTCGCAGTGAAGGTTATTTCTCCCTCTGTGTTAATCCCTTAAATGCCCTGGTTTCCCTGTGCCTTGCTATAACTTCCTTACCTGCATATGGAAGCTAGAGCTTGCCTCAGGAATGCAAGGTTTGGCTTTTGTTATTGCTGTTGCTAATTTTTTTTTTTTTTTAGAAAGTAAAACTGGCACATTGGGCATAATAGACGTCAACTTTCTTTAACTAGTTTTTAATCTATGGTATGGGTATTTGGCAGTTTGTGGTTAGTGAATTTCCATAACAACTTCATGAAGCTGGTGTTGCTTTCCCTGTGCTGTTTTCCATTTCTTCAGAAAAGTCAAGTACTTTCTGGATTAAAGAAAGCATGGTAAAAGCCTTTAATGTATCTGCTCCCCAATTACATTCTGAGTGCTTAGATGTAACTGATTTAACTTGCGTGACCTTGGTATTACTCTGGTTGATATTCAATCTGTAATTTCACACTTAATCTTTCAAAACATTCAAAAGAGGGAACCAATTTTGTTCAATTTCAACAACAAGTGTTGCATCTCATGTAGTCAAGGTCAGTCGGAATAGAGTAACTGAGCTGAATCCTAGGATTAAATTCTCAAGGAAAATTGGATGTAATCAATTACAATTAAAGAGCTTAGCAATACAACCACAAAATTACTCTGGAGGTAAGCGCAAAACCTCATTGTTTGTTTATGGATTCTAGGAGGCTTTTTTATCTAAAATGCTTGTGATAGTTCTTGAAATTAAAAAGTTGGAAATTTAAGAACAATAATAGGTTGTAGTCTTCTCAAAACATAATCTAGCTGTAGTGCTCATGATTGCAAGGTTTTTTGTTGGATTTAAAAAATAAATTATTGAATTAAGAGACAAAATGAATCATAGATGGCGAAAGGATAATAACCTTTGGAACTGCACAAAAAGTATCAGAATTACAAGTTTATTATTGGCTAACCATATACTTAAAGTAATAGATTTGTTAATTTGAGGGTCAGGTGAGACTACTGTTCACCTAGTCCAGTCTTGCATATAATGTGGGTTCATATGTTGTTCATCTTGTCCGGAGCTTGTGGTGAGCTAGAATAGTGTATTATGGTTGAGTCCTGCACCACGTGCTGCTGGGACTGGGTCATGAAACCAAAATGTGTTTGGTTACACTGCAAGAGGAGGCATGCATGTCGGGGTACATATAGGTGGCATACCTGAGATGCCATGGGTTCCCCAGAGCAGGGAAGACTGTGCTTTGTTATGAACAACGTAAAACCTGCCAGGAACCCTGACACTGAAATCCATTAATTGCTCAGTGATGTCCTCACTGACATTGCTACCTGAGCTAGCTCTGCTAAAGCTGACCCAGTTATATCTACGTACATCCTGGTGATTCCTGAATCACAACAGGAAAACAGACAGATGTGTAAAATTGCCTTCAGAATAGCTACTCAATAGCAAGACAAATGCATCTCCTGCGGGTTGCATTCACCACAGTGTTTCTCTAGTAGCCCTCTGTAGTAACCTGCTTTTGTTGTGCTCATTGTTGTCTCTAATTTAGACCAGAAACAGCTGGGCTTTGTGGTTCACCTCATTGCAATGAGCAGTCTGCTTTTCAGTGGAGGTCATCAGTTTGCTGCTGAGGCAGGGTTCAATCATGAGACCTAGAGATGGAGAGAGCTTATCAATTCACTTGGTCCCTCCTTTTGCTTGTGCGAATGGATTTCTCAAATATTCCTCTCCTGTGCTTGATTAAGGGGCAGTGGTATGTTAATTAATGCAGTGACAATCATCTACTGTACTGCAAAGATTAGGCGTATTCTCAGGACTTAAAAAATAGAAAATAAAGTGTTTGGCAAATAGAGTGTTAGGTACGCTGTAGACAAAATTGGTGTTTGACTGAATTTAGCCTAAGAACTTCTAGTACAATTATTTAGGGCCCAGTTTTGGTCACAGTTTATGTGTTGTGTAGCATGATGTTCAACAGGCAGTTGTATACAGGTATTTAAAGAAAGCGGTGTATCAGATACTCCTGACATGGATGAATGAACCTCCAGAGCTTCCGTCCAACCAACATTTCTATGATTCTGAGAGCATGTTTTCTAATGTACAATTTGATGAATTGTTCAGCAGAGAGGGAAGCAAGTGGCATTAATTACTGTCTCAATTGATTAAATCAGATTGTGTTAGATTTAATGATCACACAGTCAGTCACATGCATGTGTAGTTATGGTTCTATGAGGAGATGTTATCTCTCATGGGAATATTACATCTTGCTTTTGGGTTTGTGTAGGATTAGATGTACCCTGACCTGTATGAGCAATTGATATTTTGGCTTGCATCTTGATTGAAATACAGAAAAAGTTATTAAAAAAATCCACCACTATAATTAAATGTGGGCTTAATTTTGACACACAGTAAAAGAAATACTATTTTTGAAGCCATAAAAAATGTTATTTTTACTTCAGAAAGCTGAAAACTTCTGGGTTTAGACCAAAGCAATTCAGTTAATTCAGCATGATTTGCAAATACTTTTATATGATCCAAGTTATAAATAGAGAGTATTTATTAACTACCGGAGATCTGAATTGGACTTGGTGTAACATACTGTTTTACTTAGAACTGAAAAGAAAAAAAACCCAAACCAAAATAACCAGTGTGTCTTTTTTGTCTTCCACACAATGTATCATGTACTTTTGGAGACAATGGTAAATAGATTATAAAGATCTACAATGAGAAATACAGACATTGTAAATGAAAATCAAGCTGACATATATTTGATTTTGAGGTACAGAACTTTTGAATACTGTGTCCTGAAATGAGTATTAAATACAGGAACTTAAAATCCTTTCTTCCTCTTTGTCTCTCAGAAGGCTCATAAAAATGAAATAAAGAAGAGCATATATGCATCCTTCCTCTTAAAAATGTTGCTGAGTTCTTTGGCAATGACTTAGTCTTCACGTTACCAAAACAGTAGGTGAAAAAGCACCTTCTATTGAAGAGTAATGCAGGAAATATCTGGTTGTATTTTTCTTTTCTTGAGTGCTCCTTACAAGCCTCATTATTACTTGCCCTATGCAAGACTCCAAGCAGCTGTTAAAGCATTTAAACTGCTGAAAGCAAAAATATTCTGAGTATAGGCCAAAATGTTCCCCTTATTTCACTCTCTGTGGCACTGTGTCTCGGGAAATATGGCCATCTACCAGGAGCTGACTCAAACACAATGAGGTGGAAAAACATGACCTTCAGAAGGATGATTTAGCATGTAGATTGTAGAATACATTTCTATTAGGTTGCTCCCAGCTTGGAACCATTGAGGATATTTGTAAAAGAGCTTTGTAAATACAACACGTTGCCATGTGCACAAGCTGCTGTCATTAGGAGTAAATCCTTGCTTTAATATTAAGGGTAGTCTCTTGACATTGGCAAAGTGGAATTCTTGCATCACAGACCTTATTTAACCCTCACACTGGGCAAGCTATGCTATCCCTGTGTAGAAATCGTGTTTGAACGATTACTTTTTAAATGCAAAGTGGCAGCTGATAACCAAAAATTTACCTCTAAAGCAAGCAGACCCAAAATGAGCCCTTGCTGTATAATACAAAAGGTCTTGATCCAAGAAACATTTCTCCTTCATCTGCTGCATGCCCGAAACTTGAGGGAATGCCTTCCCTAAATACTGGCAATGTTCCTAGCTCCTCTGTGTGCTTTTTGGTTAATTTTTACTTACTCCAGATGGCGTATAAAGCTTCGAACATCTCTGTCCAACCTCTGTAGCTGCATGCGGGCTAGGCCTAGTGCCATGTGGTCCTAGAAACAACTTTTATGCCAGAAAGACATTGCTCAAATCTAGATGTTTTGTCACGCTTTGATATTAATAGTGGTATTGACTGTGACAATAAGGTTACATTCTTCCAGGACTCTGAAAAACCAGGAATGAATGGCCAGGTTGGATGAGGGGTAAGAAATATTAGAAGCAAAACTATTTAAAGAATTGATGTGAAGACATTTTCACAATATTTATATGAATTTATAATGCTTTTCTGTGGTGTTAGAAACAAAATTAGTGCAATAGAGCATGCTCAGGTGTACCTAACTCATGCAAGTGATTTGGACTATAAAAGTTACTTGTTCTGATTTCAATATATGAGGCTGTATTTGTCACCCTTTTTTCCTACTATTATCTGTGATCCCACCTCTTATGACCGTTATGCTTCTCCTAATGCTGTGTCTGCAGCTCTCTGGACAGCCAGAAATGGACACAGCATGACTTCATGCCCAGCTGCGGAGATGGACAGTGCTGATCAGAACCTGGATGAACACAGCACCATGCCCTGCCTCTTAGCATCTGATGGCTGAACAAAGGAATTGTTCTGCGTGTGGCATGGCTTACTGTGTTCAAGCATGCATGTTAACAGTGAAGCCAGCTCTTGGACCTTTTGGCATTCACTGAGTTCAGTGATGTGATGTGTATGAAGGTGAGATTGGGCCCATCTTCCTCTTTTGATGGCATATTTGGATAAAAGGCAGATGTATGATGTGCCTGCCTTAGTGGTTTTAGTCTGGATCAGGGGTGTGTTTTGAAGCTAGTCTTCAGATGATCTCTCTCTATATAAAAAAAACACCCATTGATATTTGAGGACAAGAGCATGAGATTTACAGCCCTTTTTCTGCTCTGAGCATTGTCTGGCCACATGACAGGTGTAGCTCCATGGACTGCACAGTCACCCCATCCACACTATGACATGATTAAGGCCATTTGATATTGAAATGCCATAAAGATGGGTGTGATCTTTTATGCTGACATCGTCTACAACACTAACCACAGGCTTGAACAAAACCTCTTTGAACTAGAGTAAGAGAGCTGAGTGAACATTATAATATTCCTTTTCCAACAGAAAAACAATCTGTTCATAACCATTCATAGAAGGATTGGGAGACACTGAAAAGAGTTACTAGGACTTTCGTAAGTGACAGATGCTTGAGCAGCCTTATTTTGAGTGGTTATATGGAGGATTGAGTAAGAAAGTGCTGGAGTGGAACAAATTGGGTTAGGCAGAAGAGTGAAGACGAGAGAAGAGTCAATATTTAGAGTGGAGATGCAGACTGCTGTTGTCCAGGATAAGCTGGATGAGAACACTATCGATCTTCAGTATTTATAGAGCACCCATCACTTTAGTATATTGTGTAATCAATACTTCCATTTTCAGGGGCACTCATGAGAAACATAACATTTTAGAAAATCTGCTGATGGAAATGGAATAAGCCCCAGTGCCTTTCTGTTCACATGGGTACCTACGGACACTGAGAATCAGTTCTCAATTCTCCAACCGCTTGCTGAAGAGAGGAATGGCTAGCCACAAGTTTCAGACTTGACATTGACTTAAAGCTTGTAGCTTGTCCACAAATCACATCACTTTGATACAAACTGCCCATTTACAATGTGAAATTCAGGATGCAAATTAAAGATTTGTGACTTTTCTGTCTGTCAGTTTTGATTCCATCATGTGCTCATTAGTCATGCCTTACTGTGCTGCCCTGTAATGGTTCTGACTGACGATGACCATAGATATTATAAATGATCCCTTTTGATACATTAGTTAATTACAAAGGAAATCATCCTTCTCCTGGCAAAATCAAATCCATCTTAAAATTTCATGGAGAGGCGATTCATTACGAGGAAAGTTATTTATGAATTTACCAAAAAAATGGATCTGTTCTCATTAAAATAAGCTTAAAGGTACAACATGATAAAATGTCAGTTGCCTGCTTAACTCTTTTGGTGCATGTTTCACTAATGAGCTGAGAGACTCTGAGACTTCTCAGTTAGCACTTACAATTAAATTCAGTTAATGCAAGGCAAAAGGAACCTTGGAAAGGAATTGCTTTATAGGTGTAAAAAATTGAAGAATGATGAAGGAACAGAATAATGCATCTGCACAGACTTTAAAGAACAGTTAGATGCTACTCAACTTTTGTCTTTGTCTCCCTGTTAAAGAAGCTTTGCATGTAGTCATGATTTACTCCAAGAAGAGTGTTCAGGATTTGCACAGATACTGTCATTTAATCCAGTGAGACATGATAGAATTTGATATGACCTTTGCAAAATTATTTTCCTTTGATTAGCTTCTGCATCTCTAGGATAGGATTTTGCCAGTATGATCCAGTGCTTTCAGTTCCTGAGATGAGATGTGTCGTTTGAGCAAGTGGTCTAGTGGGAGGTGTCCCTGGCCATGGCAGGAGGGTTGGAACTCGATGATCTTTAAGGTCCCTTCCAACTCTAACCATTCTATGATTCTATAAGAAGGTGAAGGTATTAAGTTTTCTTTCCCCAGATCTTAATTGTCGGCATACTAAGGCCTTGCCTAAGAGCATGAATTGAGGACCAGTTGGTCACTGTACCCATGCATCAATCCATATGCAAAACCCGAGGGTTGTTGCAAGCCATCCCTCACCATCACCAACAAATAATCCCAAAGAGATGATTTGAAGAGGGTGGAGAGTACATAGGTCTGTAAATTTGCACAGAGAAATATATGAAGGTGGATTCAGGGCATCCTTTCACGGAATGTGAAGTCAAGAAAATCATCAAACTTGTCAAATTATGTGGTAAATTTGTAGGATGCAGGTAACCTCTTGGCTGAGAGGTGTAGTGTGTTTTTGCCATTTGACACGGATTGCTGCTGTGCCAATCAAGCAGCAGTGGCTGTCACTCATTGGCTTCCTGCTTTGAATGTTCGTCGTTGATTTTACAGGATAACAAAATGTAACTTTCTCTAACTGAATGTGCAATCATTCTTACATTTTTTTTTTCACAGGTGTTTCTTTCACTACACACTGTAAGATCAGTAAAATGAAAAGGAAAAAGATGATGACGGAGACTAGTTATGGTATCTGTGTAATAGTTTTTCTTCTGCCTTTTTTCTGGCTTCCAAAACCATATATTTTTTTATCTCAAAATTACAGCTTGCAGAAGAATTTTTAGCTCAAAAGATGATTATTTCCTCTCAGTTGTTTCTGTGATATTGAAAGGTTACCGATGGGCAGCACTCTATGTGTACATATGTACACCTAGGGCACACAGGTAACCCATTCTAAGAGGACCTGGCTCTCCAGTCCACAGGTCAGTGGTTGTTTGTGGATGTGTCCAAACTGCTCTCTAACATTTAAGTCTCATCAGGCCTTGGAAACCTGTTAGTTAAGCCTCAGGAGCGGATTTCTGAAGGAAGGATGGATGCAACCCTCTTCCTTCACCTTGTTAGCATTCCTAGCTAGGTGCCTGCTCTGTGTCATGGATGGGGAAGAAGACAACAGCCATCATCTGCACCATCAGGTCAGCCTGATGTACTACTGCCCCTGCTTTAACCTCTTATAGGGAGAAATTCTAGCATAGTTTGAACAGTGTTGTCATCTTGTATATTTAGTGGGTTTTTTGGAGTGGCTTGAGTATCATCTTCTGGTCTGGGATGGGTTCACAGTTAAAAGAAAAACTGAGGAAAGTAAGTAAAACTGTTTGCTATCTGCTGTCACTTCTCTTTCATGATTATTTTAAGAAGTGGTGATAAATGTAATTTCTTTTTCCACCTACTTTTTCTATCACTGGTTTGTACCAAACTTCTCATGGATCTCCTTGTGATGTAAACTCAGGCCAGATCTAGCAATATAAGCCAATGTGAATCAGGAATTCTTTGTCAGCCTTTTGTAGACATCCAGGAGACCAATGGATCAGTTTGCAATTCCTATGAAACCCGGAGCAAAGTATTCTAATGTATAAAGTATAATGAAAGTGAATAAGGGCAAAATGACTGGTTTAGAGGTATTGGCTAAATCAGTATTAGGTGACAAAATTGAGCACATGATGACACAATATTTAATTTTCAACTGTATTTTGTTAAGCTTGCTCATTTTGCTCAGCAGTAGGTTCACCAAATATCCCTAATATGTCCTAAATACTGTTTTTTGAAAAATATTTCTGTCTTCTATTTTGTTGTTTACAAGATAATGTGTTCTCCCCCTGGTGGTCCATTGGCATCTGTGTGGCAGTGACAAAAAGCAATCATCTTTAAATCCAGATGTTATAAATCTATATAAGTGATTAAAAACTGGGCAGAACCTTAAAATTTTCTGTTTGGGAATCTTCTGAGATGGACATGAACAAATTAGATTAAAAATGTAGGTTATCTCCTGTGATTCTTAAAAAAAAAAAAAACAAAACACTTGCTGGTGTCGTGAACTGTGAGTGTGCATGCACTTCTATTGTTCCTTCACAACCAGAAAATCGATTAACAAGGAGATTTTTTCTAATCTGACCTACTTCTCTTTCACAATTTGAAGGAGAAGAGGCCACTGGACACATCTGGAAGAGCTTTGAAAGTGCTTTAGACTGTTATTAAGACCTCAAATCGTTCTTACTTTCCCATGGGATAGCCAGAGGAGAGAAGGAGGCATAAGGATAAAGGAGCTTCCATTTCTTGTCTTGGCACCAACTGCAACTTTTTTGGTTTTTCTTGTTGAGCTCCCCATGTAACACTTCACTATAATCAATTCCGGAAACTACATATTATTGAATTTGTTTGACCAGGTTCTTGTCTAACAGCAAGGGGCACAACCTCCCAGTCAAGCAGCAGAATGAAATGGCATGATAGTGACAAAATCTTATGATATATCTCATGAATTTTATTTTCTACCCAGTAAAGAATCTAAGATGGCTGCAAAGCCAAAGGCTGTTCCTACAGTACTGTTTAGGCTTCATTGGTAATCAGTCTTGTCCAAAATAATTTTCAGCTACAGTGTCTGAAAGTCTTAGGGCAAAACGGAACACCGTTTCCTAAAATAGTTGCTATTTCTTAAGCAGGGGTTTGTGGAGGGAGGTCCTTTCCCCCCTGCAGTTGTGGCTGCCGAAAGAGGCTTGCCACACTAATGAGGTAAGCTCCTATGATCCTATAAAGCACATCTGCTCTTCTCTATTTCCGTCCTTCTCAGATTATGCCTTGCAGAAGAGACTGTCAAACTTTGAGTCCCACTGAGGCCTGTCCCAGCCTGGTTCAGAGGTGTTCAGGAGCCCTGAATTGGAACCACCCAGGCAGAGTACCCACCAACATGCTGTTTCTAAGCCTTTTTTCTCCTCTTCAGCATTTGCTGATGAAACTCTGCATGCAACACATTCATAATTACAGTATGTAGAACTGGTCCCTCAAGATGTAGGCTGCCACTTACATGATTCATCGAATTCATTTGCCCTCTCCCTTTCAGACATCTTCCTATTCTCCCTTGATGAATCTAGCTCTGAGCCTATTATTTATACAGGGCACATACTGTCGCTGAACTAGTGGCACTCGTGTATCTCCCCTGTTGCAGTAATCCTTTCCTAATACTTAATGGCTGCTGTTAAGGTTAAACAATCATTTTAGATATGATGAGGCAGGTAGACTGAAACTCAGTTTAATATATAAACCAGGATAGCTTTCTTAAGCTCTTTTGTTTCAGAAAATTTTAGTGGTTCCGTTTGTCTGATATTTAGCTGCAACATTAAAATAAATTTACTTCCCCCTTTACTGAAAGTTGATTGGCTATCTAATTAATTAATATGATGCTTTTTAATGTTTTCTATTATCATTTTGATTTCTCGGTCAGTGAATTTCCAGAAAGTAACAAAAGACAAAGTCGTCAGCTTGGGAAGCAACATTGTAGAATATAGTTTGAGTATAGTGGACAAGATTAACAAACAAGGTGACTGAAGATAAAGGAGATGGTATTTGTGCTGGTAGGATTACATGGTGATTTAGTTAGAGCATATTCTGGTCGTTAGTGTCACTGTTTTAAAGCTCTGTTATTTGACAGAGCTGTAATATAATTGAAGTCATAGTGGGTAGTTCATTTATGAATGAATTTATGTGGTTCATGTTTATGCTCTCTGTTTAGAAGGAGGAGCATGTGTTTAGATGTCATAAAATGCAAAATTTGTTTCTTATTCTTCCCTCCTCTGCATATTGGGAAAAATATAAACAAGAACATTTTGTAGTTTGGAATTATATAGTGCTGAGAGGACTGTGTCTTAACAATTGAACCTTAGCTCTATTTTTACCTCTAAAAAATGTTTATAATTTTTATATGTATTTACTTTGTACACAGTGCATTTCTCCAGAAAGTACCCCCCTGAGGTTTTCAGTTCTGGAAACAGCTGTTAATGTGGGATTTGAAAAAATATTAATAATGTTATTCACTCAGACTAGTATCTGAAATTTCTTCTTGGAAACATTTTTATACTTTACAGGGTTTGCAAATGTTATTTGTTATTCAAGGTTTCAAAGAAAAAGGAAATTGGAAAAAATTGGACCTTTGGCTACAACTTGCTAGAAGAAGTGATAAATGAGCTTTGCCTTCCTCAGCAAGGTCTCCTTTGTAACTTTGCTGATACTGGCTAGCTCTGGGGGCTTCTCTGGGGCGAGTCCCAGCTACACCTGTGAGACCTGTCTTGGAGCTGCATCTGTTATTTTCATGCAGCTGACACTGTAATGTTGCAGCAGCAGCATTCAAACTCAGGATTAGTTGAAGGCTGAGTTTTTTAGGGACCAGGGCAAAAAGGGTGCAAGCAGAGGTATTTCTAAAAGAGCAAGTGCCGCACATTCAGAAACACTTTCTGGTGAGACTGCATGACTGCGCTTTGCTCATAAGTCATCACTACAGAGGGCTGTGGCTTTCTCTGCAGTCTTGAGCAGACCTTGTTTGCTAATACCACACAAAGCATCTTGAAATACTGTTCTTCCTAACACAGGGACGGGGCGGTTTTGCAGAGGCCACCACCTGGTAAGAGTTAACTATTCTCTCTCAAAGAATAAGAACTAGAGTACAGATTAGCAAAAGCTACAAGAGAATCAAATCTTTTTGGGATAGTAAAGTTATTTCTCTCCCTGTTTCTATGAATATTTATAATCATGGTCTTTGATATTGATACGAAGATACTACTGATTTATATTGAATCTTTCTGAAAGTTGGAAAACCAACGCTGGAATCCTAAAATGGTGACAATACTGGAAACTTTCTCTTGTACGTTGTCCATTTGTACTGACATTGATTTTGGGTGGCAAGCAATGCTAGCGTATAAAGAAGTAAAAGGCTATTAATATTTACTCTATCAAAATGAGCACGAGGCACTGATGATTCATAAGCGATGCTGTAAATAGGCATTATTGATGTCACTGTTCTTGCCTTCATATGAAATGTTTCAGCTTCCTGGGAGCTTGTAGGACTTGTCTCAAGTCTGTAAAGAGTGGGGAAAAATTGTTTTTCCAATGAACATGCTGAAGTGTTACCTAGTTTCTTTTGGCAGCAACTACTGTTGAAACTGTTCCCCAAGTACAGAGAATCCATTCACAGCAGTCACAGAATAATGCTCTTACCGTTTCTTGTCAAGAGCTACGGGCTGTGCTCTGTCCCACTGTGAGAAGCTCTGCATTGATCTACCCCCAAACATTTTAGACCCAATTGTATCCTGCTGGATTCGTCTTACCCACTGCCTTTCTTAATGAGACTGGAGCAGAGCCCACTGCCTGAGGGAGCTGCCAGGTGCTCCTCCAGCATGACCACTGTCCTTGAGCTGGAGGGGCAAGAGCCAGAACACAATGTACTTTCCTGGCACATGTGTGATGATCAGCTGCAATTTGACACAGAGATTTGACTGTATTTCCTGAACTGGAGAAATGCATAGAACAGGCTGTATGTAGGAATCCTCCTCTAGCTACAAAAGCCCCTTAAAAACTGACCAGAAGTTCCTGCTCTGAAGAAGTGGAGGAAAAAGTAGGCCTGGGGATGCCAAATAGCACAAAAAATGTTAAGGATTCTGTTTTTACTTTACAGCATGAGAACTGGAAATCCAAATGGAAGGTCCTGTGCAACTTACCCTGCTTTCATGCTAGATCTCTTACTCATTTTTCTTCTTTTAGAACAAAAGTATAAGAGATAAGAATATAAATGGCAAACAAAAATTAGCAAGTCTGAAAGCCTTATTTTCCAAATTTGGGAAGTCTAAGTAATACCAAAAGCACTTTAGATATAAAGTCTTAAAGTCTTATTGATTTGCATGTGAGTTAGATATATAAATACCTTTGGAAACTTGGACTGAAGAAATTGTACCTTTCAGAGCTGGGACTCAGTATCCCAGGTTGCTTTGAGTTTTTTTTTGCAAATGTTACGATCAGTTCTGACATCCTACAAAAATTTTCTGCCTGGCACTCGATTATAAGATATTAATTAATTTTCAAATATTGTAATAAATAACCACAACAATAAAATAATATTACTATTCAGGCTGGCCCTTGTGACCTTCAATGTACACCTGAATTTCTAAATAAATTTTCTTTCCCCAATAATACTCAACCTTTGCTTAATGCTAATCTGTTACCCTAGACTGTTTCACTTCAACATCTCAGCTGATGGATTGTCAGTTCAAGTCTACTCATTACACAAGCATTTTTTTTCTCCAGTAAAACTGAAGCTGGAAATTGCATCACAACTTTGTGTTCTCCAAGTAGGTGCTTTAAAAGATAGTCTCTGAGCAGGGGCCTCCTATAAATCCCACAATTTATTACAATATCTATCCCAAAATTTATCTAATATCTAGATAAAGGTTATTAGGCAATCAATCAGGGCCATGTCTCATTACCCTTTAGTAGTTGGGATGCTTTTGAGGTTTTCATTAGGGAATCAAGTTATTTTCTTTCCTGCTGCTGAGCAGAGAACTCCTCCAAGTGGATGTTGTCTAAATGGGAGTATCGAAACATTGAGGCCAGACCACGTGAAAAATGATGGTGACTCAGGCAGTTTATTAGCTCTCCTCAAAAGAATACAAAGAAGATGTTCGTTCCAGATGGATAAGTGGATGAATCATTGAAAGGGCAGCTAATACGCAAGGACAGTAGTAGAGGATGTGACATGGCAGGCAGAGATAGTAGTTATCAGTGTAGCTTTCACTGTGAAGGTAAACCAGAATGTGAGTATTTCTGGTGTGATCTTTTATCTCACTTTTAGCTGTGAGACTGGAAAAGCAACAGCAAGGTACTGTCAGGCCATTTCCCCAGTAGACCGTAGGAGAATGGATTCAGTTTGGATCAGCAGTCACAGGACTGGGGGGCAAATTCTCTGCCCAGTGGAGCTGTGTTCATGTATGTAGGCAGGGAATTAGCCTCTGGATGCTAATGTGGTGCTCCAGCCCTTTTCATTCTTCAACCTGGGGCTGGAAATCCTATGTCAGTTGCTTTTCTCAAAGCATTTCAGCATTGAGTCCCCATTTATCTGGACTCTTCAAGTACAGAGGCAAGAAAAATCACTAAGATTAAAAAAAAAAAAATAAAAAAATAATTTATATAAATGTCAGCAGAGATTCTACCCCAGCTCTAGGACAAAAGTTTGAGAGGTTCTTATATATATTGAAACCAATTTACTCTGCTATTCCATATTATTAATAACACTTTTATCAATATTAATGTTCAGGATAGGTGTTCACAATAGCTCTTAGCTGTAAATCAGTAACTACATTCATTTTGCCTCCGTATGTATGTATTGTGCATAGGGAATGACTAATGACTGCATGAGCTGTGTGACATTTACAGCCTAAAATCTAAGTGTGTGTGAAACCAAACCACTAATGGCTTTAGGTCCTAGCTCAAATTTACTGAATTTTTGCCAAAGATCTCACAGAAGCTCAGACTCTGTTTTGCATTGGGCTTCTTTTCCTGAACCGTGGTTTTAAAGCACACATAACACATCCCTGTCCTGCCCTGCTACTAAAACCTTTGCCTGTCGTAGAATCATAGAATAGAGTTACAGAATCATTCAGGTTGGAAAAGACCCTTGGGATCATGGAGTCCAATCATCAACTCCACTCTACAAAGTTCTCCCCTACACCATATCCCCCAACACCAGATCTAAACTACTCTTAAACACATTCAGGGATGGTGACCCAGTCACCTCCCTGGGCAACCTATTCCATTGTTTGACAACTCTTTCTGTGAAAAAGTCCTGCCTAATATTCAGCCTAAAACTACTCTGTTTCAGCTTGAAACCATTGCCTCTCATTCTGTCGCTAATTACCTGTGAAAAGAGACTAGCTCCAACCTCTCTACAACGTCCTTTCAAGAAGTTGTAGACAGTGATGAGGTATCCCCTCAGCCTCCTCTTCCTTAAACTAAACAGTCCCAGCTCCTTCAATCGCTCTTCATAAGATTTATTCTCCAGGCTCTTCACCAGTTTTGTTGCTCTCCTCTGCACTCACTCCAGCACCTCGATATCTCTCTTGTGTTGAGGTGCCCAGAACTGAACACAATACTCAAGGTGTGGCCTCACCAGTGCAGACTGACTGGCTGTCAGACTGTCCTACTGAAGCTTTTTCCAATTTTATGTTAAGAGTTTCTAAGTCAAACTTGGTGTAAAACTGAGCTGTTTTCATTATGCATCTCTGTCTGTAATGCCCTTCCCATGAATTTGATGATACTTGAGGAGGGAAAAGTTTTTTGTTCTTACTGCTCCATCCCGAGCGGTGGAGTGGTGTGTGCTGTTGTCCTGCAGCATCCTGGGTTTACAGTGATTCACTCTTCCTGGGGTTTTACCAAGAGTTGTGAATCTGGACCAGGCAATGATGTTTTTATCATTTTTCCCTAATGAAAGCTGAGCTATACTGTCAGACAATGAAAGCGTGATACGAGAGTAATTGCCTACCACTCTTCAGCAGAGGTCTGGGGAGCAAGAAAGTCTGTGACTGATGACTATTGTATGATCCACTTTGCATAATGGATGCACAAAATTATAATCACCACTAGACAAATCACTGCGATGTACATGGCCAGTGTGATTTTGAACAATGCAAAGATTGACTGAAATGACTTACTTTTACTTTTGATGATGAAATTAGTGAATTTTGTTATAACTGCCACTTGAAGATAAAGTCATTCAAATTTGCGCAGCTGACAAGATTACTCCAGAGAAGAATACCAGGATACCAAGATATGCTGTGATGTAAAGGTTAATATGTGAGGACTCACATTGGTAGCAAATCTTAGAATACATCACAGATATGTGATAAAGAATTTCTTCCCAAGAATTGTTTCTACTGAAATTTATTGATACATCTATTCCAGAGTGGAATCAGGAAACCTGCTCTTAAGTATTCCTGTATATCGCCAAACTAACTGGGAAATGAACTTCCATATGCTATTTTTAACTGGGATGTGCTCAGATTTCTGTTGTGTCAAAGGACTTCTTGTAAATTAAATGAGGAGCTGCTTGAATGCTTACCAAGTTCTTTGCTACATCACTAGGAGAATGCATGCCAAAATGACTGAAAGTTAGTATCATGTTCTCTGACATCAGCCTAGTGATATATAGTTCACAGAATGAATTTCCATTGTCAGTAAAACTTTAAAAACATTTACATATATCAAACTCACAGTTCTGAAGCCCTGTAATGTCCTTTCAGTATATGCCATGGATCCTAGAGGCAAAGTGACAGCTATATATCTTAATGGATTGTTCATTATTGGCTGAAGACAGAGGTATAATATCATTGCACATTTACTACTGTGAATTCTGGTACAAAGAGAAATAGAGATAGAAAAATGGATAGTACTGTTCAGAGATTCTACTTTTGCATTGGTGACAACATCAAATACAAGAATTAAATGTTTTCAGAGATGCAGGAATCTCTCTTTACAACTCCTGTGACCCCAGCAAGCTTTCATATATTACTTAATTAGGTAAAACCAAAGAAATGCATGGTAGTTTGACATTACAAGGAAAAGCTATAAATACATAGTTGGACCACATTTGTCTCAGAAATAAAATTCCCTAGGTATTAATATTTAAAACCCCCTCCAAACTAACCAGAATTTTCTCCCACATGTTCAGCAACACATCATTTTACCAGGATGCCTCCTCTCCAATTCCCCTACAAGGCCACACATTTACATGAACTACATGAACCTGACCACATCCTGGTGGGATCCTCTCTTGGGAGCCAGAAGTACAGCTACTCTGGGTGGTCAGCCTTCTCTAGGGATTTTGGTTACTCTCACTGCTGTCCAAGACCAGTGGCTCATGTCAGCACTTGCTAGAACTGCTTTGAAAAGCTTTGAAAAGCAGGGCCAGTGAAAGAAACAGCAACTTGCATGAGTATTTGAGGGCTCTGGAAAGAAAGGTGAGCTGTCAGGTCATATGCACAATGTACGCTCATGTCTGTTGGCCACAGCATTCCTGTGGGCCAACAGATAGCATCAATTTAATATTCATTGAATCACAATTAGCAAAACAGTATACTCAGCAATCCTAAACTGGTTCAGTGCTCTCCTTATCTGCAATCCTGTATGACTAAGCCCTTTGGGGAAAGGGGAGCACTGAGCACATCCCTGGGGCTTTGAAACAATAATGCTGTTGTATCCCCTGGGAGACCCCCACCCATTTGTGAAGGGCTTCCAAGACATTCCTCTCAATCGACTTCCACTCTGTCATCAATAACAGGAGTGGCTGGATAACGCTGATGTTCTCAGAAGTGATGAATCCACATATACATAAAGGAGAGGAGAACAGACTAGTCAGGCAGTAATCCCATTTCAAGTTTAGATAGTCACAGTCTCAAAAGCTTGCTTTTAGCCTTTGCCAATATTCTTATCATTACGTTTTGTGCTGAGAATTAGAAAGCCCAGAGCTACACCTACAGATATGGTGGTTGTCATATCTTGTGTGATTCATGCCTCCTACAAAGAATTTCAAGTGCAGCAGGAGACAGGAGCCCAAATTTTACTTAAACAGTTTACTATTGTTTTAAAGAGAAAGAATAGCAAACTCCACTTCTTAATAATAAGTTTCTGCTGAGGTGATACGATGTATCCATCTCATTCCTTTGGGAATAACTTTTTTACTGTTGTGGATGGCTGACTGTGAACCTATGTTTAAACATGGAAGTTCATCCAGAAGTATAGCTGCTATGTTGGTACATGCAGTTCTTTGTGGCACACTGGCTTTGGCATCCCAGGCTCTGGAATGCTCATTTTTTTATGATTTAATACAGTGTAAAGAATTCTTTACACTGGCCAAGCAGAGAGATGAGGTACGAGGGGCAGCATTTCAACTCAACATCCTATGGTCCCCTTATCATTGCCGTGCTCACATAGGAGGAAATTTTCTGTTTAGCATGTAAAGCATGTTGTATTTAGGCCCTGGTATTATACATATCACATTTTCTGCCATTTTCTACTAGTCTGTCAATATTTTAAGATACCTTTTCCTAGACTTGTAAAGCAGTACATTAATACTGTATCCTCATTGTATAAGGGCTGATTTTCCTGTATAACTTAGCTCATTACCTTTTTCAGTTTTTTCCAGTAAATATATTGTGCTTGTATTTAGAGGAATGCAATGTAAATCTTTACTAGTAGTAAGTTGTTTCTGGAGGACAGCTGCGTTTTGCATTGAATGTTTTTTACATTTCAGCCTTTGATTACGTTTCAATGTGCAACAGTAACCCAGTAAGTCCTTGTGTTTGTCATTTGCAGCAGTGGTTGGCATCAGTGAACTTTAGTGAAGTGGGTTTTCATGTATTGCTTAATTGGGTCAACCCAAATATACGCATGGTACTTTGGCATTACAAGGAAAAGCCATAAAAATAGCAATATAACACAAGTACATCTTGGCGTGTTTTTTCTCTTGCTTACTTAAAAGCCTTTGTGCATAAGAATTGAGAATAAAAATGTTTACATTTATAAAAATGAAAATAGCTTGAAAAGAGCTGGTGTATAGCTAGCAGAGTGCATCCAGCAGCATTGCAGGTAGAGGCAACCACTGCAGGCTGTCATGAGGTGCTGAAGATTTGTCTTAGGCTGCTGTCAGTTAATTGATAAATTCCACGTATTCATTTTTTACTGCTGATACTCTATCAAACCAATAAAATACATCTACAAGAATGTCTTCAGCTGGAAGTCTCTTTCCATCCTTAGTGCACTGTTGGAATCAGAATGTATTTTCCTCTTTACTTTAGATAGATCTCTTATTATAAAATACTGTCAGAGAAGTAGAATTGCCACCCACTGAAACCAGCATAAGTCATGTACAAGTGAGAACATAAATGGATTTAGAGGTGTAGATAAGAGCTTTACTGTATTTGCTACATTCAGGCATCATTGCTGGTTTTCAGGCTGCGATACAGATATCTTTGCAGAGCAGGTTACCTGGTGAATATCTCCTTCTAACTGTGGACAGTAGGCAAACGTGTACATGCTTGTTGATACAGTGAACCCTGATGTGGTACTAAGTCCTCAGGAGTGAACTGATTTAAAAGCCTGATCTCTCCCTACTGGGAGACAGCAAAGACCCACAAGTGGCAGCTGCCTTGAGAGCATTCATGAGCATTATATAGTCTTTTATCATATTTTGCATAAATGTTGACTCTTTAGAGAAAAGCCTTTTGCTGCAGTACACACATGGTAACTTAATCTTACATTTCCCTCTCAGCTGCCAGCTGCAGTTCTGGTGTGTATGTTGTACTATCGCCTAAAAGATGCTGCCTGCATCTACGAAAGACCAAAGAAAGGAAGTATATGAATGGTACAACTTCAGCAAGTAACCCATGCTGTACCCTAACCAAGTCACAGCTGTCTCCTGATTGTTCTGGACTCTTGGTTCAAGTCTCCAAATGTAGCTAAAAATACTCTTAGAAGCTATTAGCCTCTTAGCTATAGCGTTCTCCAACATTATGCTACCCACACTGTCAACTATTGCAACACTTGCTACACGGGATGACTGATCTCAGTTGTTGGCTTGAATTTATTTAGAATTTGGACAAGGCAGTGCCCATGTTTCATATGAGCTTTCTCCCAATACCATCATAATGTAGGAAGAAAAATTTGTCTTTCTCAGTGCATAATGAGGCAAGTAGGAGTATGCAGTTTGTTTGCTCACTGAAATTTTGGTGGTCCATCAGTTACCATGGTGATGGCAGGGTGACACTTTGATAGCACACACAAGAAGAGGGTCCTTGCTTTGAGCAAGGACTAGGCACTACTGGTGCATGTGAGAGACCATGTGTGGGCAAGATTCTTGAAGGTTATTGTGCCTGGGGACTTAAAAATCATGTTCATCAAGATATTTGTCATTCCTTTAACTCATTAAATGAAAAGATTCTGCTTGGGTTGAAAAGTTTTTAGGATTTCTTTTAATTATTTTGACAAGCTTCATAAATTAAACTGTCTAAATGCACTGCAGATTTCTCTCTGTCACTAATAGTTTTCTGCATGCTTCACATGGGAAGGATTGTTTGCATTTAGTTATTCTTCCACATATATCTTCCTTCTTCTTCGCAATCTCTGTAGTATTACTGCTGCTGAAAATCTGAATCACTGTTTGAATCACTGTTCTCTGAGACTATTGGAAATATATGCATTTGGGTGATAAATTTGTTTTTCACACTTGCAGCAAATATCATATGGAAGAAATTATTCTAAGGAACAGAAGGCAGAGAGCTGCAGGATTCAAAGTAATTTTCCACTGAATAATAAGGATTGGTACCTAACAGGGGAGAATTGAGATGGAATTTTAAATTTTAATCCTTTGATATATCAGGGTGAAATCTGGACTTATGAATGTCTGAATCAGATGCCACTACCCCAGGTGTAGATTTTGGATCCGGGTGGGAAACAGTAGAAGAATGGATCTAATTTGCTGGTCTGGATAGCTTGTGATAAAATATTTGCAAAATTTCTGTGAATATAAATTCAGACACTGATTTACCTTCTTTAGGAACAATCAAAATACACTTTCTCACAAGTATATTCAAGATTTCAAAATGCTCCTGAACAATTTGTAACAGATGTGTAGTATTGGGTCATTTTGAACAGGCAGAATCCAATTGTGTTATTGCAGTAGGCCTCTCATGAGTGTTAAGTAGGTTGTTTAGGAAACTTCTGTACTCTGTATTTCCATTTAACTTTCACTTACAATTGTGATTCCCCTACCTTACTGTTTTCCTTTAGTGCAGAATACAATGAAAAACTTGACATTCCTGGTTTGAGAAGTGGGAGGCATGCTTTTACAGATGTTTTGCTGTACTGCTGACTGCCTGGTTTGTCTGGAGCCTCAGCCAACAGCCTGCAGTCACTCGTTCTTCTTTGGATTTTCACTCTGCCGTAGCCTCAGGTTCTGACTGGAGAAGATGGAAGGCTTTCTTATATTTTAAAGATTTTATTCATAATTTTATGGTATGTAACTACTGACTTTTCTACCTCTGGGAACTGTGGTGCTTCCCATTCAGTTCAGAAGTCATTTTACGTTGGGTGGCTGCAATCTTTTCTTCTGCTGCCTCTAAGAAATATTATATGTCTGACATTCGAGCCATGCATCTCACAGTCACCAGGATCCTGCTAATAGCAGAGCCTGAGGTCCTATTAGATGAAAATCCAACTGTGCTGATATCTAAGCATGTGAAATGCCTGTTCGCTATCAAGTGTCTTAAAAATGACCACAACATCCTGACTAGGAGCAATTTCAGTAGCTGAACTGATCATGCAAAAGCTGCAGTTGGTTGACAGCGCAACAACTTGCCTACTGGACAGGACACCCTGGGTTTATATGAACACTCCAGGATCTATATTAACTCTTTGCGATGCAGAAAAAATCAAATTCAATGTGTTGCTTGGGATATACATAGTATCTCTGGCAACTTAGCTGAACTAACACTACCCAAAGTGCTAGTTTTCTTTTTTATCAATGACTGTTAATTATTTGTTTATCCTTAATGTTACATTCCAAATGCATAAATCCTTAATATATTACTAATACACAAAGCAATACTTGCATTGCTTTTTCCCTTGTGTTTTCATTCCATGTTTGTAGAAAAAGGAGGAAGAGTAAAAATTACATGTGGAATTTACTTGGAACTACTTGAATGGCTCTGAAGTCAGGCTCAAAAACTTAGTATGGTCAAAATATCACCAAAATTTCTCTTAACAGTCTGAATAACTGCTTCCTTCCTGAAAATACTTTCTCTTCTGTTCTCATGAGAAGAAAACCCAGCTTCTTCCATATCCATACAAATTACCTGTTCATAATACGCATTAGGAAACTGCATTTTTATATTTGGAGACTCTGAAATGAGCTGTCTAGTAGGTTAAAAATGTACAGCCAAGCAGTGAAAATTGTAGCCTTGCATTTAAGACTTTGAAAGGCCTTGGAAAATACACAGTCTGAAGAAGAAATAGACTTTCCCCGTAAACATAGTGGCTCCTACCCTTACTCAACACAATTATTATTTATAAACATTAATAACGTTTCATTTTTCAGACATGTCATGTCAAAGACATCGATAAAGTAGTATTAATCTGTGCAGAATTTAGGCAAACTAGCAAGATTATTTAAAAAAGGATGAAAGATGGTATGAAAGAATTATTTGGGTGCAGGGTTTGATTGGGTCTTAAACTACCACAGATCTAGAGAGGAGGCAGAGGCCCAGGAAGGAGGAGAAGAGCAAAGAGCTGAGAAAAGTGAGTGGTTGACTGTCAACTGAAAGGAGAGAGAAGATGCCAGACTTAGACAACCTGGGATGCTATTCCAGGTTTAGCGGGTGGAGTGGAAGAAGCCCAGTGACAAGGAGCTGAAAAGCATTCATACACCATTTCTGAAGTGCACATACCTCCCTTGCTCCTTGTTTCGTCGATAGACACACATATATTATAAAACTGTGCGTGGGAGCACCACATGGTGCTTTGCTATATCTCTTAAAAAATCCATATGAAATATTTCATGATTTAACACCTGTCAGATTCTGTAGATTTTTTTGCTTTTACTTTTTCAGTTGTTGAAGACAAATATCTGTCATTTGTTGCTAGCTCTCTCTGCCCACCTCCAATCTTCCCCCAGCAACTGCAGTAAACCGACATGGCCCTGGGTAATGCTTCCTGGCTGCCAGTGACAGAAATTCCCTTTCCTGCCTGCAGACCATGCTTGCTCTGTGCAGTGCTCAGTGGTGGAATAGGGATAGGAGTGACAGAAAGCCCGTCTCTTTGGTGTTTGGGAGAACAATGTGTGAAGAGTAACGTGGGCATGAGAGAAGCGGGGGTAGGAAGCATCTGCTGTTTCTCAGGCTTGAGAGACTTGAGGGGATGGTTCAGTCTGCACAGAGAAAGCTTTCTGTGGCACCTAGATGGAAAAGGTCTCTCCTGAGTGAAATTCAGAACCTGTGCCCTAACTGGTTTCTGTTTACCAATCATGTGTTAAATGGGATTCTGGAAAATGACAAACAGGTATGGTGAGACACAACAGCAAGAAATAGTCTTCTCTAGAGGTGGTGGGAGAAAGGCTGAGTGTAGGTATTGGGGATTTCAAGGTGATGGGAGTAGCATGAGAATCTGGGTAGATTCAGATGGGGTCTTACACGTTGCTGAGAAATGCTGCTTGCAAATTATTTTCTTTATTTTGTACATCAGCTCTCCCCTTTACAAGAAAAAAGATAATGTATAAATCTGTCAGACTAGAAGGTACTGTAATAAATCTAACACGTGTTGCATATTTACAGCTTTATACAAGCCATTGTTGATGGATCTGGACAAGCAGCATGCTAATTGCTGCTCTCCAGAGGGGTTAGGAGAAGAAGAATCATTAAAGAAAAGCTCCTTGGCATAATAAAAAATCGTGATTGTCTTTTCCAGCCTTCTTCTGTGTGTCTATGGAGGATGGGATGGATTATCTAATTAAAAAAAAAATAATGTATTTTGTAGTACATTTTCTTAATATCCTTATTTGAGAACTGTTTCCATGAAGAAAAAGGATGAATAAGGCAGGTATCAGCCCTGACAAGGACAAGCAACATTGGAATTAAAATGCAAAATGGATTATGTTTATTTGGATTTTTTTCTGTCATTTAGTAGCAGTTCTTTGATTTGTTTATCTCTCCCTAAAATTGACTATTGAATTTAATTAAGTGCACCATAGATTTATGAGTCAGGGCAATATGAAGAATTTTTTCTTAAAGCAAGCTTATTTGTTCCTCGGATGAGTTTTCTCAAAGATGTTGTAATTATATGCCTGGATTACTGCTGGCACAGCAGAAAGTTCACTCAAATACAGCAATTACAGATAGGCAAGGCACATGTCATGAGCTCAATGAAATCTGTCAACCCCCGTGGCCTCACATCTATACCCATATGCGTCAATTGCTTAAGAAATCACATTGATGATGCATCTTTATATTACTCATCATGATCCTAGTACTTTCAGATACATACATGACGTATCTCAAGTCGTGACATATCTCCTATAATCCTGGCATGTTTACTTTGCGTGTTTGTCTAGACTCCTCTACACTTTATCTTTGCTTTCAGGAAATGTAAAAGAATATATACTTGTCTTAATTTATGCTTGAACAAATGGCTGGTATATCTGAGGACTCAATGAGATTTTGCCCATCCACAGCAATAAAAACAATTGAGTCATTACATTTATCATAATACTAAAAAGAGGAAAAAGTGAGTTAGTAAATATAAATTTTTGACTGTTTCTCACTACAGCATTCCAAATAGGTGGTGCATTAATGTTAATGATGTAGCTAATCACAGTTTGTCATTGATGGATCTGTAATCATTAGTCCATTAAACTGTAGATTATTTCTCTAAATCAAGAGATAGTAAGGGAGCTGAGCAGGTCTGTTTTGTGATTTGAGCTCACTTGAGAGAAGAGCTGTCATTACCACGAATAAGGAGCAGGTTGTTCCTGTTCTGTGTGCCTGTAAGTATTGTTCTTGAATGTATTATATATACCTAAAATCGATCAGAGTCTGACCCAACTTACCCAATTATATCTGCCCGTATCTATATGTACGTATGAACTTTTTTACCATAATATGGCATTTTTTGTGTGGTCTTATCTCAGACTGTGCAGAGACTGTCAGAAATATAATTTTCAAGCTTCAATTCTTTTATGACTATTTTTTGACAAATGAGTGTCTGAGTTTCAAGGTGAGACTGAATGCTTGATGAGGACGAAAACAGCAACATTTGCACAGGTGTGTTACATGCAAGCCTTGATAAGTTTTTCTGCTCAGATCCCTGAGTGTGAGATCCCTGGAATCCTAGTACAAGCTGGAGCTCTCCACGTCCTTGATTCAGGGCTGCAGTGGGAATCTTTAGTCTCGGGCTCCTGCAGTGGCACAGATCACATCCATTCCGTGTAGCCAGGGCTGGGGCTGCCATGCAGCTCACGAACAAAGAAAACTAAAGTAATTAGTGCCCTCAGGTACCGAGATACATTGAATAACAGGGCTGTCCTTACAGTGTTAGAGCCATGAAACTTCAGTAATTTAACTGTAATTTTAGTCATAGCTGTTAGAGTCCCAAGAAGCATATTGTGTTTCAGAACCAACATATGCTGCTATTTCCAAAATGCATTTCTTCTCTGTTTCCACTTCATGGGTATCCTGAAATATCAGAATTTTCTCAATGTTGTTGCCTCTGTGTCCTGAAAAACTTTGATCTGTGTTGCTGCAGTTGTCTGTACCTTCTCTGGTCTGTGGTGCTTTCCAGGATGGGGAAATCAGATTTGATGCAGCAGCAGGCTCACTACAGAGTTATAAAATGACATAATGGTGTCTTTTCTTTCATTCGCTCTTCCTTTCTAATGATTCCTAATGTTTTATTTGCCTTTTTAAGTGCTTCTGAGTACCAAGCTGATGTTTTCATGGTACTATTTATTATAACTCTGAGATAGCTTTCCTGAAAGTTAATAGCTAATTTAGAGTTAGTCACTGAATATGTATAGTTAAGGTTACTTTTCCATGTGTGTTACTTTACATTTATTTACACTGAATTTTGTTTGTAAGTTTATTGCCTAATCATTCTGTATCATGAAATTCCTATGCAAGTCTTTGCAGTTTGCTTGCCTTTTTACTGCTTTGAATAATTTGTCACCGCCAGCAAATGTTGCTACCCCTGCCGTTTCCATATCATTTATGAAAATACTAAATAGCACAAGCCTCAGGGCATAGGCTTCATTTGAAGTCTTACTATTTATTCCTACTTTAGTTTCCTATCCTCTTAATTTGTTATTAATCCGTAAGAAGACATTCCATTGCATTTTATGAACGATTGAGTAAGAAATCCTGCTGAAAACTCTTGGAAAATTCAAGTACAGCATATAAACTGTCTTATCCTTGCCCTACCAAGAATCCTAACAAGCTTCAGTGGCATGAATTGCTTGTATGAGAACTGCATTGACACTATTATAACAGGTTTGTTCCTGTGTCTTCTATTTTCTTTGCTCGTTATTCTATGATATGGTTGGGTGCAGACATACTGTAATTTACTAGATCCTCTAAAAAACTAATTTTAAAAAACTTAGTACCTGTTGGCTCATATTTACCATCTTCCACTCGTTTGATGCAAATGATATTTTAAGTAATCAGTATAGCAGTTCAAGAGTTTTATATTTAAGATTTGTGATACTTCTCTGTGTCCCATAATGTATTACTATTCCTTTTACCAGTTTGGTTTTTTTTTTATGCTTCCTTCTCCTAACACATCAGTTTAAGAAAAATCTTCTTGTATATCCCCAAAGGTTGCTGCATCTAAGTGGCTGTGCATATCCTAGCTACAGCAATTTATTAGCTTTTCTTCTATAGCATTGTCCTTCTTGAGTGTTCCCTTTGTACCTCTGTTGTCACTTGGTCCTGCAGAAAGACTGATAGCCTAAATCCTTTGGCTATGCATTAAGGATTTACTGTTAGTTTTAGTGTCATCTTTAAGTTGCTTCTCAGCAAAAGTTCACAAGATGGGTGTTTTTTTTCTCTTTTTTCATTTTTTCATTTTTACGTATAGCTTGCTAGGTATTATTTTCTTTCCTGTTTTCCTTCTTAGAGAAAGTTGCACTGTTTGAAGCATATCTTCTTGCTTCTGATAGTCTCCGTTATCGAACCATGTTGGTCTTTTTGAGCTAGTAAAGGGTTTTTTGACATCTGGTGTGTTTAGCTGATGTTATTATGCAATCTGTGACCTTTAAAAGTATACGGTTTTGGCTGCTGCTTCTTATATAGTTCCCTTTTTTACACTGAGCACAGATAAAAACGATTTTTCATTTCTTCTGTGATAAATGTTATATCTGACTATGTTATGGGACTTTTCTGTAACACTAGACCTTTGAAAGCAGTATCCTGAATAAAGTAACAGGCATCATTCAGTATGAAGTCAAGTTAGGTTTTTTCTTTTGGTCCCTAACAAATTTCTCCAAAAAACAATTATTATCTAAGTATTTTGTCTCAGTATGACCTACATTGATACCTACCCGGTTTATGTGAGTGTAGTTGAAATCTTCCATTATTGTTGTGGTTTTTGTCCTTTAAGATGCTCTTCACAGTCATTGCCACCTTTCTGGTAAGTCAGTGATATAAACTTAATAAGGTCTTCTTTTGTTACTGAGAACTGCAATCGTAATCCATAATGATTCTCTTCCTTGTTGATATATTTTATTTATTTATCAAATTGCATTCTGAACTGTCATTAGTAAACAGCCCATATATATCTGTCCTAGTCGCTTGTTTTTAGGCTCAAATTTAGGACTTTGTTACAGCTTGTATTTAGTGCTTCCTACTTGCATTTTGTTGATTTTTGTCCTATGCTTTGCTGGAGGATACAGAGCTTTTCTAACTTTCCTTCAGGGAGAATTGTTATCCTAAACTGTTATGTTCTACTCCTGTCAACTTTCTCAGCTTTTTTGACTCAGAAACATTCCCATAGAAACATTTTAAGCGCCAGCACTGAAATAAATTTCCTTGAGAGTTAATGCCATATTCATCTCTGGACAAACATCTGTCAGGAGTGATATAGAGGTGTTTGAACCTGCTCTGAGGCAATGAGATGGACTTTATGACCTCCAAGCATCCCTTCTAGCCCTATCATTTCTTTTAAATTGATAACTGGGTAAACAGATGCAACTTCTATAATCTGAACAAAGTACCAGATCTGTATCTCTTTTTTTCTGTAGCTGGAGATTGGTACTCCTAAGATATAAAGGTAGTGGATATTCTATTGAAGTTCTGGAGAGATGGTGATTCAGATGTATGCTAGCTTTTTATTACTATTATGATTGAAGTAAAGAAAGATCTTTTCTTCTCCCCAAATTCCTTATAATATTGCCAGCTGTAACTCCAGCAAATAGGCAAGCTGTGTTTGCTCCTAAGGAAGATGGTTGTTTTTTTTATTGGTGATGACAGTATGTTCCCAGTCCTTCAAAATATCCTGTCTTTAGTTAAATTATTTCCTATGATGTGATGCAACTTCGAAGAATTCTTTCAGCCATGTAAGTATGGTCAACTGTGTCGAAAAACACAGAAGCAAAATCTCACACACTAATGATAGCTGCAATGAAGAGCTGAAACATAGATTTATTTGTTGGGTTTTTTTCTTCCTTTCTATTTGTTGGTAAAAATGTGTGCCACTGAACAGCACACCTCTCCGTATCGCTGTTGTTACATAATGATGCAGCCCAGGTTAAGTAGAGTACTTATGAATCCTGATACAATACCCTTCTTCCTAAACGTACTATCTGTGAAAACTCTTTGGCTTTCACTCTGTATTTGTCTAAAATAGCACAAGGGGCAGTCATACCGTACTTTATTCCACTTGCATTCAACACAATGCTTGCTAAGAATAGGTGGGTATCATAGTATATAAAAAGTAGCATAGTGGCATGTGACTGTATTTTCAATGAGGGAGGCAGTATGTGACTGTACTGTCAATGAGAATGCTGTCTCACACTTCGTTATGCAGTCCTGCTTTCACAAAATCAGAATCTGGATGACTCATCGTATCCTTTCAAATATTGTCATAGTATATCTTCATTGCACAAAACAGTATTTAAGACTTCTTAATCATATTACAAATAATCTTGATAATTCCACATGGTGCTGATAGTGAGCAATAGACTTCAGGAAATATTTTCAAAATATGTATTATGTAAAGACATAAACGCTGTATGTATCTATGAAGTACACAAAATCCCTGACCAGAAGTTGCAGAAGGCTGTAGATGAAAGCACTGACGATGTTATTAAATTGTTAAATAGGAAAATTAATGCAGTGAATTTGACTTTAAAGATGTCTTATTACAGCTAATTTGATATTTTTATTGGAAATATCAAACTAGTTTCACTGTTATAATCTACTTTAGTGTCCCTTGTAAAACTTCAAGGTGCAAGTCACAAGTATATAGAGGTAAGTTTATATGCTTTTGAATTTGAAATACAGAAAAGATTTAGAAGATATGTTGGAGATGGTAACAAAAAACAGGGGAGTGCAAGAAAGATGGAAATATTAACAGAAGCACGATACTGAATGACAAAAGGAAATAATGATATAAAGTGTAGTGTTTCAAAAATTAATGCACATGGGAAAAATAAACTGAACTATGGATATGCAACAATGGACTCTAAATCCTCTATTATCGCGCAGGGAAGAAATCTTGGAGTCATGGTGGACCTCTCCCTAAAGCATTAGTCCATTTCTTAGCAATAACATTGAATTTGAAGCACTATTAGTAAAGGAAATAAGAACAAAGCTGAGAAGATTGTCACCATATATTCGCCATATGCCCCTGTGTTGAACGCACAGTTCTGGTTCTGCCCTGTCAGTAAGGAGACAGCGAGTATCGGAAATGCCTGGAAAAGGGTAACATAGATGGTCAAAAGCACTAAAAGGTTTCTCAGAGGGGAGATGCCAAATGGTTTGGGATTCATCCATCTAGAAAGGGAGATTATTGAGGGAAAAAATGATAGTTATCTGTAAAATCACAAATAATGTGAAGATGACAGAAAACTGGAAGTACCTTAAGGTGTTAGGCAGAAGATTTAAACAAATGAAAAGGTATACTTTTTGTACATACTCAGTTGTAAAATTGATTATTACTGTAAGATTTTGAGTACAAAACTGTAAATAAGTATAAAGAATAATTAGGTACCTTTCTAGAGAATAGATACAGCAAAGACAATTAAACATGATTGCTTGGATACAGCCATTGTTTGGGTCAGGAAAGCCTAAACTGTGGATACCTGGGAGCTATGAGCATATGCATCAATGGAAATATCACTCCTTTTTGTTATATATCCCTTCACAGATTCCTTCCTCACAGCTGGAGACAGTCTTACTTAAGACTAAAGTAACTTTTGCTTAGACCTAGTACAGAGGTTCCAATGTTCTCACCTGGAAAACTAACATACAAGAACTCAAAATGATTAGAAGATTTTTATGTGCTGTTGAATAATTCATAATGCCCAGTGTTTATGGGTCTGAATCAGAGGCAATATGAGCTAGATAGAAAATCTGGTGTCTGGTAATTCTGGACCTCTGGCTATCACAGTCATCTGTGTTGATTTGCAGTACATAGTTATGGAATGGTTACACCACCTCCACTCTTTCTATTCTTACCACTAATGTGCCTCATTCCTCCCTTTTTGTCTTGGATTGTAAACTATTTGGAGAAAAATAAAGAACAAGCTCAAAAGAACAAAATATCCTTCTGTGAATACTGCCTGATTTTTGGCCGAAGCCTGAAGACACCACTGTGGTAAAATTACGTTGGCTGATGCAAAGCACTGCTGAGGCAGCACAGCTTCTGATGGATGCGTGTGTAAGTTGAGCTCACCTCCATCTCCTAGCTGAGGTCTACAGTTTCCCTGTCTGAGGGGATCTGTAGCAGTGTCCCATGTGATGTGCCAGCTGCCTGGCTAGACACATATATGAACCCATGCGCTGGCTTTCTTGTCTTTTAGCTATAGCTTTTGATGAAATATGCAGAAATTTCTGTGTCTGAGACCCTTAGCCTTATGTCAAATTGGCTGAAATTGTTCAGCAGGTTCAAGACATGCTTGAGGGAAAATAGCGAACTGACAGATGACCAGGCAACACAATGACATATGCCTCATTTCTTGAAGAACCAGGTTAAAAATACATCATTATAATAGACTTCAAGAAGGAAAGCAAAGAGTGACAGGAAAACAATAGGTTAGAAAGTCAAGAATTGACTATGTGATATACACTTGTGTCTCTGCATGGTCCTTCAACTTCAGTGGGAAAAGCCTCCTGTTTTTACATGTCTTTTAAAGCTTCACGTTTTCACTGAATTTGTTGATTCCATCCCTTAGCTCTGACACATCAAATCTTTCTGTCTTGCTCTGATAGACTACACCATGTTGGGATTCATCACTCCTAACTGCCACTAGGGAATGTGTGAAATTAGAAGTCACTTAAAGCATGAAGCTATAAGTAACTTACAGTATGTAAATAGTGGGTTAAAAGTCTTGTAGAAAACTAAAAAGTAAAGTGAGCTGTATATTGTTTAAATTTCCTTTTACAAAATTTTCTGTTAAATTAGTGTTCTTGAAAATGAAAGATTAATAGCTTTGGTTACAGCTGTGTGATGTTGGCTGTTGTTTTGCAAGCTTGCCAACTCCTTCTAAACTTGGCTTTTAAAAGGTTGCTTAGTGGCAATTCCTAGATAATTTTGAAAAGGCTTTCCTAACCATTTTCAAGAAGTGACTTTGCTGTGCTAAATGTTCTTTAGAACTAGTGGGGATTTTCCATAACTGAGAACGTAAGGAATCACTTCTGAATGTTTTAGAGATGGTATGTGGATAAATAAACTAATTTCACAGGGCTATTTTTCACTTTGAAATTGATTCCATGCCTGCCCTGTTAAGTCAGTGCATGAACACAGTGTGTCACGTATTTTTCACTCCTCTGCTCCTCTCAATCCCTTGGTCATATCAAAATAGACAAAGTATTTTCTATTCCTCTGCTTTTAATTACTCAGTGGCTACAGCTGTCATAATATTTTAATTGAAGGAGAACAACAATCTAAATGTTTCTGTTTGTTTTGCTGCACTGATCTTATTTGTGAGACAGAGATTTTGTGAAAAGCTGTCTGTTTATATTGGAGGATTGTAACTGTCCTTGTGTGGGCACAGAATATGTGTTAAAAATGGAAATCAGGAAGAATTCTTCTGCTAATGAGAAAAAAACCCCAATTATCTTATACCCAGTTAGAGAAATGGAATTAATATTCTTAAATTTTTAGTAGCAGCAGGTTAATTAAAACAATCACCCCTCCCTTTATAATGCTAGGAAACTGCTTCATCCCGTGAGAAAAAGTATTATGAAATGTGTTAACTGCAGCACTTCAGGATGACAACATCCTGCACACAGTAGAAATAAGCAAGAACGTTACCAGTTCTTTGTCTTTCACAGTATTAGTAATTTCACAGTAAATAGATTGAGCAAAAGGAAAACTCTGTCTGATGTTTTAATTTTCCTATACTGTAAAGGTATATAGTATGTAGATCATGTCCTAGTTTCCTTTAATACTTGAGTGTTCCATAAGCAAGGAAGGTAATTGCTAATTACTAATAAAGGGCTAATTACATGAGAAGGGAATCCATAGTAAGGTATGTACATGCCCAGTGTTTACACTAACACGTGCAGAGTGATGTTGCTATGTTACAAGATATTACTGTAAAAAATAAAAAATGGGTTTCGCTGAGTTCCCTGAAGCAGACGAAATGTTGTTTTCTGGCAAAGTCTGCCGATGGAGACTAGCAGGTGGAAGTAAGGTAGGTCTAATTAAACATTTGTGCATTTAACCTCGGTCATTGCATTTGACATTTAGTACAATCCATTTAAAAGTTGCAGTATTTTTATTTACTGTGTTAAATTTTCTGAAGTTGCTTTAGGACAAGATATTCGGAAGAAATTTAATAAACAAGCATCTCTAGAGCACTGCAAGGTGCAATTGCAATCATTCTTCTTACCCAGGCTTGCCTCATAACTCATTGGGTTATGGTTAGCACTGCTCTGCTTTCAGAGCAGGGTCTGCCAAGACAATGACTGTAGTGAACAGATTTCATCAAACTGGCATGTTAGAGGCTGGTCCTTCCTCCTTGATTCTTGTCCCAAGTGAATCTGTTCGCCTGTTACCTTCCAGTCCTCCTGCCCACCTCAAGAGCTGGCTCACTGAAGCTTCCACCTGTATTATTATTTTATTGTGTTTTGAAGGTGTTTAGATTTGTGTGTAGGTGTTGTGTATTATTTTATATAGCTGATAGGTTTTTTTCATTTATTCCCTTTATTATCAGTTTTCAAGGATTATGTTGAAAACAAACTTGCAAACCCTTTACAATACTGAAAAAATAAAAAATGTCTTTGACTCTGCCAGACTTCAGTGATAGCCTTCATCCTCTGGGGAGCTGCACCTTCAAGATGCCCAGATGAGTCCCATTGCAGATGCTCCCATTGCACCATGCTGATCAGGTGTCTTCTGATCAGAAGACAGATCACCAGATCGCCTTCTCAGTTGTCATTTGTTTCCATGTATTTTTGAGAATCATGTCCTGCAGTGTAATACACAGAATCTGATCCTGATCGCCATCCCATTGGTTTCTAACTAGTTTTCCGTGAAGAGATCTCAATGAATTCAGATTCTGAAGTGAATCTAGTTTAGGCTGCTAGTGCTGGCAACCCCAAATGTAAAGAATGATGACTGATTTTCAGGAAAGTTTCATTCTTCTTTCAGGGCATTCTCTCATGAGAAATGATCTCTTATCTGTGAATCTTTTTTCTTTTCCAGTACTGAATATGTAAAGTTTGGTGTCCAGGTAGATTTTTGTTGGGGATCTTGGTGAATTGTTCAAATTCTCTAAGGCACTGATTTCGAGATAAGGCATTTTTTAATGAATTACGCAAGTAAACACTGTGAAAGTGTTGTAATAAAATATAAGTTTCTATTTTTAGAGTGGTTTTAGATGGGATTTGCAAGACATTTGCATATATGGCATGGTTTGCCTGTATGTTGCGAGATAATTCATGCAGTTTGAAATAATTTCTACCAGCTCTTCTTTGAATCTATCAGAGAGTATTGCTATTTATAAAGCTACTGTGAAGTAAATTAGATGCTTATCACATTAATTGAAATATATTACAGTGTATAGTATAAGGATAGCAAATCCACTGTGTACCAGATCATATATGTTAGTAATACTCTACTGCAAGACACTGAGAATAATAGTAGTTAGAGAGAATCAAAGGGCCTCTATATGTTTTTTCTTCCTCTTGATATTTAATGAAAGCAACATTAATATCAAGCTTTATGCTGGTGCTATTTAACTTTTAACTTACTGGTTTCATATTTCTCTATTAATTACATAGTTCAATTCAAGGGGCAACTATTATGTACACTAATAACTTAGACATCCACTTCAGTTAGAGCTGAACATCAAAAAATCTCGTATTGGAGGATTATATCCACTATCTACACCCTTCTTTGATATTGTCAGCTTCTGAAAACAAAGGGTAGTCAGATAAATTGACTCTTTTATTCCTCTCCGGGGGTACTTAACAAAAAAGGGAATTAGAGCTGTTAGCATTTAGCCTGTGAAGCCTTTAATAAAATATTTTGAGTCCCTGAGAAATTTCAATCTGGCAAATATGATTCAGACAGGGGGTCAATTGTCTGGAGGTGGAATTAATGTACTACAGTGCTGTGTTAGCAGCAGATAAGAATGCTACCATCAGGTGTGGAGTGACTGTGGGTAATTGGGATAGTGCAGCAGGTCAGCAGATGCTGTAACAAGTACTGATTTATCAATACTCAGAAGAGGAAATTAAAAATTCTGTTAAACTTGGGGGCTTAGAAAGTTTTAGGTTGCCATGCCTTGTTACAGCTTATACATTGGATTGTAGTAATTCAAATTCGCAGTGTGTTTTAGTTGTATATAAAGATTTCAGTGTTTACCTTATAGTGGGTGAGTCTTGGCTGTTCACAAAAATCTTAGCAAGTGTTTGTTGGACTGGTAGAATTCTACAGGTTGGTGGTTCAACAACCCAGACGTGACTCTGAAGATGCTCGGAGAATAAAATTGTAAGGAAAAGAGAAGCATAGTAATAAAATATAGTATTTTGAATTGTCTTTTAGAATCATTATACGGGGTGAAAACAGGCATAAGTATTTTTAGATTAACACACTGAGTTAATTCCCATGGCAATTTTCGGGCTTTGCCTCAGACTTTTAGCACCTGGCCAGTAAAGTATGTCTGCACAAACAAAAAGTAGAGATGTGTTTTATTTATCTGTGGGGGGCTTTTTAAGGTATCTCTTTACCAATAAATAGGTGCATGACACAAAAATAAAGGAGAGTGCTTGCAAAGTGTTTCATTAAGATTAAGCTATGAGAGCATTATTGCACTTGAAAAATAGCTAAATTTATGGGTACTGTACAACCTAGGGCTGGAGCTTACCCATATTACACCAGCTACATCTGGGAAGCAGGAGACTAATGAAAAGAAGAGGTAGACAAAACTTCTGAGGTAAACATTTTTGGATTTGACAGGAATCTGATTGTGGCTAAATTTGTTAAAGATTTGGAGAGGCATTGCATGATGAACAAGAATGCCTATATTTTTGGTGTACGTAAAAGCAGAAACAGACATAAAGAGATATATAATTCTGCTTTTGATTAATGCTAACGTATCATAGAAGCATATATATGTGTGCCAGATAAAGTTACCTATGTGTCACATTGTATTCGTGGGTATCTACCTTGTCCCATTTATTAGGCAGTGCTGTATTCTTCTATTGCTCAGCCTTTCTGGCCACAGGGAGAATCTTTGAAACACCTTCATCATCTTTGCTCCTTTTTGCTTCAGGCTGTTAGCATGGGTATTGCAGAAACCAAGAAAAATTGCATATTCATAGACAACATTTTGTATCAACAGGCTTGAGGGGAAACAAGCTGCTGGAGGCAGAAAGCAAGCTCCAGTTGAGAATATTTTTGAAATATGAAAGAACAGTACTTGCCCTTAATAGCTATTATGGAATATCTGAGCAGTTTTGCTGGAAAGATCTCCAAAACCATGTGCTACCATTCTTCTTTCACATCACTCACAGGTTTTCTGCACATTTCTGTCCTAAACAGGTACAATGTGCAAGTGTAGCGTTGCTCTTAGTAGAGAGAGACATGGAGGAGTTAACTTCAGCTCAGAGTTCAGCCCCTGTGGGAAGGTGGAGAAAATTTTGTGCTTTCTTAATACAATATCGCAAAACAATTTAAATCCATACTTCTGAGAAAAAGAAGACACACTGAAAATTCTGTGAAACTGATAGAATGGCACAAATATAACAGGGGAGAGAGTTTACTCCGGAGCTTCTTACCTCAACAAGTTCATTATACTAATATGTTATTCAATTCTGCTTTACTGGATAAACGTAAAACACTAATTTATGTAAAATGGAAGATGAGATTTTTCACTTTCTAGTATGTGTATTCATTTGGAATGATTGGTTGTACAGATCTGCATCTTGCAGAACACTGAGTTATTTATTTGTTTTAAAATAACAACATATAAAAGAAAAATAAATTCTTTTTCTGAATGATGTTTGCATAGCTGAAGTTTCTTTTGGTCTCTTCTGAAGCCTCAGGGTCTTCTACCTGGGCATCATAGTTCTAACCTACAAATGTGATGAGCAAAATCTGGGTTCCTGAAAGAATATCCTCAGTTGCCTCCAGAGACTTAAAACTGCAGAGCAAAGCATGCCCAATTTGTAAAGTCTTCTGCTGTTTCACAATCATGTCTCCTTTGGGAGAGCAGCATTTGATGAGGACGTACTTTCAAATTTGATTTTGTATTCCCTTGGTTTTGGTGTTCCTGTCACATTCCTATTGTTAATTCGCTGTAAGGAGTAATTTAATTTCCTCCCTCAACCTAGGGCTGTCTGCTTAGCTTCTCTGTATTTAGCAGAGGCCCGTTGATCCATGCTGTTGTCTCAAAAGTCCATCAGTATAGCAGCAGTAAATACAACTTTCTTAGGTTTTGGTCTCTGCAGAATTCTGCTAACCTGTGTATGACTGTTCATGTGGGAATCATAGATGTTGGTTCTCTCTTGGGTAGCTGCAACGTGATTGAAATTTCCCAGTATTACAGGGATTCCCTTGGTTATAAGTTTGTGACTTTTCCACAGAGCCACTGAAACTGGTTAAATATATTTAGACAATATTTTTTTTTTAATAAGTATATGTGTGTCACTTCCATTGTAACTCTCTGTTAAGGACTGGACAGGATTCTAATCTTCTTGAGACATCTTAAAAAAAATCTTAGACCTCAAGCTTAATATAGAAATCGCTAATCAGTAGATGTCAATAGCTCCTAATTTTGTAAAGCGGTTTCCCTACACTTCCTTGACAAAAAAAATAAATAAATAATTCATTGTACAGGGAAACCTCAGTTGCTATTTAAGATGTGTAGAATGAACTTTTAAAGAAAATCTGTTTTTTTAAATAGGGAACTTTTTGCAAAATTGTTTTACTTCATTGCACCAGGCATATATATTATGAGTGAATACAATCTAATGTTTGTCTTTTTGGAAGGTCTTGAAATTTTGGATAACATTGCAGAACTTTGCAGCGTCGCCTGGTAACCCACCCATGCTGCAGAATCTCTGATGCTACTGTTTGCAACCTTGTACTCATATTGGGCTTGATTTACAAGGCTAGAAATAGGTGAAAATTGCTCAAAGATCTTTGTTTAGGCAAAGCAGCAATTCTGTCTCTAATAAAAAATAGAGCTTTGTAATTGCAAATTGTTTCTTCAATGATGCCTTTAAACTTTTTCGCATAGGGAAGTTTGTTTTAAAATGATGAAAAAGCAAATGAATCCTCATAAAGTGACTCACATGATAAGATATTTGTAAGGTGGTTATCATGACTGACTCATCTGAATCATCTCTAACAGTTTTTGTCAGGGAGGCAAGGTTGTCAGCTTTCCCTAAACAAGGAGATGCGGAAGAACAGCAGCATGATTAGAGATCTCGTACAGTCACCAGAATAATCTGGCCTATGATTTTGCGGATTTCAGAATGCTGAATGGTCTGACATTAGTTGCAGCCAAAAAACAACATTAAATGAAAAAGACATTTCTGAAGTGGAATGTTCAAGTTTTAGGCTATTCTTACATTCAGATGTGATCATAATTTGCAGTTCCTAATTAGTCTGTCATATTATATTTTTCCACCTTGTGTGTTGCACCGTGTATGGAAAGCAGCTCACTTTTTCTGGCATCTCTACTTAGAAAGCAGTGATAGGATTCATTTAATGCCAATCAATCAAACTGGAATTGGTTATATGTGGGGTTTTTTTTTTTTTTGTTGTTTTGTTTTGTTTTGTTTTTTTTTCCCCCTGAAGATTTCTGTGACTTTCCTGGGCAAAATCCCATTGACAAGTGATTTAGACACTTTCAGTCCTTCTATTGAGAATTACTCAGGCCTTGCAGAATGGAGCTATCAAAAAATATATCATTGTATTTATTGTCAATTGCTCTTACAAGACCACTGTGATATTCAGAGAGATTATCATCACTGGATGGAGGGTGTAGTGTCAGTCTAACGGGGAATAGTCAAATTCCTTTAGGTGGCATTTCCTCTCAATTTGAGCTTTAGGCCATTTCCGAGAAATTTCGTCTCAAATAATTACACAAAGTTGTAGTCAGCCATTAACAGAATTGTGATCCACAGAGACTTACCCAACAAAATTGTGTGTTGTGTTTGGATTCCTCTTCATTCTTATATTAGTGATCATTTTAACTTGCTAAAAAAAAGATAAAAAAAATAAATTAAGGTCACAGTTTTTGCTTGCAAAATACATAAAATTAATCTGTTGAATGTTCCTTTGGGCATATGCCTTTACCCTTGTATCTCTTTGAAAGAATAGATGTACATCTGTTTCAGCATAATGACTTTCCACAACCCGTCAGAAAAAATGTGACTTTCCATAATAAATCAAATGCATATTAACATTTAAATTCTTTGATTCTGACAGCTGGTCAGTTATCACATTCTTTCTCTAAAAGATTCTTTTTTCCACATACTTCCACTAGTATTTCTTTTGCTCTAGGGAAAAACTCAGCTTGTAGATATTCCTAATACTTTCCTTTCGTTCTTTAAGTTTCTGTTCCCTTTTTAGGTGTTGGCATCTGAAGCTAGTTTTCCCCTTTTCTTCTCACGCCCTCTGTGGTTTTCGATCCCCCTAAAACTGCCTTCACTTTTTATTTTTCCCCTTTTACCCCTGTAGACTGTTCCCCCCCCTTCATCCGATTCTCACTAGTGCTCTGGAGCAGTAGCTGCACAAAAAATTCAGTTTCATTGGTGCTATTTCTGGACACTGCCATCTGCCAGGTTTTACTCCCATTTCAAACAAACTTTCAGTTCAGTTTCATCATGCATTTGGAGGCGCAGCTGCTCATGAATGCTTGGTAATCACTGGTGTGCAGCACACAGCACACCTGTAACCAAATATATAAAGGAAATAGAAAGAGCTATATATTCCGAGTTTGTTAGGTATTAAACAGGTTCGGCATGAAATGGGGACTCTGTTATCTTTGCTTGTGCAGATCTTTATTTTATAAACAATATTTTCTCAAAGGAGTAATAAAGAAGAGCAAACACAGAAGAAGGATTACCAAGCTCCTCTTGGAGTGAACCTTTGCCAATAACAAGTTTATCAGGGCAGTGCATGTGCAGGGGGCTTGGCATACTGTTAATTTGTTGCTACCACCAAATTAACTAGGCTCTATTTTGTTTTCTTTCCAATTTTACATCCTTGATTACATATTCATAAAACTGTCCTTCCTTCCAAGCATAAATACAACTGCTTTGAAAATATAATTGTGTGTGTTTATCAAGCACCTAATTTGTTTTACTTGCCAGCTACTAATTGCATAGGAAATATAAATGAATTGGAGGTCATATATTAAATTTGAAACACTAACAGAACAACTTTCCAAATTATAAAATTGAATTTAAGTTACAGTATGGGGGACTCAACATGCAGTACTGTCTCCAGCAGTACTAGTCAAAGAAAACAAACATTTGAGCCGATAGCACATTTAAATTTGTCAAAACATGCTGAGTGATGTGTGCATTCTGTTTAAAGTGAATTGTTTTGGTAGCCTAGAGAGCTTTCTGTCTCTTTGCTTTCTAGATAATCTGAGTCTATCACTGCTAAAACTTGTTTATTGTACAGACAAGAAAATCAAATGGAAAACAAACTGAGAACATGCAAAGATTTGGTTTTATCCACCATGTCGTTCATTTTATGTCTCATCCTTTTTCTGAAAGAGATATGTAAATTCTGCCTTGCTTCTGAGTTGGATTATTGTACCATCTCAATCCATTCAAAGTAATAAAATGAGATTCAATAGACTATGTTAGTTAATTGTTTAGGAAACATGGAGTTTTAATCACTGTGACAACCACAGATCTGGGAGTAGCAAGCAGAATGTCTTTTGCATATATAACAACTCTTGCAGAAATTTGGTATTAGCCAGCAAATTACAACTTTAACACTGGTCTTAAAACTGCTGCTTAGAATTTATATAACACTGAACAAACGTTACCTAATTAAGCTTAGAAACACATTTGTGAGGTAGGTCACTGAACATAGATACAATCTTGGTTATTTGGAATTTTAGCAGTGGGAAAGAAGAGCAGTGACTTTTAAAAAGGAAACTGATGCTAATAGCGCATTAGGAAGAAACAGATTATCCAGCAGGAATAGAGTTGTAGCTTTTAACTTTATCGCAACTCCACAGTAGACACAGGGCTGAACTCATTATATTATGTGCTTGTACATAAGTTCTTCTGTAGGTAATTTCAAACACACATGACTGGATTATCCGACAGGTATTTGGGAGTTCATGGGATTTTCCCTTTACTTTGCTGTAGCCTGACACCGATATTCTTACTAGAAAAGTCTGTTCTCCTTTCCTATGAAAACAGGGAGAGTTAAGATTGCTACCCAATGGCATACAATTGGGTTTCCAGCTCTTGGTTATTTTCAGACAGGTAGCACCAACCATGCAGAAGCACAACCTTCAAAGAGATGCACATAGTGTTGCCAGACAGGTACTATATACTACCACGATACATAATATAGCTGTGTTTGAAGTGTGTATTTTGTTGACCTCTGGACTCAGACTAGGTGTGGTAGCGTCTGACATCCAAGTAGACTGGAAGCCTTATATATTTCAGTGTACTTCAGCTTCGATCCTATAATAGTTTTTGCACGGTTTTCCTTCAATCATATTAGTTGCAGATGTTGATGCTTCTGACTTGCTTATGCTTATTCTACTTTCCCCATCTCTTTACATTTCATGATTTTCATTTGTAGTTAGTTGTGTTGGCTGTCATCAGAGGAAGATAGTTTGCTGGGGAAAATCAGTTTCTAATGGTGTCTGCAGGTGGTTTAGTTTATTTATTATTAATAAACAGGAAAGGGCTGAACACAGAAAATCTGGAAGTAAACTTACTATACAGAATACAAGGGTAGCGTGGTATCAGTGTGGCAAAAATATAGAAATCAAATGTTCTCCTGCATGATGGTAGATTACAGTTCATTAATGAAATATATATAGTTTAGATAGGTTTTTAGCACCTTTTGCCTAGAAATCCCATAGAACAGTTGGACTAATTAAAATGTAACAAGCTGTTATAAATAGGAATGAGATAAGCAGAAATGTATTGACTTTCTCCAATCATAGAATATTTAAACATAGAGAGTAGCAGCTGAAGTGTTTTTTGCAAATAGGATTCACTGAATATGTATAAAGTGTATGCAGTTTCTGCCTCTGGCGTTCCTTTTTTCTCTCCTTTTTTTTGGTCTGCTTGAGTTAAGAAAATACATCTCCAATCGTTAACCTTTCAGATTGCAGTGGTTTTAGGGGAATCATCTGAGATTTGGGGTAAGGACTACTGCAGTTATTTAGCCATGGAAATGAAAGTAGATTTTGGGCCAGTCTGTCAAATGCTGCACACATCTCAGTGACCTACTGCACTCTGTCTTTTCCGTCTTTTTTCATCTGGTGAGAGGAGAGGATAAAAGATCATCCTAAACTTGTTTGAGAAGCCAGTTTATGGACTGTATTTCCCAGTGGTTTGTGCTACACAAAATTATTTTAGAAACTGTTCTGAATGGTGGAAATGTCCTTGCTGCCATCAACCTAAATTTTGTCAAGACACAGTAACATGCTGAAAGTGCATAATTGGAACATTCAGTGGCAGCGCTGACGGAATGCTCATTCTCCTGACATTTCCAGCAAGACTCACAGAGGTGCTGGGTCAAAAGATTTGTCTTTTTCCTATTATTCATGAAGATGCATTTTATAAGTGTGTGTAAACCTTCAGTGCTCTGTATGAGCACTCTTTTGCAGTTTCAAACTAGAAAGGACCTATGAACATTTTCCCCCCACCTTTTTTTTTCTTTATGTGATGTTTTCTTTACATTTCACCAAAGTGTTCTTGGGTTGACATTGGTGACTTGTTTAATTTGAGCGTTTTGTTTTTCAGCTTGCGTATTGAAAGAAGAAGTTAGAAGAGACTGAGTTGTACCCAGAACACCAACTCTGTTAACTAGTAAGGACTTCATTAGGGGAAATTTGCCTAAATAATTCTAGGAGCCAAAGCTGCAGAGTAGGCAAAAACCCCAAAGCAGCTGCTGAGGTAAAATAATGAGGTAAAATTTTCATCTGCTGAGGTTAAATATCTGACTTCAGATTTTCTGGTAATTTTAATCTTGAAACACCAGGTTAGAGTGCTGAGTAACCTCATGTGCACTCTTTACTCTAGCTGCAGAAAATTTTTGAAATTTCAGAACATGGAAAGAAAAAAATAAGGAGGAAAAAGAAATAATTTTTCAGACTTACAGAAATCTGAATTGGCCTTATGGTCTTGTTTTTCCTTTGTCAACAACTTTGAAAAGCTGCCACCACAACTATCTCTTTCACCTGTATGTACAGTGAAGAAGCTATACCTGACGCTTTTCTTGAGAGCTAAATATGTGTAATGTCTTAAGCCCCACATTGTCCCAGCTAGTGAATCACATTTGTGGCTTGCCTTTAAACAGCTCATCACTTCTTCACATCTTCTTTCAATGAGTCTGGGAGCAACAGTCTAATAACAGGTTGACCAATGTTGGGCTTAGAGGTGACACTGACTTTGTTCTTCTTCCTTTCTCTTCTTTTTAAACATTCCAGGATGGTATTAGTCCTTTCTGCCACGGCAGACTATTGGGAAATCATCTTGAGGCAATTACCTGTGATACTCCCTAAGCTTTTCCCTGTACCTGTTTTTGATTGAACGCCATGACTTGTCTCCAAATGTATTACATGGCAAAGTAGTGTATTAAAATGTGTTTTACTTATGGCAGTTAACTGGCAGTAGATATCAAGCTTACATCATCTGTTAATCTGTAAAATCTCTAGTCACTGCTGCCCTTTCTGCATTGCCTTTGCCCTTTTAAACACACAAACTAAGCTGGCAGTCCTACCTCCCTTTAATCTTTTCTTCCTTTCTGAGCCATGCTAAAAGTAGACCTCAGCGGTTCAGCTCTCTGTTCAATATCTGGGACTATTAATTTTGAAACAGCAGTAGCCTAGACTGGCTTCTTCGTGTCTTCAGGAAAATTATCTTTTTTGTAACTTTCATTCACAACTGTATCCACCAAATATAAAGCACTAACATCTTCTCAACTTTTCTACATTGATAGAAAAAAAAATGAAAATCTGCTTCAAGTGATCAATTTTTCTTTCATCTAGAACTTTCTTTTCCACTTATGTTTTCAAGTTCTGTTGTACTGTTTTTAACCTATTGGCTGCCCATTTTTCATTGCTTTAGCTTCCATCATCTGTCACTAATGTTTTAGAATTAGTAACATGTTAGTACCTAGTTTATTTACCCCTTCACTTCACGCATGAAAAATCCAGATTTTATTGTTATTTTTTTATTTCCCTTTCACTAAAATGGTACATGTGATAATGTAATTCTTTTTAATACGTCAGCGGAATTCTAGCTATTTAACTAAACTTTTTTAGATATTTTCAGTAATTTTATGAATATTAGTTGCTAAAAGGATGAAATGTAGAAATAAAAAATTGAATCTGAATCTGAAGTTCCTTAAAGGGTGAATTTTCATTGCTTTTCAATGGGATTTGGGAACCTGCCTCTCCTTGACTCCCTGAAGATCATAGCCTAAATCTGGACAAATACTCTGTTACATATGGAGAATTAGCTTGCAAACTGCTCATTTTATC
Organism: Thinocorus orbignyianus; assembly: GCA_013400375.1. Classification (NCBI taxonomy): domain Eukaryota; kingdom Metazoa; phylum Chordata; class Aves; order Ciconiiformes; family Thinocoridae; genus Thinocorus; species Thinocorus orbignyianus. The sequence goes on along the minus strand of VXBW01005077.1, from coordinate 535,420 downwards.
CTTTTATTCCTCTGAAATACCATAGGGACCCTTAACGTTTTATTCCGGATCTAGTGATATCAGCAACGTTTCAGCAGTAGTTCCCTTTTTATATATAGGGAAGGCATCTGAATCTTCAATTTTTCCTGCAACTACATGAAGTTCCATACTAGCTTTTCATTTCACCTTCAAACAGTCTCTGTTGTCCTTACAAAAACAAGCAAGCAACAATCAAACAAACAAAATCCCAACAAAATTTTGGTTGAAAAGGAGAAACTCAATTGTAAGATAAATTCCAGGTAGCAGAAACCTGGGTTTGCTGTGACCCTGTGTTTACCCCTACGTTTGCATTATGGTGATGCTCAGGTGTAGCTACAATAAAGACATCTCCTAAAATTAGGTAAAGTGCGGCATTAGACCTCGGGTAAATTGTTACTCACTCTTGATATTCCTGGAGCTTGTAGTCACAGCAGTCACAGCAGCCACAGCAGCAATGCTGTCCCTCAGCCACCTGTGACTGAATAGGGATGTTAATACTGGCCTCACGGAAAATGATCAGACAGCAAGCTTTTTTTAGCTTAATTAAAATATCCTTCCCCATCTTCCATGTTGAAGCTTCTCTTGTTTGGTTAAGCAGATGCATAAACGATACTGGTGCCAGAGCATGTATTATGGATAGTGAAGCCATCTCCCCTGTTGAATCATCTTTTCTGCTCAGAAACATTGACCATACAATTTTAATGTCGATTTGGAGATATAGAAGCTATTTCATGGATGGAAGAAAAACACAAATCAAGAGTTGACAGGTAAAATTTGCAACAGTGATGATTAGAGCTGTAGGGAGAAAAAAGCATCTTAAGGAATATAAAAAAAAAAGGAGAAGTTTATAAAATAAGTCAAAGAAAAAGACAGGCATCTTACTCTCACCTCAAAAATGTGCCCCTCAGGAGTCAGACAACATAGCTGGTGGGATGGTGGGATTACAGATGGAGTGGGCAGGAGATCCTGGCCTACTGGTTCTGTTTGACTAGGTATATGGCTCAAGTGTGCTGAGTCCTGGTGCTTTAGGGTGTTGTAACTTTGTGTGATGTGGGATCATAAAGCCCAGACAGGCTTGTTCTCAGACAACCAGTGGTTTCAAGAGGAGGCAGCTCTCCACATTCTGTCTGCTGAAATAACTAAGTAAATACATATTTTTTCCTCTGGGTTTTGATTTTAATCTAGGCAGCACTACTCATTGAGGAATTTATGAGACTTTAATATTAAAATGATTTCTGTTGAATAGCCTGATCTTTGATACTCATTGTAATTTCCTGAAAACTCCATGGACAAAAATATTTGGATGACTGATGCATTTATGAAAACATATCTCAAGCTGCAAAATGTTTAGATCTAAGTGTCATGCCTGCAATATAAAAAAATAAATCTTAATAATTATTTTCTTGGTTAGAGTCAGGGTGAACACAGACTAAGAACCTGATTCTGCCAGGGATGTGAGTGCTTTGGAAGTAGCCCAGAGTGGGAGATTTTGCCAATATCTTAATGAGTGGGACCTCGAGCCTCCAGGCTCTTTACAAATTTAAAGCAATTGCAATTAAAGCTGCTACAGGAGTCTGCACAGAAGGATCTTGGTACACCATACTGTGTTGTTCAGATCATCTGACTCTAGTTGTAGAAAGCTGTGTTTCTTTACCAGCCCCTCTGATACTATTCACTGGGCAGCTGAAGCAGGCTCTGCTTCATCCCAGACTGCTCAACATACTCATTACCTGTTATTAGCGTTCCACTGACACTTACTGTGTGCAAAGAAAGCACTGCGCTATTTGCACATACATACAGCAAAAATCAGTACTCCCTCCAGAGACTGCATGGCCCAAGAGCTGTTACAGACTTTGCCTCCGTGCAAAATCATGCTGTTTGGGATGAGGGTCAGTGCAGCCTGTGTTTTCCAGCAGGTCACAGCACATTGTAGCACAAAGAGCCAGGGAAGGGAAAGGTACTACAGGAGGAAATGCAAGGGTGACTCATGTTCTAACAGGGAGCATACAGGACTGCTGTTAGAGAACCCTCCAGTGACACATACAGATACCAATTTCCCCAGGAGGATCTGATGTGTTCCCTGCCCACTGTCTCCATGGCTGGTCCACAGCACACGTTTGACTGACTCATAAATGGGGTCCAAACACTTGCTCCAATGTCTAGAGCACAGTCAGGCCATTTTAGAACAGGATGACAGTGGACAGAGAGCAGAGAGAGAGGTATGTCCAGCAGCAGCATGAACTGTAATTAGATACGGATAATTCCCTCCTGAACAGTGATCTTTCTTGAGGAAACTGTTCCTTAACCATTTGCACTAGCATGATTATTGACACTACAAATCTAATAAGCACCACAACAGACACTTAAGAAGGCTTGCAGCCTGAATGTACAAACAAAATTCTTCAGTCTGTTTTATGATGCTGGAGTGAGAAGTAGTATGCTAATGCATTATGCGATTTAGTTGCAGCTCAGGTATAGCTTCATTTCTGTCCCTACACTTTGTAACAAACCTCATAACACCAGTCATACAAATTCTCATTGCCTCCATCAGAAAGAACAAGACAAAGTCTCGACAGACATACAACATCAAGAAAATGGGTCTGAAAAATTGCTCATAGAGAAGTCTACAGAAGCTAATGCTGTATAAGAAAGATTAGTCTCAGGGACTCCTACATGTTCTGTTAATTTTGTTGTGAACCTTATATGAATATCAGGCACCAAAATGGAAAGAGAGTACAATACAGCTTTTATTTTTGCATGCCTTTGAAATTAACAGTCAGGGATTATGCTTAGAAAGAAAGCTTTTTCGTTCTGAACTGCAAAAATGAAATTCATGCACCTTTTATTTTAATTTCTGTTTGCAGTTTTTCACCACAAAGTCAATTGAACATTGGCTAAAAGAGATAAAGGAAGTATTTTACTCACTCAGAGGTTATTTATTCTGCAGGTATTGTCCTGCAGTATTCCAGATCTGTTTGCTTACATCTGTAATGAATTTGATTCATCTGAGAACGAGGTGGAAAATTCCCATCAAAAAGCCTAGAGCTGAGAAATATATTAGCTATATGAGGGGTGAGAGTGCTATGTCTAAGAAAAGGTTAATGTGAGAATATTGGGGTGTGGGGGAAGCTAAAGCAAATGCCATGGGAACGAGAGAAACTGCTATGGAAACAATAAGAAGATAATGGAAAAGTCAATTTTTCTCTAGTAGTGGCTGCTACAGGACATCTAGCAGAGGAGGAAGACTTTAAGCATACCTTATTCTATTTCTGTATTGCTAAGCAACATGCTCAGACTTCAACTGTTTTGGCTTAGAATGGAAACAATGAAGAAAATGGGTGTTGTAGGGGAGAAGGCGGTAGGTGACACAGATCTAATTAATGTAAAGAAAGTGTATTACAAGCAGGCCCCATTTGCCAGATTTTCTGCTCTGCAGTTCTATGTATTGAAATGGAGTCTGGAGAGAACTACAGACATTAAGATCTGGGATTCATTGTGCCTGGCTCTGCATCCAAGTCTAGGTTAGCACTGCTTTGGTCCCAGCAACATCTCTCACCTGCAGGACAGACAGAGTCCATCCATCACCCAGCCAAAAAGTTTCCCCGCTGGGTAATGGACCACTAGAGTGGCACAAATGGAGTAGGACATGGAAAGGTTATGACAGAGTAATTAACATATTGCAACTATTGTCTTTCTTCAGGCAATGTATTAATTTTTTAGGGTGACCAGGACTTGCCAGGGTAATTTTCAAACTTGAATTTTACATAGGGAGAGCTAAAGGTTGGTTAAAGAGTGACTGTATCATTGCTGCATGTGGAGGCAAGCAGCATCTGTTCTGGTCTTCTTCCTCTTGTAGTATGTGATTTGAAAAAAAACTTTGGTGGCGACTGTTTTCTCTTCAAGGCAATGTTACAGGCTGAGCAGAGAGCACTCTGGGGCAGAATCCCAATGACTTCTTTATTTCCTCAATTGCTGATTAAGCTTAGGAATACTTTTGGGGGGTGTGTGTGTCTTTTTTATAATTTTGTTTTTGCTTTTGAGCTACCAAGTCCTGAAGATCTGGCTTTAGATATGGTTCTGCGTTATTTCCTGCTTTTTTGATAATGCTTGTGAAAAAGAGTATAAAACATAGATAGAGCACTCACTACGGTGTGTCCCTTCTGCCCAGTGTAAATGACTATGTGAGCTGCAAGGAGGGGAAGGTGCTGCTCAGGGACTAACTAGGTTTAGATGCGTCGTGTTACTTTTATACTTGACCTTCTGTGGAAGATTTTTTTTCTGAGTTGTCTCTAATTTTCTGGGCTGCTTAATATAGTCTTGTCTCTGCCATTACATAAAGTTTATCCTTCATTAGATCCCTTTGGATTACTCAGTCCTTCAACAATCAGTAATGACTATCAGCCAGTGTGAGCAAGAATGGGTTTAGTGTAATGCCTAATTATAGCTATAATATTTTTTTTGTTGCAAAATCAACCTCTACCCCTCAACCTTTAAAATCAACCTCTTCTGACAAGCTTGGCCTTTAAAATGCTTTGAAGTTAAATTATGTAAAGAGAGGAAATCTAGCAGAAGACAGTTTTCTGACATAAACCCTGACATTTTTATTTAAACTACTGCATCCACTGCCAAAGTTCCTGAATACCTTGGTGACCAAAGCACAGGTAATCAGAATCCGGTATTATGTTGCTTATAAAGTTGTAAGCTCTCCCACTTTAATGAAGATCATCAATTAGAAGTGTTCAGTTAGAAATCAGAAGAAACCTGAAATTATGTCAGCTTCTCCCACCAACCGGCTCAAATAGAATTGTGTAATCCACTTCTGAAGCTATGGACACATGAAGTTTTGTCAGGACACAAGAGCTGCAAATTCCTTACTAACCCCAAATTAAGCTGATATTTTTCTCTCTGTTGGTCCTAACTTAGTCCTTTGGGGAGGTCTCATCCCTCAGATTAACTCAAATGGAGGAATTTATTTGTCACAGGTCATCTGTGAACACAGAGCCTGAATTTGTCACTGGACACCAACTCAGCTGAAATCTCAACATCCACTAATTCCTCAGCAATAGGCAAGATGCTGAGACCTATTAGCATCACCAGCAGCAGGTCACTGGTTAATATGTAACGGAAAAGAGGTTTTCTGCCAGGAAAGCATGTACAAAGTGGTTTTATGGTTAAAAAAAAAAAATATTGGCTTTGACTTTAGGGGAGCTTTGTTTAATTTCTAGATTTGTCACAGACACATCCAATTGTAGTTATGTCTAATCTCTGTTCCCAGAACAAATGCTTTCCATAAATAATATAATTAGCTAATCTTGTAATAGTATAATACTTTCTGTGACCTTTAAAATGGCTATGAATTCAAAACCATCTTTTCTTATTCTTTATTTTGATTTTCCAACGAGGACAAGAAGGTGCAGTACCTTTGCTAGTCCCTGGGAGTCACAGTTTTAATACTTATTGCAGCTATAGAGGGATGATCGGCTGGATGTCAGGAAGGCAGTGCTGGCTGGGACCCTTCCTCTGAGAAATTCTTCTGAAAGAAAATGCCGCTCTACAAAAATATTATTTCTACAAAAGTAAGCAGTTTTTCTTCCATCAAAAGCTTAAATTCTGCTAAGCGTTGCAGATTTTCTGACAAGATTTTCAATTTTTAATTTTGGGTTGGTTGTGATCTGAAACTGATCTCTTTTCAACTCTACTATTGAATGGCTTCAAAACAAACCATCCAGCTATGTTTCCTTCAGAGCAACTTCAGCTGAAGTAACATCTGAATGTTGATATTCAGTTACTTCACTCTTGTGCACAGATATGGTTGAAAATTTTTCTAAGTGTTTCTCCATTTAATGAGGCATTTCATGGAGCTATGCCAATTTCAAAAAACAGTTCCGAAAAACTACAAAAATTATGAAAATTTAATTTTTTACATTATGCTACTTTGCTTGTTTAAAAAAGCCACAATTACTACGTACTTCTAAGTTATCAAAACATTTTTGTTCTGCAATAAATGTTCGACTTCTCCATTTGAATAGGAATTTTAATATCTTCAATGTTGGATTTTGGTATGGTGAGGCTTTAGAATCCTGACAGTTCTAATTAAGTTAAAAAGCTAACAAGCTTATTGTACAAAGACTGTAATGCAGAGAGATACTGCTCCTGTTTTGAGGAAGGTGAAATAAAATGCAGTATTTTCAGTATTTTGGTCGCTATGACCTTCAAAGCTTTGACTGTAGCCAAGAGTTAAGCCCAGCAATCCTGAATGTGCATTTACTTTGTTGCTGAAAGACTGTAGTCCTTTTCTGAAGGCTTTAGCTGGCTGAGGTGGAGGTTCTGACTTTAATTTCTTCTGTGGCCAATGAGGTGTTTGGGCGATAGGTTACACTGTGAAAAAAAAAAGATAATCCCAGCTGCTTTGCCTGACTGCTGGGAGAAACCGTGGTATTCATGAAGCGCTTTTGGTGACTTTTGGCAACGGTACTGAGAAACTTATTTGTATAGTAATAAAACTTCATGACTCTGCATTCTAAGGGATAAAGGCTAAATATCTGGAGGTTAAATGTCACAAACTCTGCTTTTCTGTGGAAAATATGGCTACAGCAGGAGCCATTCAGTACAATTCATTGAAGTTCTGGGGCTGCCAGAAATGCCAGATGACTCTAATTAATTCTGAAGTAAGATAATAAATATTACATTTTAGAGTGTTTAAACATTTAAATTATATTGCAGGACTTTTAAAATATATTTAAATTAAAACTGTTCTTCAGATAATTTCTGTGATTTCATGCAAAAATTCTGCTTCTGCTGCCTGATAGTTGAATCCAAAATCTTCAAGTGTATAACTTAAGTGAAAGGACCTGATTTGCAAAACTTTTTAGGCATTTACATCCGTAGAAATAAGTGCTAACTGAAATCAATAGGAATGAGAACTTTAAGTGTATTATTTATTTTACAGTATGCAGAAAATAGTCATTTGTTAATAGATTTAAATTAGTTCTAGGATGAATATTCAAGGTGATTGTCTTTTTTTTCAGTTTTGGAAACAACTCTGTTAAATACAAAAAATACCACACTTCAGTGCCTTTAAGAGTAACTCAAATATAGCTAAACAGACATTCTGCTGTGAACAGATATAAATGTCACCCCTCATATGCGTTGCCTCTGCAGAAGTTTGAGAAGTTAGATGAGCTTTGTCCTGTGCCCTGAGAGTGAACTGGCTTTGGAATGTGTCTCAGCCCATGGTGCAAAGTGTCTTGATTTAAGGGCCCTCCACTGAGCTTGCTTGTCACTGGTCCGTATTCCCAGCGAGGGATCTGCTGCAGTGGGTCCTGGAGATCTCAAGGTAGGTCCAAGCACACGTTGGGCTATTTATGACCTGCATTATATCCCCCCAGTGGCAAAGAGCCAGTGTGGGCTTTGTGATGTTGAATCTCTGAAGCAATGTAGGAGATGATTATTAATTTAGCAGTGAAACAAGCAGCAAACACTCTAAGAAAGCAGAGGTTTTGGTGTCATATATAGTGACCTTTAAAAAATCTGTCAGTATAATTTTTTGCAATGCTTCCCAAGATACTACTGAGCATTTTCAGTTATATGAGTTTTAGTTCCTTAGAGGCAGATTTTGTGTTAAAGGAGGCAAACCATAGAAAGCTTGTAACACAATTATTGAATTAGTGTGCAAAACATGCATCATCTGTACAGTCCAGTTTTAGGAATGTCTATATGCAAGTATGTTTATTTATATCACTTCTGAATGTGAATTCAAAGGGGTCAGCAGAGCCTAGTGGGCCTCTATGAGTGTAGCCAGCACAGGGACCTCAGTCTTGACCAGACGGGTCTTGTCTGTCATCTAGAAGCTGTGTCAGGGCTACGATGGCTCCTGGCTTTGTCCCACTGCATGTACTGCACTGGGGCTGCTGGTGGCCACCTGCTGCAAAGGGCCTCTTCTGTGCAAACTTCTAATTCGGTCACCAGGATTGGGATAAGTATGCATGTTTGAGTTTTCCATGGGTTTTCTGCACATTTATCACCTTCATTTGATCTGTTACTCTGAGTTAAAAAAAAAAAAAAAAAAAGATCACTTGTCAGGAAAGAGTTATTTATTTTATTTCTGTTAAATAAAGACTCAGTTAGTCCTAAAGGTGGAGCACTGGGAAATTTTCCAAGGAAGAGAAACAAGAAAGGCTCATGGTGGTCTTCTTCAGTGCTGGATTTTTCCTAAGAACTTCTGGTGGACATATTGATTTCCTTTTTCATGTGTAATGGTCTTCAGTTTCTGGTGCTGGAAGCTGTGGCAGAAATCCTTGATTTGGGACCACAGTAACTTGTGGCAGAGGGCCCAAATAAGGCATTAAGTCACTGCCAGGACTCTCGCTGTTACCTAAATTGTTGAATAGTTTCATCTCATTCAAGATGCAATATCCACGAAAAATTTTGCTAAATATCGCCAAGACAGGCAGTTTTATTTGTTTTATAGAAGAGGGACTGATGGAAGGATTTTGGGAAGATCTGAGCCAAGCTGTTAGGATTAAAGTTTCTGGAAGGCTAAGGAGGAAGAAAGAATGTTCTTCTGTGCTGAGGTTTTCCCGTGATGTTGGGTCATTTCCAGCTAGCTGCTGTCCCAGTTACTCCTGCTAGTCTGACCTTTCGGGATTCTCTGTACCGGAGAAGATGACTTAGTCAAAAAAGAATAAAAGAATTTGCAGATTCACTTTTGCGAAAAGGAAAGTGATTTTTATACAATATCTCCTAAAGAAAAATCCATGGGCAAAGCCCTCTCTCCCTGCAGAAAAACTGAGCCATGTGTGCTCATATGTTGGTCTCGCAGAGGATGGCTCTTTCAAATAATGTTTGGAATACTTGAAATTATGTGGTATATCTGTTGCTGTCCAGGATAGAAGGTTCCTGGGGACACAAGCATGCTGCAGACACACATGTTAAGGACTGCATATCTCAAAGATTTTGGTAGGAAAAGTGGTGCAAGCGGGGCAGGATGAGACATGTTGTTATGTGCACTGAGTAGTATCTACACACAGATCTGCTTTTGGCTACAGATGCTTGGCAAAGTGTCTCTCCAGGGGTCATAAACTGGACAGGCTTGTGTTTACTTTGTGTTTGGGAGGAAGCTTGTCAGGTACAATGCTCTGTGGCCTCTGTGACCTTTTGCTTTCCAGAAAAAGCAAGAAAGTTATTTCTGGCAGAAAATAAGGAAATCTTTCAAGTCTTGAAGACATACTATATCCAGTACATTTTTGTTTGGTGATGGTGGAAATGTCTGTTGGGAGCAGCTTCAGCAAAGAAAACATGACATATTTCCCTGTATTGCAAATATACCATCTATTTGCTGTGATAGTGTAGTCAAAGTAGATTGCTCTACCCATTCTTCCCTTGGAAAGCAAAACCAATTGTTTAGTTGACTTTGCTGAGAATAAGAACGGGCTTAGCTTCTGCAAATCACCACTTAGGGCTGCCAGTTTCCTGTGATACACACCCTGTGATTTCTTCATGAACCTGGCCACATCCCTGAAGGACAGATAACAACTGGTGGTTTGGAGAGCTGTCGCCTTAGGGTCCTGCTGCCTCCTGTGGCTATGCTCAGTGCAGGCCTTCCCTGAAGAGAGCAGTGGGACACACTTCAGGGTAGCTTTCTCCTGATGTGCAAACATAGGAAAGACAGAGTAATTCAAATTGGAGGACCAGCTGGCATGTCCTGTTCTCTGTCATGGTATGATGGGCACGTAGGTAGTAGGCAGTGTCCAGCTTCTGCAAAGGGGAACGATGATGTTATGCCTCTTAATTAGTCTGGTTTACAAGTTACCAATCAATTCTTATAAAAATACCTGCATTTAACTGGAATAGCATGAGTGTTGTGGTGTATTACAGCTATTACCTCAAGACTAGCTAGCAGCAATTTAGTGATGAAAGAAATGTAGATTAAATAAGATCTCATTTGTGAAATTTCATTTAAATATCTTCAAAAGAAATCAAGCGTCAATATGGTTTGTTGTTTTGTTGTTTTAAAATAAATTGGCAAGTCACATCTGTGTTTTGTTAGGTGCTATGACTCTGCTGTCAGACAGTGGGATTTGTCATCACAGCAAATATCTTGGGTAGGGAAGTGGAGTAAATCTGTAGCAAAACTAAGTAGCATATTTGTGTTTACAATTGCAGGCTGCTCTGAGTTTTTATGAACCACCTTAGGAGTAGCAGCTGCAGCTTCTTTGGAAGGATATTTGCTGTGGTATTAAGGGGATGGCAAGTTGAGGAGAACAATGAGCGTGTATTTGGCCAGGATTTACCAGGCTCTATTACAGGCAGTATGATGTATATTAAATAGACCCAACTTGCTGATATAATTTTGTCCCTCTGGTAATAGAAAGGAGCCCACTGAATGCCTGTATTTACGGTCATTGGTCCATCCTCCTACACCATGTGGAAGAAAAGCAGCTCTGATAATACATGTATGTATTAAGGATCTAATTGAAATTCTTCCACTGGTTGCAGTGGCTTTTGGTGAAGCTGCTGTGGCTTGTCTTTGCTGCTTTTCGTTATTGCACAAGTCTAAGACATTTACGTGTGTTCTGGGTTAATTACAGCCAGAGCAGTACCAGCTTTGGGCTTATAAAACCCATGAAAGCTCTAGTGAGGATATCCCTGCAAAAACTGGACCGTTTCTCAACAACAGAAACTGAAATTCTGCTTCATCAGTTTCTGCCCGGTCCTAACAGCAAAACAAGGCCTTGAGAATTTTAAAGCTTGCTGTTGTGAAATATCTGAAGTTGGGTAGCCTGGGAGGTAGTAGAGTCTGAGGCCCTTTAAATGCCACTGCATTGCCATTTTATTTATTATTCATTCAGTGAATGTATTAAATAGCTATAGGCATCCATCTGTCATTTTGAGGCCTGTCTCATCAATTCGAACACACAGCTGCACAAAACGACGGCCTCTCAATATACTCACCTCCATCCCTGGCCTCCTCAGCAGTATGAAAAATAAAAATAAAGGCTGATGTATGAGTTACACACACAAGCAGCTATTTCGGTTCTTTCCTTTGGGTTTTGTGGTGATGTTTCACCCTCTCCTTTCTCTAAGGGAGGTAAGAAAAAAGCGACAAGTGTCTCCCAGGGCATTCAGTGAAATGAAGCTTTTGATGAATCTATACATGCTTTATAACCTTTGAACTCAAAGCGCTTTGCTGCCCGTGCCCCAGCTCCTCTGTGTGTGGTACCCAAGGGTTGCTGGCTGGGGCACGCTACCTGACCTTAAGGCTAGATTCTGGCTCCGGCAGAGCTTCACAGCTGTCGTCTGATGTTGTGTTCCATTTTTGAGTCTGGAAAGGAGTGAAGTGTTATACAAAAGCTGTATCTTTTTTTCTCAAATAAATGAAAAGCACTCTGGTTTGTGGCTCAGACAATTGTTTAGTTAACCTGGGAGATTTCAATCCATTTGCTTTTTCCCCCTCATTTTGTTTTATCATAGTAATGCTTGTAACTGAGGCTCTCAAGATATTTTTTTTTAATTTGAAATGAGCAGAGTTCAGGGGAGAAGTGTCAGATGTGTGCAATCTGTTCAGGATGTATTTTTGCTTGGGGCTCAAGATACAAAGTTAAAGGTACAGTCCTTTCAGTCCATCTCCCTCCCTTGTGTTCATGTGTCATGCAAGCGCAGATGAGTGCTTCACTGAAATCTGCCAGCAGTTAAAATCTTCCTTCAAGTTCTAAAATAATTCATCCAGATTTCGGTCTTCTTGAGCATGTTCTAGGGCACTGGAGAAATGCATGAGCTGCAGACAAGGATACAATTTAACGTGCTTTATAACTACATATTCACCATTAAAATTGACTTTGTGATTCTCCTTGCCTTTCTAAACTTTGCCTAAAGAAATAGGTTTGCAAATACATAAAGCCTAACCAATATCTCTTTTTAAATCCGAAAACCTATTCTAGGGACAATCTTCTCCAGTTCCTTGGTCTTGTTACCCAGAATCACATCTCTTATAGAGTTCCCTATTATTTATGACAACAAGCAGGATGATGATCAGCGTAAAACCGTAGAACCAATACAAATGTCTCTTACCAAATGTATGCTGCATGTACCCTGAGGCATTAAAGAAGTCAAGTGGATCAAGGAGTAGCTACTACTTTGCAGACATCTGGTAAAAGCACAGATTAATTCTGAATGTCCTCCAGCAATGAAGTAGTGCTACAGATAAATAAATAACTACTATTGTGAAAACATCTGCTAATTTTTGTGTTCACTGGGGAATATACACTACAAAAAAAAGTGTTGCTCATTTGCAGTTACCTGGTTTGTCTTTTAATTAGAGCTAGGTGGTACAAGTTGGATAATGGCAAAATTGTTTCAAATTGACACAGTTGTAAAAAAAATATTTGTAAAAAAATTATAATTTATTTATTGTGAGGACCAGTGTGAAATGTCTGACATTATACTTCCTGATGGCAGTTCACAGAGGGTCTGTAACTCTCCTCTACCTTATGCAGTTCTACTCTGCTCAGAGAACAGCCTGTTTGTGTGGCATTAGGGGTCTTTAGTGTGGCTGGGTCAAGCTGCACTAGCAGAAGCAAAGTACCAAACTCTCCTGCTGTTCTCATCTTCAGAGGAAGATGAGGGAGAGAAGATTTTAGCGATACGTGGATGGAGCAGGATACAAAAATTTTGGAAGAAATGGTTCTGCGGTGGTTAGAAACCTGGCCTCAAGCATCAAGAAACAGGGTGACCATGGGAGAGTGCTCCCCTCTGCTCTTAGCTCATTCATCATTCTTCCTTAGCCAGCTCCTCTGTAAGCTCTGAATTGTGGCTCCTCCTAAATTTCACTGAGAGCAAAAGACAAGTGATGCTGCTTCTCTTTGGTATGAAATATAAATATCAAACAACTCAGTCCCGAGTGTGTCTTCAGTGGGGATTTGTGCACCTGGGGCTTCTTGGGTGTGCCCAGTCCTATGTGCACCCGGGCTGATTGCACCTGCTGAAGAATTAAGCTGGTTCAGCTGCTGAGGAGCTGACTGCCATTTCTGCTTTGTTCTCTGTGGTGGAGGGAGTGTGGAGCCTGCCTTTTCTTGTGGTCGTTTTAGGGCCTACTCAGCATGAAAACATCTTCTGCTTTTTGCTAGAGGCTGTGTTGTGTCCTTTGCAGAGGGTACGGAATGGTAAAGCATCTGGAGGGAGCAGAAAAGTTAAGGTTAGTACTGCTGGAGAGTGGGACCTTCAGTGAATAACAATGTGTTTGCAAAGGATTTGAGGTTTTCAGTGGGGAACTGCTTTTTTTTTTCAAATGGAAGTCAGCTTTCAGCTAATACAGATTTATCCACTTTGGGATACAAAATCCTGCTTTCTGCTTTGTGCTATTTTTCCTGAATGCCACAGGAGGCTTTATTTTTTTCCTGACAGCTAGCTAAAGGGCACGTTTATTTGACAACTCCTTCATCAGTGAAAAAGTAGAAAAGACATTAATCTAAGTCTGTGTGCAGCATAGTAGTATGAAGGAGCTTGGCTGAATACTTCAGAAAACAATAGCAAAAGCTTCTTTCAGTGCTGGGGGTTAACTGGGAAATCAAACTTCTGTAAGTCAGTTTTGATGTATGATCTGTGTATGGAGAGACCTGCTTTTCAGGAGTAATTCTGGTGTAAGTATTTGGGGGGAGGAGGGGGGTAGGAGAAATGGAGAGAATCCTCAGATGTGAAAGAAGTGTGAGAAATGAGGGATGTTCTTAGGTCACACAAGGTTAGCTCAAACTGCTGGGAGTAACAGCACTGTAAGTCCTTCCCCCAGGATGCAGTCTAATTAGCTCAGCCTGGATTTTTAAATTATTTATATTGTAGTATTGTGTAGAGGCCTGGGTCAGGGAATTACGCACACAATTCAAAGGCAGTCCTTGCACAGAAGATCTTTACTGGTGAGGGAAACTACGTTGGCATTTCCAATGCATGCATTTTTTCATTGGCCCCAAGCGACTCTTCATGATCTCAGTGGGACATTGTATGAGTGCATGGTAAGATGTATGCCTTGAAGGGACAGCAGTCCTCAAGTGAGCAAAATACATATGTACCTGCTGCAGTTAAACAGGTGAACAGCCTCTGAAGGTCAATAAGACTATTTATATGTCTCAGCACAGGCATGTGTCCTATGCTACTACGAAATGGGAAAATAAGCTATGAGATAGGAGAGGGAAAGATCAGAGGATTGTGAACTTCTTGTGTGCATTAGCTCAGGGCACAGCCCTTAGTACCAGGAATGAAATCTTGGCTCCTCTGAGGTTTTGTAGTTCTGTTACTGACTTCGATTGAGTCAAGGTTTCCCAAGTCTTTGTTTCCTTTTCATAGCCTTTTATTATGATCCTGAGCAACTAAAAAGGTTTGGGCTTCTGCAGATAAATCCTTTTCAGGCATTGACTTTTCTTGACAGTTTTAAATGTCAATCTGTTCTTAGCTGGTGGATTAGTGAGGCTTATTATAGTCTATGTTAATTTAGTGTGTATATGTAGATCTGAATTTTTAAGTAGCATGGAAACATGTGTTAACAGTTTCATATAATGACAGGTAAAGCACTCCTCAGTGTTTCAGCTGTCAATGAGAGGAGTTGCAAATTCTTTCCTGGGCAGGTGGAGCTCTCCTGCTTCGTCAGGTGACCAAGAAAGACCTTTCCTTGTGAAGAGAGGAAGAGAACTTGGGTAAATTGACAATGCACAGGGTGGGCATTCTGTGTGTAATGTTGTCGAGTCCCACCTAGGATGAAACCAATCTAATTTGATAGCCATTAAAATGCAGTTTTTGGGATGTTGTTAATTCTTACTTGCCCCTAAGGCTGTTGTTACTTACTACAAGAAACTGATTTAGTGTTTAAAGAATCACCATAACACAATCCAGTCCCCAGAGTTTAATTACATGGGATGCTAGAAATGAACCTTGAGAAAAAGAAATCTGTGCTAGTTATGGGAGGAGGTAGAGAAAATGAGGCAAAATGATAAATCCTTTAGTGACATATTTCTTAAAAAATGGGTTCATTTGTCAGATTTATTTTTATACGAGGAAGAAAATGTGCCTTTTACAGATGATGAGCTTGTACTGTTCTTTGTAAGACAGTATTTCTGGTATTCATGAGAAAGTAGACTAAACAGCAAATGTGAGTTAGTAGTTTCTGCAAGTTGAAGTGGAAAAATCCTTTTTAATACTTAATTAGATTAAGTAGAATCTTTACAATTTGGAATGCTTATTTGCAATATATATGAGCTGGAAACTGTATCTTAATTCATATTTCTATTTTTGCATTGTGTAGCTATCTTAAGAAAACTTGGGTACAAATAAGTATATATTCATTTTGGAAAATAAAAAGACTCTCAGGTAGGTAAACTGGGTGCTGGGTCCTCTCTTGTTTGTGCTCTACTGGGAACAGTAAAGTTTCTCATTTGATAAGTGAATGCAACAAAGAGCTGTGCATCTATTGCTGATGGAGGAGTCAGAGAAGACTCCAGACTTTACTGCTGTGACTTTGAGATAACAGGAGTTGAATGAAAAAATGTTTGCTTAACTTTGAATGCGTGAAGAGACCAAATCTGAGTAATGCAGTGCATATGGGTTTGGTTTATTTTTTTTTTTTTTGTAGTCACATTGACAATGACATTCTTCCTAGCAGGCTGAAAATTAAAGGCAAAATAATCATACTCGGAGGCTTTGTTTTGTATGGGACAGGAAGCTGAAATCTGCACCACTTTGTGTGCAGCAGTGCTAAGGAGTGAGTCATTTTGGTGTAACGCTGAACAGCTTATTCCAGAGGCACATTATTACCTTTTAAAATCACTCCCTTTGCTCCACCTGAGATTCCAACATTGTTTTTTCTGCTGCTCTTGAGATTTGTGATAGCGTTTTAAAGAAATCATCTGCATAGAGACTTTAAATGGTTTTAATGGTTGTTTTGTTTGTTTAGACATGACCCTGCACCTTGGAGTGGCTGTCAGCGAAGCGAAGTTATTGAAGCCAATGTATTGCTTTCTCTATAGCCTGTTGTAAAGTGTGGTGTTTGTGGGTGGGGTGACAGGGTTGGTCATTTTTAATAGAAGACTTGGATTATTTCTGTAACTTTGGCTTCACATTAGGGTGGCACCTCTGTGTTAAACACCTATGGCTTGCCCTTAAAATACAGAAAGAGAATGAAGAAAACATCATATGCTTAAAGAGCTGTGCAATCAAGTATTTATGGCCTTTGTGTTGGTGGCAGAGGAAAAGAGCCTGGTGTCCTCTCGGAGACTGAGTGACATTGGTTCCTCAGGGTTGTGTGGGGCTCTGCATGTGACTATTGTCTTCTACGGTTTTGTCAAGGACAGATAGCAGAGGCCAGCACAGCACAGTGAAGCAGCTGTACCCACCTACCTCTGGAGGGGACACCCTACAGCTCTGCTAGTGTGGTCGTGTGCTAGAGATAGTTGGTACACTGCAGGCCAAAGAGGCAGAGGAAGCAATCTCAGATGCAGCAGTGCTTAGCAGGAGTTTGACTATTCAGATGCGCTCTTTCAAATATGATCATCAGCTCAAAGCAGTGAACAGGTCTGTGGGTCAGTGATGCTGAGTTTTGCCCCCAGTTAAATGAGGTTTTCACTGTGTTACTTGTGGTGTCAAAGGAGTGCTGATAACAGTATCTGGCTGTAGGTTCAGTCACTGTTGCTTTCCCTGGTATGGACAATGACATCCTTGATTCCTACTGAAGTTGAAATGATCTGACCTTATTGTGGTTAATTTATCTGATAGTGTTCAGTTTGGTTTGATGCTTCTTTTTATGACAGTTGCTTCCCTGTCCAAAAAAGCAGCGTTACTCTAGTGCTAATGGTGCATCCCTGTGTCTTCATGATACCAGTGGAGCAGTGTGTTAAATGCAAACGGTTAGAAAAACACATCTTTGTAGCCATCTAACCTTTGTGTTCACCATCTAACAGTGTACAAATAAACCTGGGGTTGTGTGATACAATGTCATGAGATGCAGCACACAACACGTATAGTCTATGAAGTGAGTAGATGAGCTGGAAAAATAACTGCTGAATTTAAGCTGCCAAATGAGTTTAGTGGGGGGAGACTGTAAAGCATTTTTCATAGATTGAAATGAATTGCTGTAGGTTGTGATGCCCATGACCTTTAGATATTTTTGACAGTAAAGCATAACCTGTTCTCAGGAGAAGAAAATCCCCATCACAAAAGATACCTCTTACATTATTAAATCCCTTGGTGTGTGTAAGTCATTTTATTTGGAGGAGTTGGTATGATTTCAGCATGAAGATGCCTTCTGCTTTAATTCAATCTCCCTGACCTAAGTTCAAACCCATCACATGTTGCAGTAACTGCAAATAATTCCTTTGTAAAGATTGTCAGAAGTGAAATGAGGTTAAGTTAAAACCTCAAAGCCCTGCAGAATGCATGACTAGAGCGTATGAAGTGGTGACTGGCAATTGCTGGCCAGAAGTGTCAGTTCTAAATCGTCCTTGCAAGAGTTGTCATTCTCAATCAAAGGTTCAGCTCAATGACAAGGAAATTAGAAAAGTGCCTATAAGAGCTGATCTCAACTTGAAAATGCTCAACAAGAGGGTAAAAGTTTGGGAAGATAATTTCAGAACTGTGAGAAATGTAACTTTCCACATAACCATTAACGGCTAATTCTGCACTGATTTTTATGTTCTGACTTAGCCTTACTAGGTCAAATTTGAAAAATATTCAGGATTTTTTCCTGTGAGTGACAAACAGGATTTTCAAAGTATAAGAAAGACTAAATGACTGTTTAGCCACCAGCAGCACTTGGGTTTTCAGCCTGACTGAATGTTAGGGCTTGTCAGAGGAAAGTATGTTCTTACCTTGTACCTTTGAGATGTCAAAATACTTGTGAAGATAAGGGTCGGTCATTTCTGAGCCTGCAGAGTGTTTTTTGTGAGAGTTGTGGGGTTTTTGGATGAGATGCATTCAATGCTTTTTTGGAATGTAGATTTTATTTTGAAGTAGAGTTTTGAAACTCGGTGGGTTGAAATAAGGTGTCTCTACATTTACAAACATGTGGTCAGCGTGAAGGAGTTGTGTGCTCCAAGTGGAGGTCTTAACTGGGACTTTGCATTGGTGGTGTTCTCGCTTCTCTGAGCAGACTCGCAACTAATGAGTTTACATTTAACGTATCTACTTCCTGGCTTTTAGTCAAAAATAGGTATTTAAAGATCTCTAAATCCTGCCTGTATTGGGAAGGGGGAAAAATGCACCCGTGTAACTCTATCACTATAGTTGTACTGGTACTGGCTTTCTGAAGCCATGAAATTTCTTACCTTGTTTTTGCTAAAGTGATCTCCTGCTTTATCTCCAGAAGAGCAGGAGAAGACACCAGCCATGAGTTGCCAGTGATCTGAATGTCAGCAGCCACTAACAGATACGGTGAATAGGGCGGGGTGGGAGGGGGGTGAAACAGTGCTGTTTTTTTCCATTTAAAAAAAAAACACAGAACAACAACCAAACAAAAGAACTCAATTTTATTGATGTGAAATAGCTGTGAAAACTTTACTCTTTAAATGAAAAGGGGAACTATGGCGTAGGAAATACTAAGATGGACTGTATCTCTTTCTCTCCGTTGTTGAATATATTTTTCTGCTTATGTATAGAATAATTAGGAATTTTATGTGGTATATCCAGCTACTTTTATGAGCTCCTCTGCAGTGTATCTTTCAAAGTTAAATTTAACTTGACACCTTTCTCAGTGACCATTAATTCAGTTTGTAAGAGAGTCTGGAAACCTTTGATATTGATATTGTGTTGCTGCAATTACTGCCTGTGGTCCTGGGGCCATAATAAAATAAAAAGGCCTGCATACTTTGCTTTTAAGTCAATGCCTTAGAGGCTCAATCAGTTTGATTTCTGAAACCTGTGCTTGGCAGTGAAGCTGATTAAATTCTACTGGTATCAAGGCTGTGCACACGGGGTTCAAAACCTATGTGCAATGTCATGTTCTCATAGTGGAGGTTATTATACCAAATTTTGATGTTTTAGAATACGGACTTTAAAAAAAATAAAATCTTCAAAGGGCATAAAAAGATATGTGTGGAGCTGGGCAGCAAATGAGCTCAAAAACATTAGATCAAGAGCTATAGGACATGGACACTTTGCTCACGTTGAGTTAATTCTTTAAGCGTGCTTCTTGCATTAGTAACAAAGGTTGCATTGAGGAGAATGATCCAAGCAGCAAGGGGACATCAAGTTGAGACAGAGACGATTAGCAAATTAACGCCTATGCTTTGATGGAAATTTCTGTTACATTTTGCAGTTTAAGAAAATGCAGTAAATTACCACAGAACTAATTCCTTGTAATTAGAACCCAAACAAGGTGTTGCTAACTGCCCTGTAGGTTACAAATGTGCAATATTTAGAGTCTAACACTGCATGTAGTTTTCAAACTGAATGACAGAGAAGGCTGCAGATCTTACTCATTGATTCAGTGTAAGTTTATAGGAGTCTTGTGGATCTTTCTGGCTTTAAGATCATCTGTGTTATCTTTTATATGACATTTTCAGGCTTGTCTACAATGCAGCTGAAGGATTTGTATCGGAGAAGAACTGATTCCTCCATTTCCAGTGCCGTGCAATTGCATGCTCCACCCTCCCATTACATCAAAATGTCCAGAAGTGTCTTAGATTACTGTTATTACTTTGGTTAGAAAAGCAACACTCCTTTTTATTCCCAATTAATCTGATAAATTGTACTAGGAAATGTCTGTCAAGTAATAGGAAGTAATGCATCCTTGGAAATAAAAGGGATGGAACTGTTAAAAATAACCCACTCAGTAATTGTAGCATACTTCTCCAAGCCTTGCAGTCAGGGCATTGAGCCAGACAAGAACAAGAGCTGGGTAAACAGGAGAGAGGGGTTTTACCATTTTGTTAGTTGAGGCAATGTTTGTGGGAAATGGTAAGCCTGCAGTAATTTACCCCAAAGGACCCTCTCTAACAGAGAGTTTCCTTAAGAGAGATTTTAATGATTTTTCTGAATTCCCAAGTCTGGATAAAACCTTAGTCCAGTGTGTGATCATGGAAGTCAGTAAGCATCATCTTTCTGAGGGATTGCTCAGTAGTGCCACGGTCTGACTGAACTAATGCCCAAAGATTTTCTTGAGTGAATCAAAAGCAGCTCCGAGACTGAAGAGCACTGAGCGATCTGTCCCAAGTATTGGCTGCTGTAAATCCTTTCACTGCTGACTGTATATGTGGTTTCTGCTTTTCATTGACTTTCTAACAAGAAAATCCTTGGAAGAAACCAAGGTATCTTTTAAACATGTATGAATGATTAACTATAGAAAATGAATGGTGTTTTTAAAGTTAATCACATACCTGAGGATATCTGGTTGTAAGCCTTTTATTGTAGAAAAGACAAAATGCTTTCCTGTCATTGAAAAAAAAAATTTACAATCATTCTGTATTCAGTATGTGTGCAAATAGAATTAATTTCTATCTTCATTTGTTTCTGCATTCAGGTAATTGAAGAAAACATGAATAGGGTAAGTTGTTAGAAAAATTGGGGGAAATGTGAGTTATTGCTATAGATTAACTGTCCTGGATGACCAAAAGTGCAAACATAGCTGTGCACTAACAAAATCCCTTGCAATGGTTTCACTGTCTATGGCTATCCTGATGAAAGGTTTTGCTTCTATTTTTCTGCAGTGTAAAAGGGTGAGCAGATTTGTCCAGAACACTTGTAATTTTTCAACTCTGAGCTCTGTTATGAACATGGTTGGTCTCCATCTAAGACTACAATTTATTTCTGTGAAATTAGATAAATAGCCTCGCTGACACTACAGTTGAGAGTATCTGAAATAGCTAGTGGGATGCTGAAACTCTTGAGGGAAGGAATTTTTCTCCTCTAGAAGAACTTCCTTTAAGTAACTGTAGTTGTTTTAAGTCTGTTCTTCTCAGGGTTGTGAGCAAATGCAACATTGTGCTTTTCGAGTGGTGATGTAGTTCCTAACTAAACAGCAGACTAACATGATACAAATCTTAACCACATGACTGCACACAACCGATGAGAGGGGAGCCTTTGATTTCCCTGCATTAATCTGAAAGATGGAGTAAAAAAAGTATGAGGAATTATTCTAAGCATGAGAAAATACATGGGCAAAATGATTTCATTATGGGAAAACAGACCTGCATTTCATGCTGTTGCTTTACAGAAATGAAATGAAAAGGCAGTCCTTGTGTGGCTATGTATTTACTTTCTAAACAAATCGAATACTATTCAGTCTCAGTCCTCTTGTAATTCTCTCTCTTGCTGATGCAGGCTGACCTTTTGCTGCAAAATTTAAAATCAAAATGCACCTCATATCTGTGAACACAGATATAGCCCAGAACAAATGATAAAGTACTTAGAAATAGTAGCTTAGTTTACATGCAATTGAACATAAGAGGTATAAGGTCAAAGCAGCATCTAAATTCAGTACTTGGTTTGGGAGAAGGCTGCACTTTTTTTGTATGTCCAACAAATAAAGCATTGGGAGTTGATGTTTCAGGTTGCTTTGTTTTTTAATTATTTTTTTTTTCACTCCCCAAAGTAAAAAAAAAAAAAAAATTGAAAGAGCGTGAATAATTAAAGAGATAGTGAGCAAATTTTAAAAGAACATAGTGTGTCTGGGTTCCTAAGGGCGGGAAACAAGAAGCCATGTTCACAAAGTGCTGCATGAACCTCTTTCTGTAGGTGTCTACAATGCATCTAAACCCCCTAATCTCTTTTGATTCCAAGCAATGACTCACTCTGATGTCAGGGCTAAACAGACACAAAAGTGTTTTCAAGTCTGGGGGTATGGGAGAGTTTTACTGTCTCTTACTCATATTTTTGACAACTCTGACAGTTGCTTATACCTCTTTCATAACCTCGTTTGTTGGTTTGGGCACAGCACTGCATGAACACTCTTGTTGATAAAGGACCACAACCATACCCACTCAGCTTCAGGGATTTGGCTGATTTAATGTCTATGCACTCTTGAAATGTGAGTATTGTATTGCACTCTGAACTTGGACCTTCTTTCAATTCCGTGCTCCTTTGGAAACATAAATGAAAAGATTGCTGCCCCTGAACCGATTAGTGTCTTTCCATCTGTTCACTTTTTCTGTAAGCATACACTGAATTGAACATTTTAATTTCATTTTTGTTAAAGCAGGAATGAATAAATACTCTTTGCTAAAATAAATCTGAATGTTGGGTTTCTGCGTTGCCTTATAGAAGTTGTAGTTTGTGTACCTTACATCCCTTCTATCACTATGGCTAGATAGTATGGACAGATGAATGTTGTGGATGGCCGTAATTATTTCTCTCTGGCTTCACTGCCGTGGTGTGTTGGAGTAATGCGTAGGCTTGTGTCAGTAGTGACGTAGCAGATAGTGAACTAAGGAACATGACAGACCTGCAACAAACTGCTACTGAATGGATGTGGGAGGAACACTTCATCCTGTGAAAAGTGTCTGAACTTTTTTTGTGGAGTGTTTTTCTTTCTTCTGCCTCCTTCCCCCCATTTCATTCCAGTAGCAAATGTTAAAGTATCGTGATTTGTGTGTGAATTTTTAGGAAGGTGGTTTTTTTATTTTTTTTTTGTAAATGCAATTTCTAGGGTTTGACTATTTAATGACTTCAAGCTGTAGAAGTTGACTGCTGGACTCTATGAAGTTTATTTGGATGTTATCTTCCTCAGTGTTTAATGCTTATTACTGAGTTAACATGTTGACCGGTCCAGGAAGACAACCTGTGGTTCAGCAGCGTCCTTGACTATTGCTAGGCTTCATGTTCTGCTGCTTTTTTCGTGCTTTACCTGTGGGTCTTTCAGACTATCTCTGCAAACTGAATATAGGGGATTTGCATCAAGTGATTTGGATTAGCATAAAACCAATTAGGACAAGCTGAGGAGCCTGGTAAGCAGAGATGCAAGCCTTTGGTGATGTGTGCTTCCTTCTGCTGTGCTGCTGGCACTGGGCAATAGGATTTACCTCCTGGTTCAAATATATAAAATGAGTTCTGGAGATCAAATAGAAGCGGAAATGGCAATGTTGAGGTGAATTGTCTTTAACTGACAATTGATCTACATGTTCTAAGCTACATAAGAAATTCCTAAGTGTTTTTCTCACAGTGGGCAAAATCAGGCCTATGCAAAGCGTTACAAACTGTGGTCTTCTCCAGAAGCTCTGCCACTTGATGGAAGTAATTTACCTCTTGGCATTTTCAGTTGTGCTGAATTAAAGTGTTTTCTTGTCTGGTGGTGTAACAGAAAGGTGGTAGATCAATTGGATAAAAGCTTTTTAGGTATAGCCTTCACTAAAATTACACCAGATTATCACTTTGTTTTGTTTTCATTATAGTATTTAACTTTTGGTTTAAAAATAATTAAATCTGGATTACACTCCCAAATTCAGAAGGGGGAAAAAAGTATGAGAAAAGATATTGCAAAAGCAAATGCTTACTGTAAACATTAAGTATCTCAGGTCCCCATCAGGATGGAAGACATGTTTTTAAGGCATTTTATGAGCTCTTAATAGAACAAAGTTCTTCATGTGAAGATGTATTTCTTTCCAATGACATCTTTGCTTTAAGTTTTACAGTGTTTTTTGTTGTTGTTTACTATGTTGTTCAGAAGTCTGTTTATAAACTTAATCCTTAAACTAGCACGTTTGTAGAAGTACCACATGAAAAATTTCACACTGAATTTGTCTCAGTATGTTTTGTTCAAGTAGTTTACCAGTTATTTTCTGGATGATCTGCTTACAGTGAAGGTGTTAGAAAGTACTTCTGAAAAAGTATCAATTTTGGGTTGTGTAACAAAGCAGGCTTTTATTTGGCTTAACAATAGCAGCATCTCATTTAAGCAGTATTGCAAAGCAATCCCTAGCACTTGGATACCATTTAAGACCCTTTAAGCAGAGTAAAACTTTAAACTGATCCTTCTAAGAAATCCTGTGAGAATTACCTGTGTTTGCATTTTGCAGTAATGCAGAATGAGGACATCATGTGACTCATCACAGGCGAGGCATGGAGCAAGTGGTAAAGTGGGGATTAAAATTTGAAAAATCCTGGCTCTCAAGCTTCCACTCAACCCACTAGATATCACTGTAGTTTCAGACGTTTGATTAGAAGAGTCAGTATCTTACCATCTGTTGTGCTAATTTCCTTGGGGAACTTCAAGACTCTCTTCTACATTTCAGGCTTTATGGAAAGAACAAAGCTAGCAATAAACCAAAAATACATTAAGTCATGCATTTATTCTTGTGGTGTGCCACACAGTGGCACAGAATTTAGTTGGAGGTCCGTAACAAGTAGGGTCCTCCAAGGGTCAGTGCTGAGTCCAGTCCTTGTTAATATCTTCATCAATGACCTGGATGAAGGAATGGAATGTACCCTCAGCAAGTGTGCCGATGACACAGAACTGGGAGGGGTGACTGGCACATCAGAAGCCTGTGCTGCCATCCAGCGAGATCTAGACAGGCTGGAGAGCTGGGCAGAGAAGAACCTTGATGAAATACAACAAGGGTGAGTACAGGGTCCTGCACTTGTGGAGTAGTCCCCTGCACCAGTACAGGTTGGGGACTAACCTGCTGGAGAGCAGCTCTGAGAAAAAAGACCTGGGAGTNACTAACCTGCTGGAGAGCAGCTCTGAGGAAAAAGACCTGGGAGTCCTGGTGGACAACAGGATGACCATGAGCTATTAATGTGCCCTTGTGACCAAGAATGCCAGTGACATCCTGGGGTGCATCAAGAAGAGTGTGACCTGCAGGTCGGGGGAGGTTATCCTGCCCCTCTACTCTGCCCTGGTGAGGCCCCATCTGGAATACTGTGTCCAGTTCTGGGCTCCCCCGTTCAGGAAGGACAGGGAACTGCTGGAGGGGGTACAGCAGAGGACTACCAAGATGATTAGGGGCCTGAAGCATCTCTCTTATGAGGAGCGGCTGAGGGACTCTTTAGCCTGGAGAAGAGAAGATTGAGGGGGGATTTGATCAACATCTATAAACACTTAAAGGGTGGGTGTCAGGAGGAAGGGGCCAGTGGTGCCCAAGAGGAAATGAGCACAAACTTGTACATGAAAAGCTCCATCTAAATGTGAGGAGGAACTTCTGCACTTTAAGGGTGACAGAGCCCTGGAAGAGGCTGCCCAGAGAGGTGGTGGAGTCTGTCTCTGGAGACATTCAAAACATGCCAAAGCAGGTCCTCCTAGAGCAGGTTGCACAGGAACCTGTTGAGGCAGGGGGGGTTGGACTAGATGATCTCCAGAGGTCTCTTCCAACCCTGTATTGTTCTGTGTGTGATTCTGTGTTTGGGTGTTGGAATCAGCTCATTGTTGAGGAAAACAAGTATGTCTCCTACAGAACACTTCAAATTTTCATCTGAAAAAAAATTTTTTTTTTCATGGTGAAAACAGAAGAGAGAAAAACCCAGCTTAAATATTTTCATCTTCAAATGGCCTCTGTCACACTCCTTTTGATTCAGTGACTTACCACAATGTACCCATTGGCACAATGGTTATTTTTAGACATGTTGCTAGATTTCAAGTAAAGCTCACTGGTGCATACAAATTATTCATTTAAGCATTGATTTGAAAAAACTAATAATATATATCTCTCAAATAGTGTGTCAGGAATCCATTAAATGTAGTCATTCTGGAAGCAGTAATTGTAAGCAACAGTTTAGTGGAAGATCATTCAGGTTTGAATGACAGCAGAAAATGCAAGCCACAAATAAAGAAAAGCAGGAATTTGAGTGCCTGTGCAGATGTTCCCTCAAAACACCAGCTTGCCTGCAGCAGTGCCAGTGTTGGAGCTGTGCTCTACCTCCATCGCTGCTTTGCAGCACTACTGTCTCAAAGCTG
Source organism: Thinocorus orbignyianus (assembly GCA_013400375.1). Classification (NCBI taxonomy): domain Eukaryota; kingdom Metazoa; phylum Chordata; class Aves; order Ciconiiformes; family Thinocoridae; genus Thinocorus; species Thinocorus orbignyianus. Next base: position 509,547 of record VXBW01005077.1, on the reverse strand, counting down.
GTCGGGACAGAGAAAACAGCTCATGTGCCAGGGTAAGGAGGAGGGTGGCTTGTTAGCCTGGTTAGCTCGTCACCAAGATACAGGTGATCTCCCCTGATCTGGAGCCTATCCTGCCAACTGCTAGCGCTTAAAAGGAGATCCTTCACTGTACAGCATCTAATTATATGCATTTGAGTAAATCTTCATAGTGTTTGTACTGACCAGTGTTCCTGTATCTTGTGATGCTGCCACACCTGTGCAGTGGTGATGTCTTCACATTTTGGGTAAAGTTCTGCATCCACCCCTGATCATAAGTAACTTAACTCTCCTGCATCTTGCTTTCTCTAACTCTCTCCTTTCTCATCACATGAACTGAAAGCTGCTTAGCTATCCAACACCTAACAAGATGTGATTTTTTTTTTTTTCTTATTCTATCTCATTTATCAACACACACGTGTTCTAAAGATACTGGCTTTCTCTTGCTTCTTTTGAATTGTCCCTCATGCATGAAATATTCTCTTTAGTCTGCTTTGAAATTGCTTCTCTCATCCATCAGGCCTCTGTGCAGAGGCTTCTGGTTTGAAGGAGCTGTACTGAGACCGTGTCTGCTGGTCACTTGTGGGTAAATCTGTGGGAGTGACTGCAGAGGGAGATCTGAGCAGGTGAGAAGCTCTGTGTTGCATACAAGGTGTGACAGCTGTGACCCTGCAGAGTTCCATGGTAATAAGCATGTGTTGGAAGATACCCATTTCTTCTCTGATCTCTCCACTTTAGTTGATGTTCTTTACTTTGGTTTATGATGCACTTGCCTCGTACTATAAAATCTCCCGAGTGAGCAGGTTTGGGAGCACTGGAAGCTGTATGGCCGTATGTAGCACTGCATGAAGCAGTTACACTGTGGCTCTCACTAGGGCAATACTGAGGAACGATGTTTCCCAGGAACTGTAATCTGACTTGGCTAGAAACCTTGGTCTCAGTCTATCTAGTATCTAGGAAAAGATGAACCTGATCCGTGTTTGGAGCTAAAAGGGTTTTCTGCTTTACATGAACAGATTACTACCTGAACCAGGTACCTACAACTCTGCGTCGCAAGAATTCATTAGTATTTTGCAACTCTGTGGCAGAAAACCTTCTCTAAACATTCTTGACACCTAAATATCACCCAGTATTTGGGGACTATCAGATACTGACTGTTTGCATATTGTTTGGACAATGTGCTACATAATAAGAAAATTCTTTAAAAGTTACTGATATTCAATAGAATCCACAAGGCAAGGCAGATGGATTTCTAAAGGGGTTGGAACGTACATATGTGCATCTTTTTCTGCTGTCAGTAACTGTTTTATTTGTGTCACTTATTGAGTGGCCCCTAATAAAATATCTACTGACTAGCATTTGTGCAGGGTGTTGAGTTTTGGTTTGGTTGTAGGTAGGTGTTTGGTGGTTTTTTTTTTTGTTTTGTTGGTGGTTTTTTTTTGTTTTGTTGGTGTTTTTTTTTTT
>VXBW01005077.1:439484-507943 GCA_013400375.1 Thinocorus orbignyianus | reverse complement strand
TTTTTTTTTTTTTTTTTTTTTTTAACTAGAGTGGTGGTTTTGTCAAGTTAGTCCTACTAGGATAGAGAGGGAATTTTCTTGGTTTTGTAGAAAGGCAAAGCCAAGGCTTCAGAGTTCAAATTTGACTAAAATTGCAATGCATAATTATGATAGAAGTGCTGTTTCACTTCATAGCTTTGTATTGGAGATATTTAAACCACTTCACAGAAAGCATTTAAACAGGAAAACACCTTGCAGAAAAATTCTTTTAAAATCTTGTTTAATATGTTCTTTGGCAGCAATTCTTACTTACCAGGTCTTCAGAACACTGAAAGACCTGGAGGGAACCAAATACACATAATGCATTGGGCTACTTGTATTTACTGACAAATATAGTTTTATAGAAATAATTTAAATGACATGTTAAACTACATTAAAGAAACATCATTAAGGTTGCAAAATTAAGCAATGAAACATAAGGTTATCAGTGCAACCCTAATTCAGGCCCCTTGTGTATCTACATTATGATACAGTCTTTAATTACATGATCATATACTATTTTTTTTCCCCTCCTGCCTCATTCAGTGAGCAGGATGAATAGCACTCAGTAAATGAGCATCTATTCAGTATTATGTTTCCCCCATTGTTCAGCGTGTGGTCCCATGCTTTATTTATGGCACACTATTCAAACTCTGCTGTGAAAAGAAAATCTAAATCTCCCCATGGGCTTTTTAACAGCAGTCACCACTGCAGTGTCTGAGAGCTTCACAAGTACTAATGATGACTTTATCTTCACAACAAGCCTGTGAGATGAAGCGGTGACAGCAACTCAGGGAAGCTGAAGCAAAGGAGATATAAAGGTCAAAAGTCTTCTGCCAGCTTGGGGTGCTCAATTTAAGACCTTTAGCATCCGATTCTTCAGTGCCAATATTGCACTCTAAGTGTTTAAGAGTGGTTTCTGTAAACAGACTGAATTTGAGTGCATTGATACAGTCTTTACTGTATGATAGCATTGTTGCCTTAGTTATGAGTGTCCTTTCTCTTCCTAGTCTGTTGGATCTAATTCAGCGTGGACCTCTCCGCTGCTCTGTCAGATGAACTTTAGTGCTGGCATGTGTGTAGTAATTCTGTACAGCCCTGTATGTCACAGTTATGCACAGGGAAATATGGAGCACATTTGATGAAAATGAGATTATGCGGTATTTTAGACTAAAATAGAATGCTTCTGTTGAACGTCTTCTATTTATAGTTCTTCAAAACTCATAGCCTGGCCAATTTGGATAGACTTTCATGGGGATCATATAGGAAATATCTCTCCCTACGGCATGTATATTGAATTCCAGATGTTTAGCACCCCTAGGGCTTGGAAGAGAAACTTCAGCTGTTAAGAAGTTGGTGTACAGTACTTTGCCTTTTTGGTCACATTATGAAGTTTTCTTTCAAATAGAGTAGGTTAGGTGAAGCTCCTGATAGAGTGAGGGGAAATTACTCCTTTCCTGTAGAGCTAGTAAGTTTGCTCATCAAGAGAAGGTTCAAGAGACTGGAGGGCATAGGCAAGGGGTTGGAGAATCACAGCGTTTCTCACGGAGAGACTAATTCCAAGAAGACCTGCCAGCTGGCAACTGGGATCAGGGGAAAACCTTCCCAGGAACCAGGTAGGACTGGGAAGAGTTTGCATCCATTGAGTTACCTGCACCCACGGTCAAGCAGATATAGTCTTTTCCTGTGTTGATGTGGTGGGTGGGAGAGCGGAGAGTACAACCAACTTCTGTTCTGCTTTCTAATTTCTTTTAGAGTTTTTCTCTATTAAAGGGAAGTATTCCCAATTTTATTCTAATAAAAATCTAACTTTTAATCATCTTGGGAGCACTCGTAGTAGAGAAAAATATTCCAGACAGATCTCAAAGCTGAGGGTCACAGAAGAAAATTCACATGTGCATTCTTTACTGTGCTGTTAAGAATGGCTGAATTATTTTGGTTAAAGTTGTATGTGCTTCAAACCAGCTGGAGGTCAAGACCCTACTCAGTATTGTATACCTTGGCCAACCTTAGGGGGAAAGAGAAAACAGATGCTTATGATGGGAAGAGAAGAAACCTTATTAATACATAGAATTACCAACCTTAATGCAAAAGCTAGCATAAATGGCGATGACTATATGGACTTCAAAGATGGCATGTTGATAGAGCAGCCGACAGTCTTGCTAACATATTTCCAAATAACTGTTGTTAAAAATATAACAGAGGGGGGAAAAGTAGTTGCAGTACCATCTGTAAGGTCCCATTCTGGACACTACCAATATTTGACAGGATTCTCTCAGATGCATCAAAGATATGAAAACATATAATATGTCACATTCTGTCGCAGTTGCTAACATAAGTTATATTTATGCACATTCTTTTTCATAAGTGTAAATGCCCGGTTTGGCTCTACTAATTTGCTTTTTTACTTTGCTCTGGGTTATTTTGGGGGGCACGTGGGTGAGGGGTTGTTTTTAGCATTGCTGAGTGAAGTTGGTGATAGGACACCTCTTTATATTATGCTATTGTAAAATACCATGCCATTCTGCCTTTGTGCAGAAGTCTTGCTCACAACTTTTCTCCATTGTCTGGAAACAAGTGCCACCCCAGGTAAAAAGACTTCATACTTTCATGAAAATGAATTTCTTCAGCTCTGTATTCCTACACTGTTAGAAATCCATTTCCATATAGGTCTACATCAATGTCACTTTGGATAAGCGTAGAGGGGAGTGAGACAAAGAGGAGGAATTCTATAGTGAGTTTGGTTTGTAACTGAATTGATGTATTCTGAAGATGTAGGAGTAGGCTGTCTACAAAAATCTTGGCTAGTGTCTGGGAGCATACTGGAGTTCATAATGTATCCTTAAAAGTGGGGACTCTTGCCTTGGCTGTCTTGTTCTATCCTGTGCAAAATATTGACTATGATGAATTCTCATAGCTGTAGCATATAGATTTGCCCTCTCTGGAAAACAGCCTGATTCCTTGAATGTATGAACAGACAGGCTGGCAAACATCAGCCATTCTCCCTCTCCATACATAAAACTGAAGCTACCGTTGAGCTGCATTTATGGATCCTCCAGTGTTTCTTGCCAAATTCTTCTGATGTAGTGATTGCCAATGAACTCCATTGAATGACAGTTGAAGGGGCCAGGTGAACTGGCACAAGGACAGCCAGATTTTTCATTCACTGGTATTTATTTTTGAAATGGTTTTCTGTCTGGTTAAAGCAAGATTTTCTAGTGATATCAACCGCAGTGAGTAACAGCAATTCAGATGATTTGAGATTAGCCAAATGTTAGAGATTACATTTTTCAAAGAAAAAGACTGATTTGGACTTATTAATGTTGTGGTTACAGTGTTTAGGTAAAAGTGCTCACAAAGCCCTTTAATGGTGATGTACTTGTTAAAAATTCAGCCTGATTTAAGCCTTGCAGCTTTTTTATATGTGCTTCATTAAATCCACTTGTACTTAGCTAATGCAGGACAAGCACATAGCTGAGGGTTTAGCTGGCCCTGGAGCACAGGTGTGTGTGTGTGTGTGTTTTTATGACTTTTAGGGTGAACTTGCTGGGCTTCCTCTGTCGGTCTAGCTCTGTGCTTTGAAAAATCCAGCAAGGAATCCTCTCTTCACAGCCAATAATAGCCAAACAACTTGGGCAGGGGTTTCCTTAAACTCCCCTTCTCCATCTGCTGACATACTGCAGAGTTTAACTTTCACATTGCAGAAGAACCTGTTATAGCAAACAGTGAAGAGTCATTATAATCTGCCCGTTGTAGCGTGCTGTTCCATCCTGCATCCTGATGGCAAATCCTAGCGGGCTGTGTCATAGTGGGCAGCGCGGTGGGCTGCCTGTCAAGCTTTGCACAGGCAAAGCTGCTTCATCTTGCCAAGAATTACAGGGTTCAATGTATGATATTAGAAGCCTGTTACAACAAGCCCTGTGTGTACTGCTGAAAGGAGAGGACAACGAAGCTTTTTGTAATAAAATAAATGACCATCAAGGAATCTCATTTTTCAGAAAGTAGTTTGGGTGTTGTGTACTCTGAATGCTTTTCCAAGTGCTTTTTGCATTCAATTAATACCTCACTGGTGAATGGGAAAAGAAAAAAAAAATGCTTATTCTAATATTTGGAGCAGGGCTTTGGGTTGTCTCCTCTCTGTGTACCCACACGTTGACAAGCGGAGCAATTGCCTTGCAGTGGTGCTTGTGCAGGAGAGAAACTAGGCAGTCCTTCTTAGGCTGACCTGCTCCTGGCACAGCCAGTTTTTCTGTTAGTAGTTGGGGCAGCAGGATGGTCAACCTTAAGTGTCTAATGCCTTGGAAGCGGGACATTATTCATGGTGTCTATCCAGAGATTTGGAGGTGAAGCCCTTTTGGCCCAGTCATACTCTTCCCAGACTTGTCCCATAATTCTTAGAGCCAGGAATTTTTCCAGCTTGCCTAACTTTTGTTTCTTCAGGAATAAAAGGTGTCCAAGTGTCCTTTATCAGCTGCTGATGACCCTCTGTAGTGTAAAGACTATCCCTTTTCTCTCTGGGGTGTGGGGGACTGGTAGCAACACCTCTCTCTGAGAGATTCTCATGTAGCTACAGTGCAAACCAAACCACAAGGAAAACAATTCTTGCACTGAGCTTAGTATTAGTTAGTACCAGTACAGTTAAGAAATTGGCAACTGATAAGGAAGAGTCTTCTTTGATATAATCAGCCTTCAATGTTAGGTGGCTGGAAAAGAAATAGTAGAGCAGAGCTCTTCCCCTCAAAGTGTCACTGCCTACCCCATAAACAATAAAATCAGAAACCAGAAACTGCTTTGCGTTGTGTGAGACTAACAGCAGCACTAGCAAAATTAATGACTACACTAGAAGCAGCAGCAGAGAAGGCTAATGCACTGTGACTTGGTAGGAATTTGTCTCCTGAAATGCAACAAAATAACTTTTAGTAGGTAACCAGATATCCTTGACTTGACTGAAGAAGACTTTCTCGCATGGTTCTGTAGCAGGACCTCTCTGCATCCTCCTTTAGCAGTGGAGGTGGCTCTGGGGGTGGTGGCAGAACTGGAACACAGCAAAGATGTGGCAGTGCTGAGTAGTCTCCTCTGAACCTTCTCAGCAATTGCTCAGCTTCTGTTTGTAGCCTTAGCCCTTGTGTCTATATCTTTTATTTTGAGGTTCCCCAGAGTTTAAAAACATGTACAAGTCAATAAGGGGTGCTAAGTGATTTGAGTGTGTATATGCGTGGTGCTTCAGAACCTTCTTCACAGATAAAATTTGTTTTGTTTTTTATTCTGAAGGTGGCTCCAAATCATCTCTATCAAAGACAATGTTTTCTATCAAATGTTTATTGGAGTTTAAGATTTATGAAAAGAGCAGACTTTTGTAGGAACCATACTGGGTCAGGTCTTCATAAGCTTTTTGAAATAACTTCTTTTATTAGCTTTTGTGTTTCTCCTGCTGGGATTATAATGGGTTAAACAATTTTAAGTGCTATTTTTAAAAAAATGTATTTGAGAACAGTAATAGGTGATTAGTAAAAGAAGTTGCTGCTATGTTTTGCTTCAAGTACTTGGGCAACAAGATAGAGGAAAACTCATTTCTTGCATTTTGCCTACTGGATGGCTGGCACTTGGTCTGGGACAGCTGTCTCTAAGTTTTGAGTACAGGTGATTTCATTTGTGGGCTGAACTTTGTTTACCTGCTAATGCCTATGGTGGCAGAACAAGATGTAGAAGGAAGCTGATATATTGGGGAGCTGGATGTTGGAGCAGAGTGTTATTCTAGTGAGAGGTGAAGGTACGTGATTGTCAGGAGTACATGTGAACTGTGTCTGGTATCTGCTACTTGTGAGTTGGGACCATGGTTTCTGTAGTATCAAGTTGGGGGACACGGAAGCTCCCTTTCAAGCTGTGCACTTCAGGGTCCCTATTCACAGAAACTAGATGTCCTTGCAGGTGGGGTGGATGAACTGAACATCTAGGTTGTACCTTAAAATGGAGGTTAGACAAGATGTGGTGGTGTTCCAGACCACTTTCAGACTCTTGAGTTACACTGCTATAGACACCTGAATTGTGTATCCATCATCTAGGGGATGGAATCATAAAGCTTAGAAGTGGTAGCATCACTCAGTCCCTACCCTACTGTAAGGATGTGCTATCTCAAGGAGGATTTTCTTTGTGCAATCTGCTCCTCAATGAACTTGTATGCTTTCTGTGATTGTATTCTAGGTCACTGCCTTCTCATTGTAAGGAAGGGTAACACTGGGTCAGTCAGTGTTCTCTTTGTTGCAGCTATAACTTCATTTTGCTCATGTTAGTTACTGTATATCACTGTTGTTGGGTTTTTTTTTCCCCAGTTCAATATTTAGTAATTTTTTTCCATTTTTTTCATCATTGGTGTTAAATCTGACAAAAATACTATAAACAGAAGAACAGGGAATCCAGGCGCTAATGCTATTTAGACAAACATGTAAATCCTTAGTATAAATCCACATCATACCCTGTCTTAACAGTAGAATTATCTGTTTGTACCGGTGGATAGAACAAGCTAATCCCCAGAGCCAAAGTTCATAAGTCTAGGCAAATCTTTCAAATTCTTGTATTGGGTATCACCTACCAGCTATTTTGGGGGAGAAAGGTCTTGCTGTGTATAAATGTGACATCGCTTCACCTTTGAAAGTAATTAATGCTCACACATGGTGAGGCCAATAAATAAGCTGTATTCAATATAGGATTTGCTTTCAGAACTGCACAGTTCACTGCAGACTGCTGTTTGGTCATATATCTCTCTGGACCACATTGCCAACTTTTCTTTTTTTTCTCTTAATAATACAAACACATCATTATTACTTTCTCTGGAATCTTTAGGAAAGAAAAAATATTTGAAGCAATTTCAGGTAATGGTGTTTCCCAAGGATAAACACGCTTTACAGACACTAAAGGAATTTGGCTACAGTTTCTGCTCTGTTAAATCTCAGAGGGATGATTAGCATGTGCTGAAAGCTCCCTTGTGAGTTGTTTTTTGTTCTTCATATATACTGTTCTCTTATCTCCTTTATGATAAAGCTCTGAATATCCTCTACCACTGCCCCTTTTTAGTATCAGCCTGCTCAGAGGACAGATACTAGTTTTACATGTTTGCTATTCCTGGTAAAGCTCTGCTCGCTTGGCAAAACAGGCTGATGGGCTGGGCTGGAAACTGAAAAAGCTAACATAGAGACTGATTGGCAAGGCAAAAGTGACAGGGGAGTCCTTGGGTGAAATATGGTGCTGCAGAAAGATGAAATGCCAGTACACCTGATCTCATCTGCTTGGTGTCATCCATCCATTCCTGGAGCAGGGCAAGTGACAGTTCAGTGCCTGAGAAGGTTTAGGGCTGCTCTAATTTGGGATGGTGAGGCCTTCCAGCTGCAGGCTGTTAATATAGTTTGAGTTCTAGACAAGGTTTGTGCCAAATGAAGTCCCTGATGTCCAGTTAAACTTGCCTGTTTGAAGTAACTTGAAGAGCTTGCTGAATCTGTGTACTGCAAGGATTTATCCACTTAAATATTAATTTTGGAATGGGAGCACTAAGGAAGGGATTTCACCTTTATTCTGTTCTGGTCTGACCCTTGCAGAGTGCCGTAATCTTTTGATGAAGAGAGAGATGGGAGAGAATAAACATCCAGTGTCTAGTACTGCTCAAACGTTACACTGTCACTAGGGTTTCTTTCATGTCCTGTGTCAGACTGTGATGTGGGTCTAATGTGACATTGAAAAACCTGAAGATTTTTATGAGTTTATTACTAATAATTTTATGAATGTGAACCACAAAGACAACCAATATTATGTGTGTATTGAGCCTAAATCTTATTTCCACTTATAAAAAAAATTAATAGAGCTCTGTGTAGGTACAACTGAAATGAACTGCTATCAAAGTTCTTGAAAGAATCAACAGAGCAGAAGATTCTCCTGTCTGCATACAAAGGAAAAGCTTTTCTTCCTGCACTTAAGGTAGACTAAACTCTATATGAATGGAGACTGAGAACTGGAATTTGAAGGTGGAACACTGGGACCATTTTCCAATGGAAGACTTCAGGAGCATATTGATGGTTCTGCTCAGTAATCTTCATGCAACTAACCCTGTTGTAACTTTTGCAAGCTGCAGGTCCGTAGGAGTGCTTACAATTTCTGAAAAGTCAACCCTTCTTATTTCATTATAAGGTGGTCACTGAATGATATTATGAAAGAAAAGAAAAATAATCACTGCAATATAAATAATCACAGAAAAATTCCATCCACAGTCCCTTCTTTGCAGTATTTATTCAAAAATAATTCCTATCACTTAGCTTTTTACTGTAGGATATAGAAATAATGGGATTGCAGGATACAGGAGTAATCATCCTTCGTGGTATGCCCCAGCTTTTTATGCATCAAGACTGATAAAATGGAGAGTTTTCTCTAATTGTGAAATTATTTTCATAGATGGGGATAAGTGACTGAAAACATTTCTCATCTTCCGAATTAATGATTTATCTGTATTGCAAGTCATTACTCTGTCAAGAACATAAACTGAGCAGTTTGAAGCAAATGTTTATACTGATTTTCTGTTTCTTTCCAGTTAGAGGGATGTCTCTGAAAGATTGTATTGGAATTACCCCTTGCAACTGTGATATTTTCAGAACTTTAAAGCATTTGGTTTAGATACACTTTTATATTTCAAACACTTCTAAATCAGCTTTAGAGTTGTATTTCAGCTGTCTCCTGACAAACATTTATGAAAAGTTGTATCGATGCTTCCAGAATTTAAAGTATTAGTAGCCACAGAGGGGAAGAAAGTTTAATTCTTAGCCAACTCTATAATTGTTTTCTCATTTAAAAGAGGAACTAATGTATTGCTGGCAGTACACAAAGATTTTGTCTGTCTGCAGTGTATCATTTTTTTCTCTCTTGGAGAGACGGGGTCTATTTAATTTGCTGTCTCGGTTAAGCGATCTGTATGAAAAACTGTGGTTGACACTGTGATACACTGGCTGTTTCTGTAGCAACGACCTATAAGTTTTTGTCTGTTTTCACATTTCTTTCCAACAAACGTTATTTTGGGTTTTTTTTGTTTTGTTTGTTTGGTTTTTTTTTCCCCATCAGTTTCATTCTTGGAAGTGTTGCTTGAATTATTTCTATGTTCTTCATTCGCACACTGTCTTATATGCAACAGTCCACCACAGACAATCAAGAAGTTGTATAAATTACTGAGAGCACTATGGTAGTTGTAGTGATCTTTAGTGATCTTTACGCTTTCTGTAATGAGTGGAAAATTGATTTTTGTAATTACTCTTCTTGCTTTTGAAGATGGTAGACTTATCTGATGAAATTTTACTTTTGCAGTCACTGTGACAATTGTGATTTGTGCAGTGCTATAATTTGGGCAACTCTTAACATAAGTGAAAATTAAATTGAACTTTAAATTGTGATTGCTGTTTGCTTTGCGTTGTTCATGTGCATTGGAATAGTACTTTACAGATATTTTAGCGCTTGATAAACACATGACATCATAACATTTTTTTGTATTTCCCCAGTGGCAAAGGCTGAAGAATTCAGTATGAGTTTCAGACTGTTGTCTGTTTCCAGTGTGTGTTGTCTGGGTGTGTGTGGTGTTTTTGGTTTTCTTTTTGTTTGTTTGTGGTTTTTACTTGTCTGGTTTTTTGGTTGTGGTGGTGTTGTTTTTAAAAACAACACAAAACAAAAACCACAAAAAACCCACAAAAACCCCCAAACCAAAAAAATGGTGGTGTCTGTAATTCGGTATTGTGTTGTTTCTGAACTTGTAGTTTTGTTTTATCAAACCTTTTAAAATAGTTCCAGAAATCTCTCGATCTCTCTCTGGATGATGTGAATAATCAGAATATGTGCTTCCCTTCATCTGTGTTCTCTCTTGCTTTCAGATTTTCCATCCTCAAGCAATAGGCAAGACAATTTTTACACAATGGTTGTGCTGGACTGGCCTTGTCCAGCTGCTGGATGCCCACCCAGCCACTCTCTCCCTCCATTCCAGCAGGACAAGGGACAAAATAAAATGAAAAAGCTCATAGGTGGAGATCTAAAGGTAGGGAGGTAGCTTGTCAGTTACTGCCATGGGCAAAACAGACTTGACTTAAGGCAAATTATTTTAATTTATTGCCAGTTAAAACAGCGTGGGCCCTCTCTGGTTGCCATTCCTGACAGGAAAACCAGCTCTTCAGGGTCCCTCCATGTCTGCAGGGGAGTCTCTTTTCAGGGCCTGGAGTGGATCCTCTGTGTCTGGCTCTCTCATACTTTTCTCCTCACCCCTTGCTTTAATTTTGCCCTTTCTCAGGCTTTTCCTGAGGAGCCATCAGCCTGGTTGAGGGGCTCAGCTCTGCCCTGGGGCAGCTGGAACTGTCTGCGTCTGGTGCAGGGCAGCCAGCCCCTCAGCCCTCCTCAGAGGGGACCCTGCAGCCCCTGCCAGCACTGGGGTACGGACACCCAGGACACTGTGAGGGTGGTGAGACACTGGAACAGGTTGCCCAGAGAAATTGTGGATACCTCATCCCCGGAAGTTTTCGAGGCCAGGCTGGATGGGGCTTTGGGCAACCTGCTCTAGTGAGAGGTGTCCCTGCCCATGGCAGGGGGGTTGGAACTCGATGATCTTTAAGGTCCCTTCCAACTCAAACCACTCCATGATTCTATGACAGTAGTTGATGCTTCTTTCTTTTTCTTAAGGAGATTGGTAAAGATACTTAGATGCAGTATTTTAATGGGCTACATCTCTTAAGAGGCTTTGGGCTATGTGAATTAAAAGGGCAATACTGCTTTCCTTAAGTGGCTTCAAGTATTTTAGCATTTTGTAATTCTTGAGACATTAATTACTCTTAATATTATCTACCTATCTAAAAAACTTTCTTAAAAAATTACCTCTATATTTATAAAAATGGAGAAAAATACAGAAAATACAGATTGCAGGCTTCAGAGCTGTGATGCTTTCAGCTTTCTGCAAAGGGCAGGTATGTTATAATTACGTGTTTGGGGATGCCGAGGCTTGCAGATTAAATGACAAAGCAAGTATGTAGCCAGGGTAGCTGCTATCCTTAATTAGACTTGATCTGCCTAGTACTTTCATGTTAATAAAGTTAAGAGCTTTTTGGTATTCTCTTGTAATCTAACAAAGCATCAATATTTTCAGTGACAAATGGGTGTTGATTACCTGGCGAAGATTGATTACAGGCTTTAAATTTGCTGGACTGAAGCTTGTGTTAATGTGTGCCCCCCCCCCCCCCCTCGAATAATCATTCAATTTACTCAAATGTACTCTAATTTTAGGCCCATGATACTAGTGCTTCCACTTTCTGATGACAGTTAAATCCTCATTGATACTGGTTAAATCATTTGGATGATGTGGTGCAACAAACATGATGGATGGCTTTAATCTGATATTCTTAGCCTGTCTTTGATGTTGCTCCTGCACCAATGAAAACTTCCTACAGAATTAAATTAACACTGCATCTGCTTTTGTGTTTGTATTCCAATAGCCAGAGGGCATGTAAGCCTGCATTAAAAAAAAACAAAAAAAAACTTCTTTCTACTGTGGTATTGGGGGAATGAAGTGGATCTGAAGCTCTTGATTAGAGTGAAAATGCCAAGATCTCAGGTTGGTAGTGGTTTGGTTGGTTGGTTTGTTTTTTTTATAGCTGCATCAGTTCTATCTTGCTAGGAAGTAAGAGTATTATATTTTTATGCCTATATATATATTGCTGAAAATGCAAGTAATCTTTTGAGGGACGTGTTTCCTGTTTGAGCAGAGAGTCCTAAAATGTCCTATATTACAAGAAAGTAATGAAATAAAAGTAGGAGAAATATGTACACATAATTAAATATGGTTTACTTTGTTTTTGTCTTTCATACTAGAAACTTGCACTCAATCAGTCCCAAACTCCAAATTATTCTTAAACAATGTTGTTATTGATCTGAAAGAATGCATTAACTTTTCTTTCATGCGACCGCTGTGGTGAGCAAGGCCTGTATCTGTGTGTAAGCAAACATGACAGGATGTCTACATCTGTTGAGACTTTTTGGCCCAGTCCAGGGTACTGTTACCAAGTTCAGTGAGAAGTTTCAGTAACTTATTTTTAAAATCTTGTTAAAGATGTTGGTGTAATTACAGCATCTTTGGATTGACTCTCTAATGATGATTTCAGAACAGGTTTTTCTAGATATTTTTTTTTTTTCTGACACTGTGTTGACTGTGATTGTGTTTGTTTCACCTTAGTCTAGTGTGATGCAGCAGGTGCAGACGAAGAGCAGTAGACAAGCCTGCTGTTTGGCAGGTAACAGCAGGAAGCATTTTGCTTCCTTTGCTTTTGTTTTTCTTGTGTCCCCTTCTACTTTCTACACTAAGCTGCTTTTCTCTTTAAGCTGTGGCAGCCTTACTCCATGAAGGTGCAGAGACTTTCTGAAGCAGGAGAGAAGCCATTTCTGGGTTCCTTCATGCTGTGCAGATTGAACCCTCAGTTGGCCAGCAATTCTGCCCAGCCTCTTTGTAGTCTTGGTGGGCTGATCTCATCTGGCCCACTTGGTGAACTCTGTGTGCTTATCGGAGGTCTCCTGAAAGGTGAAGCACTTTGAGAAGATCTTGGCAAAATGGTATTGTTTTATATGCAAGCATTTGTGCATTGCTTTTGATATCCTTGGTGATTACTTAATTGCCTCCCCTACTTGCTTTGTTAATTTCTAAAGCATGAGATGTGTAACATAAATCAAAACTCTTCTCTCTATGATCTAATATGAAGAAGTTTCACATAGAAATATCTTTATTAACCTCCCCATTTTGGTGAAATTTCAGTCAGCTAGTAATTATGAAGATGAAATTATACAAATGAAATTAATTTCCTTATATGAGGAAATGAACAAATCTCTTTCCAACTGCTGATGTTAAAGTAGTTGAATTCTATTTTTAAGTAAAGATTAGAGTAATGGTAGAGGTGCATATTTGGTGGATAAAGATGCTGTTTGCTGCTCTGGAAGAAAAAGCAAACTGAATAAAACCAATTATTACCTAATCCAAAGTCCGTTCAGATCAATGAAAGCCTTTCTGATGACTTGAATGGGCTTTGGATCAAGTCCTAGTGCACAAATTATAAATACTGTAGCTAGGTCATCTTATTCAAGGAACACACTGAGCCAGAGACAGTTCAATTTTCCACTAGCATACGCCTTTTTAAGATAGTTCCTCAAATAGTAATGTACTCACTGACCTAAGTCCAGACTATTTTACTCTGCAAAGGCCACAAGATCTTGACAGACCTATTGGCACCTCTACCAATTCTGTTTGCTCAGTTTATGTGGCTGGACTTCAGTCCGTTCAATAGCCTCAGTAGATCTGTATCAGTAGAGAAGAGAAAATGAGTTTTACACTATTGAGGTGAACTAGTATTTACAAGATTCAATATTTTTCCAAAGCTTAGTCTTTCTTTTGGATGCTAAGATACATAGGGGTGAAAGTGTATGCTGTCTGGACTAATTTTTTGTTGCACATTTTGTCTATTACAGTCAATGTACATCTGCAGATTTAGTTAAACGTGTTCCTGTATCCCATATGAGTAACATTTTTTAGTATTCTATATAGGCAAATTATTGAAATAATCACTTGGCACTTCAGCATGCACGTGGTCTCATACTGGAACATTACAGGGTTATACTCTTATTGGAGCTGTACAAAATAGTTTTTTAAATTTCATTATATATCTGAGAAGGTTGCTTGTAGGAGGAAAACACTGAATATTTGTTGAACTATCTGCACTGGAGGAATTTTAATTCCCCTTCTCCCAGCTCCTCTCTCCTCCCACCAGAGCTAAGCTATCCTAGAGCTAAGGCACAGAGAAAGCCTGTAAGTGCTGTTCCGCATCTGTGAAAATTAAATCCCTCTGACTTGGACACCTAAGGATTTTGAAAGAAAATTGCACAGACTTGGCATTCAAATACTTTCACTGTTCTCGCTGGTTCTAATCACTATGAACCAACCAATCCTTATTCTAAATTTGAGATTCAAGTGATTTGGTTTCAGGAAGGAAACCATAAAAGAAATGTACATTTCACGGAAATATTCACAGCTGTAAGTTGAATAAGTTTGGGGCTATTTTTTTAAAACAGGATGAGTCCAGATAGATTTAGACGCTCAGCATATCTTTTGGTACATGAATTCTAAAGAAGAAAAATAAAAAAAGTAATTTTCTTAATAGTTTTAGGATTTGCGCAGATGTTTTCTGAAGTATGTGCTCCAACGTTTCCTCTGAAGTCTTAGCACAAAACAGTGTTAAACCCAGGATAATTCCTGGCCATTAGGCATGGAGTCCTTTAAGTTTTTTCTGCATATTTTTGGTTGCTTGTTTTAGTCAAATTAGCAACACCCACCTACTCTAGCCCCCCAGATTTTGGACAGTACAGAGAACACCCACCTCTGTTTTACAGTCCGAGAGAAGAAAAATCATAACTGCCCTTTGCAACCATCACCTCTGCATTTCTAGATGTTCAGTCAGGAAACGCCTCTGGATTTGGGTTTTTTGGGTCTTCATTACTGTTATCAATGGCACATCTCAGCAACTACCAATATGTCAGCAGAGCTTACATTTAATATTCCTTCCCTGACCTATTATTGATAACTGAAAGTATTACAGTTTTATCCCATGATAACGTAAATAATGCCTTAGAGTTCTATACAGAATCGCAGGATACTATTATCACAGTATTTCTAGTGTGCTAGGAATGTTGTGAACCTAGACTGACATTCCTTGCCCAGGATAGATTTGGTTGTGTTGAACATTGAAATACCACAAGAAGGAGGTGCTGAGCAATCTCATGAAACAATAAAATTTCTCTCATTTGTGTTAACAGTTGCTGGTAGAATTTGGAGAAAATCTTCTAATATCCTGTCTAAGTGGTATTAATGCAGGCATTTCCTGTCATCAATTAAAATCTGCAGCATCTCTGCCTTGGAGAAAAGGTGAATCAATTTCTTAAAAATGTTTTTTGATGTGTAGTTCTCTCAAAGAAGATGTTAGTCTCTTGGGTCAGCAAGGAGCTGAATTTGAATCAGCAGCATATCATCACTCTTCCATCAATCTTCGCATTAAATACTCACACTGCACCTACCTATATGTACTGTGATTGCAATCACAATTAATAGGTGGAATAGTGCATTTATATTATGTGTGAACTTCCCAAGTACTGGGTGCTCTGGCACTGAACCGGCAGAACATTTGGGTATCTGCTTAACTGCAGGAAAAATGTGCTTGGTTTTTCATTTAATGAAATCGACACTCATGGTGTGAGTTCGGAACTGACTTGAATTATCCTGGTAAAGCAGCAGGGAGGATTTTTTTGTGAAGTTTAAAGGCTAAAATCAGTGGGCAAGGCTACTCATATCTTTAGTGCACACAGGGAACCTTTATTTGTTAATGTCAGAGTTCTCAATACCTTGCATGACTCAACCTATTGTGGGGAACAGAAAGAAGAGAGCTAAAATGTCGGGTATTTAGGGTTTAAAATAAGTGACTGGGACTGGATACTCTGAATTAATATGCCATTGCATGCTTTAGTTATACATTTATTAAAAATGTTTTATGAACTTGAAATAATGCACTTGTTCCTGGCATCTAATATGGTTTGCCCTGCTTAATCTATTTTGCTTCTCTTCCTTTCCCCCATCTATTTTCAGATTGACTTTGTCCAATTTTTTTTTTATAACTATTTTTAGTGGTGAATGTCCTTTGTGGTGTATTTTTAATCATGCTGACTTGCTATATTATGGTAAAGTCTTATTAACAACTGACATGAACTGAGAATAGTTCATTGTACTGGGCAGTCGAGTCCAATAACTTATGACTTCTTAAAATAACTTTGGCTTTTTGATTTCCCATTTTCTATATCTGAGAGATTGTAATTAAAAAAGAGGACCTTTAAATCCCTTCTATTAAAACATAAATACTTTGCTTATCTGGATTGCATAATTAGCATGGGGTGACAAAGAAGAGGGAGGGGAAAATTTCTAGTACTTATTCCAGTCCCCTTTTACTTTAATTTGTGAGTCAGCTGCACTTACAGATTGAATCTCTTGGGAATCTGGATGGTTACCTATTGGATACAAGGTGCCCTGTAGCAGATGCGTCTCTGAAACCTGTGCCTGTAGAAATGCTCAGGAGTTGTTCTTACTGATTGCTGGGCAGGAGAGATGATAAAGATGACCTTTAACTGGGTGCTTCCCATAAGCTGTTGGCTGACCTCAGCCTATGTGAGGACAGACTGGAAAGGGTAGTTCCACTGATACATTGTCACTCCTGAATACTTAATGTTTTATAGCATAAATGTCTGCGAGGAAAAAAAACAAAAAACAAACCCTAGACCCTGTTTCAGGACTGTATCTGGGGATTTCTGTTTGAGCATCAAACCTAACTCTCACTTCACTTTCTTTCTGGAATTCTCCTTGTACCATTTGGTTCTTAACATGTAAGAATCATAGAATGGTTAGAGTTGGAAGGGACCTTAAAGATCATCAAGTTCCAACCCCCCTGCCATGGGCAGGGACACCTCCCACCAGACCAGGTTGCTCAAAGCCCCATCCAGCCTGGCCTTGGACACTTCCAGGGACGGGGCAGCCACAGCTTCTCTGGGTAACTTGTTCCAGTGCCTCACCACCCTCACAGTAAAGAACTTCTTCCTAATATCTAATCTAAATCTCCCCCTTTAATTTTAAAACTGTTACCCCTTGTTGTATTGCTATATTCCCTGGCAAGGAGTCCCTCCTTGTCTCTCCTGTGGGTCCCCTTCAGGTACTGTGAGGCTGCTATCGGGTCTCCCTGGAGCCTTCTCTTCCCCAGGCTGAACAACCCCAGCTCTCTGAGACTGTCCTCATAGAAGAGGAGCTCCAGCCCTCTGATCATCTTTGTGGCCCTCCGCTGGATCGAATCAAATCAATCTGTGTCCTTCCTGTGTTGAGGACTCCAGAGCTGGACACAGTACTCCAGGTGGGATCTCATGAGAGCAGAGTAGAGGGGCAGGATCTTCTCCTGTGAACTTTTACAGAAGTACTTGTATGGACTGGCCGTGGAGGTGCCTAGTCTCTACAGAAGTACCTCACTGCATCTGTCCCTCACTTTAGACTTGCGTCTTTCACAGGTAGCCTTCCTTTGCTACTAGGAAAGGCTGGGAGGCAGTAGCACATGGTAGATCTCACTGCAGTCAGAATTCTACCTCTAGATAGCAGAGACCTGACTGTAGGTGACTCCTTAGAGGTGATAGTAGCAAATGATAATGGATTAAAGGTGCCATTGTTCAGTGAAAAGCCAGAGAAGCACACCACATTCAAAGTTAACCATAAGCAGCTAATGGTGGTCATATTGGCTAATTATACAAATTAAATGAAACAAGATTCTTAAACTGGCCTCCTTAGGGTCCTTCACAAATCACTGGCAATGTGGGTGCAAATTTTGTTCTTGCAGTCGCGAATTCGGGGAACTGGTTTCCCTTACCATGGAGAGTTGTGGTGAAGCTGCTGAGGCAGAGTGATGGTGGTGCTAAGCCAAAATAAATGCCTTGGAGATTCTTCTGTTATGGGGACTTTCCAGCCTAGCTGTTCGATGTTGGAGTGCTGTGGTATGTGACCTGGTCTCCCAGGCTGTACAGACCAACATTCCTACAGTTGTTGGCAATCCCTGAGCACCCTTTCCTTTCCCAGAGATTTTGAAAATAATGTGTCTAAAGACAAAGGTCAAGTGGAAAACATTCTTTATCCTTTTCATTTTTCTTTGTGTTCCTATGCCAGGGAGGCTGGTTTTGTCTTGTTCTCTAGTTGTGCTATTAGCTTGGTCTAATCCCTTGCTTATCAAGCTGTCCTTTGGTGCACAGATTGTCCTCTTGATTAATTTTCCACTCAAGAAGAATTAGAGGCATGACTATGAAGGAAAATTGGGGGCTGTAAGAAGGGTTAAGGAATTGAGAAGTCTGTCTCCTCATGCTCAGGGTGATAGGGAGGAGGAATGCTCTGCTCACTGGACTTCTGCAGCAAACTTCACTGTTACTTTCACTAAGACAAAATGTAAAGACTTTTTAATCCTCTTATAAAAGTTTATCTACCACACTGCATGCTTACTCATGGTGTGGTGAGATAAGTGCCATGTGTGAGGAAGGTGTGTAGAATTTGGAACCTGGAGGACTGTACTGTGATATTAAGTTGGACAGGGTTTATTTCCATAAATGCTTCACTTTTATTTTTTTTCTTTATTGCCTTGTAGTTTGAGTGAAGAAATAAGGAGTTGATAGGTTGTGGCCTGGAGGCTAAATATTGGAAATCAGCTGGTGAATTAATACACAAAGTATAGGGAATGTGTTTTGGTTTAACTATTTAGATATGACTTACTGTTCTTATCAAAAAGCGTCTGGTATGATTAATTTGCATTTAGTGATGGAAAAAAGCTTAAACTGAGCTATCTGCAAGTTTGGGGTTTTTTAAATCTTCTTTTTAACACTTTAATCTTCTACTATGTTTTAAACATAGAATAAGTTGTATTTCATTTTCTTGATATAGTCTTAGCTTTTAACTTAGGTGTTTATGGATACATTATTCACATTTCAGGGGAATTTGAGGGCAAGTATAGTATCCCAATCAGTATGGAAGCTGTTCCATATGTAGTTATCTAGATGGCTGCAGGGACTTCAACAAGTTGTTCAGTCTGGGACCTGATGTGCTTGAAGTCCATGCTCTGGAGCACTATTCAGTTGGCACAATGAGGTTGCAATTGAGTTGCATCTGTAAATTTTGGACAGTGGTGTTCCAAGACGTTCCAGTTTAAGTGACTCCCATTTGGCAGTTGTCAGCTACTTGTAACCTAGGGATTATATGATAGAAATCTGACCGCTTTGATGATCCTGGAGCGTCTCATCAGTTTTCATAAAGCAGCACTCTTGTAGAAGTGGCCAGAATCATCTAATCAGATAAAGACTCCTCAGATTGTTGCAGTACTGGAAGAGAAACTGGCAAGGTCGTATTCCTGAACTTTCTCTCCAAGCATTGCTTAGAAAATAGTAGTTTAACAAGCCCCAGGAAAGTCATGTCTGGTATGGGCAATGTGTGTACATGTTTGTTTATAAAACTGTGTTCTCTGTTTTCCTGGCTTCTGAGGCTTCAGTATATGACTTTTCTCATCTTGAGTCTCTGTGGGATCTCTGAGTTTAAGTACCACCTTGCCAGTGTGCATTGATCCTGGCTACTCTTACAGGACTTTGCCTTCAGTGACAGTAATAAATGATGCTTTCTTTTCTCACGTGTTGGGAAACAGCAAGCTCTGAAATGTTCTTTCCTGAGTCCTTGTCCATACCTAAGGTCTTTGCCCTCAAGAGCAATAAGGCTGGGTTCTGCCAGAACATGCTTCTTATGAAAATCGTTCTTTGATCAGATCTCCTCATTGGTGTTCAGGGATTGCAGTGAAATTCCTCATTCCAACAAGATGTCATGAGAGAGATGGGGAAGAGTGCTTTCCCTTCCCTGGATCTTGGACTTTCATCCTCTGGATGAAACACAAAACCTAAGCATAGGCTGGCAACTTTCTATCTTCTTTGTGTAATTTCCATAGAAACAAAATCCAGGTGCAGGGACTGTATAAGAGCCATGATGTGCTCCAGCAGATCTAGATCTCACCTGTAACACCAAATCAGCGAAACAGACTAAGTATATCAATGCAGCGTGGTTTGTGTGTTGCCCTGAAAACCTTAGGCAAATTCATGTGTTGGTGCTTGTTTTACTATAGACCTGAGAATCAATCTCTTTGCTGAGCTCTCTGATGGAGTGATAGACCTTCACGCCTTTGAGGGGAGCAATGGCTTGGTTAAGGTACTGATGTTCTCTTACATTGATTCATGGATGTCTCTAGTGATTAAGCCTATTCACTCAGTTTCAGAAAAGTATGATGTTTTCTCCAGGTCAATTCAGAATCAGGGTACGGATTAAGCCAGACAATTAGACCCATGTGGGTAGGCACACTGGTTGGCTTTGGCAGTTTCGTTGGTTTACCTGGTTAATTTTCAGCACCATGGATGCAAAGCACTTGGAGTGTGCTGTGAATGTCTTCTAATAAAATGTGCTTGTGGTATTTCAAGACATTTGGTTGAAAACTTCCAAGAGCTTTCTTTGCTACACTGAATTATTCTTTTCAAGTAAATCTTCCAAATAAAATGATCACTTTGTGGACCTGGGATAAAAAAGCTGAGGTGTCTGCTTTCACTGTAGAAATGTTTGCAAAAGACATTGGAATAACTGGAGTAACTCACTGCAACAACTTGGCAATGCCAAGTCAAGGAATGACCACCGTAGTGTTCTTTAACTGGCTTCTGCTACATGTGAATTATTCACCAGCTTACACTTATGAATAAAATACATGCCTTGGGAAATCCAACTGGTATGCGTCCTTGTTATGCTGTCTCTTGTCCTTATCCACCACACCCCTGAATCTCCATTCACGTTTTCTGCACTTCCAGGCTAGAACAAGTTTCTGATTTTGCCATAAGATTCCAGGGAATATGTGCTGCACCTGAGCCCATTCAGAAAGAAATATGATGATGCTTTTTCAGCATTTCAGTTATAATTGTGAGTTTTCTAAACAGGGATTTTGTTTATGTGTTTGCTGCATATTATAGAGCATGCTTCACATAAGCTGTCTGTGCTCTTTCATCATAACAGTAGGGGCACTAAAAGGAGATTTTGGGTGTTAATGCATTGTAAACTTACTTGTATCCTCAATGCATAGTGTATTTTGGAACTCTTTTTGTAATCAGTTACAACATTTTAAGAATTAATAGTATTGTGTGAGACATGATGCTTACTTAAAACAGGCATTCACACAAAGCCATAACCCTCCTGCAATGCTGAGTTGAAAGAAAAAGTACACCCCGATACCACTCCACCCACTCCCACCTGCCCTCCTGGTGTGTTCAAGTGTAGTTAGGGGCTGGAGAAGCTATCCCTGCCTCTCAAATGTCCTTGGCTTGAAATGCCTCTGTTCTGCTCTAAGCCTTTACTGATCACCACATGTGACTGAAATTTTTTGGTTACTTGTTTATGTCATAATGGATTAGAATTTAGATCATTAAACCATTTCCCCCCACATTTAAGAGATTTAATTGTTACATAGTGGGAAAAAGCAGTGCATGAACCTCTTCATGAGGCATGTAATCCTGATCTCTTCTTCCTCCTTGACAAGAAATGTGGCCGATTTATTAAATAAAGCATTTAGCAGCTTTTACAAATCTTGCTATTAGTAGAGTCTAAACAGATGCTGGTTCAGTTATTGTGTTTGCTGCTACATTCATTTGGCTCTGCAGGAGTCAGATATGAAGTAGATACAACAGCTTGAAAACAAATGTAGCCCTTTGTTAAGCTTTTGAGTCTTGGTGAAAGATCTTGGGTGATCCAAGCTGCAGGGGTGGGCCTTGTAAGTACTAATAATTACAATAAAGATACTAATGACCTAATCAACAGACAGACAGCCTCAAAAGCAGTATTATACTAGAAGCTTTGTCATGTGATGTAATGTCTGGCAGTATATTTCTACACAACCTCTTGTCTCAAAGGACTGCAAAGTGCAGGGCAAAATCTAGAGCACTGTGAAGAACTAATGACCTGGCGAGAGACCTCTCAGGACTTCTCAAAGGTGTTACCAGGAAGTGGAATTTCTTTTGGCACTTATGTCCATGTGACTACTATTCTGGACTAACTCAAGTACACTAGGGAGCAGTAGCATTAGTAGTCTATGGATCCACAAGAGAATTCCCTGTTCTATGTTCTTCTTGTGTAGATGGCTCTGCTGGTCATCTAAATCCCTGCTTGGCTTGCCCAATGCAGAACTACAGCCACCATGCTCGTTGAAGGGCTTAAACTGGTCATCTTCTGGCTGACTGCTCTGGGATGAAGCACAACAAAAGTGGGGAAGAAAGTCCAAAGTGAATTTCAAAGAAGCTTTTCCTTGTCCTTTGCCCGGTTTGAATTGGATTTTAGACTTTTCACATGTTGCTTATATTTAATATAGTAAGGACTTTATAAATAATAGAATAATGGTGGAGGAGCAGCTTTTCATTATTAAGGGGTCCAGTATCATTGCAACCTGCCCTTCACATATTTTCAAATAGTAGAAAACAGTGCAATGACAGGCTTTTCTGCTGGAAAACAGAAACTTGAATGATCAGCAAGGTTTTAGATGGTGGGGTTTTTGTGTTGTTTTGTTTTGTGGTCGCTTTTTTTTTTTTTTTCTTAAAATGGTTTCCTCCTCTTAGTATCCATAGAGAGAGCTTTTTCAATCAAATATTACCGACAGCAAAAACATTATCTAGTGTATAGACAGATGGCAGGACGATAATTGTTTGGAGGGACAGATGGTAGTTCCTTGTACCCACTTTCTAGTTTCTGTGTTTTTAAAGCTCGGCAGTTGCATTGTGTAGCATTTGTGGTACCATAAAATACCAACCACTTTAAATAACTCTGAACCAGGCTTTCAAGTGATTTGTTTAAAAGGAGCCAGTCCTATTTAAAGCATGATAAGCCAAGGTTGTCTAGGTATTTGACAAAGCAGATTGTAATCTAGAGAAATAGTGCCTAACTTGAAGTTTATACTCCCAGCAAACGTGGAACCCTTCTGCCTCCTTTCTGTTGGAAATAAGAAGGCTGAAATTGCAAAAGGGGAATATTCCTTTTTTTAGGAAAAAAAAAAATCATCTAAGGAGAGGGCACCATAGGAATAAAAATAATGTATGAGTTGGAGTGAGCTGCCACAGATATTGTTTGTAGAGACATGCCTGGAATTCCAAGTTAGTTTCTCCCACGGACTATGATAAATGTGATGAGATCCACAACTTAAAGAGTCTTCTACATAAATGGTTTACAATGAGAAAACCAAATATTTAGTTTCCCTGTGAATCTGAGGATTACATGAAACACCTCTATCCTTCTCTACAAAAACAA
Source organism: Thinocorus orbignyianus (assembly GCA_013400375.1). NCBI lineage: Eukaryota > Metazoa > Chordata > Aves > Ciconiiformes > Thinocoridae > Thinocorus > Thinocorus orbignyianus. The sequence continues at coordinate 484,962 of VXBW01005077.1, read as the reverse complement.
AGAGATCTTTCCAGGAGTACTTTTGTGAAATGAATGGGGATGCTTCAAACTGAATCCTGTGTGGTTAAACAAACCTTTGTTGAAATCTTCCGATGTACTTCTTCCTCTGCCCTGGCCCCTTTTTTCCTGCATCTCATTCTTAGTTACTGAAGCAAAAGGAAAGAAGATGTGTCTGTTCAACAGGATTGCTTTCCAAAATTAGGTTGATGGGAGCGACTTTCACAATGACCCATGAAGCCCTCATCTCACAAGGGTCAAGGGTCTACATCATCAGATTATGTTTTCTTGTGGGCTTCCCTTAGTCTCCACATAGTTCCACTTTATATAGTATGTTGAAATATTTGCAGGCTTTCTAGGATGGAAGCTTTCATTTAGAGATGAACTACACTGTTTCTTGTCTTTGCTTTGATACTTACTGTTTGCGTATATTTCACTTATTATATATGAAAGTTCTGCTGAAATAGGCACATTTAATTGGAAGACTAAAAAATTATACAGTAATTTAGCCATGGGTGAGGTGGTTGCATTCCCACTAACGATCATATGGCTTGAGGGGTGGTGTATGGGTGGGGAATGAAAAATTAATCACCTATACTTTTGGTACTCAACTGTCAGGATACAATACTCCAAGGAACGGTTCAGTCCCAAATAGTTATCTAAAATGTGAATAGATCTAAGCAGCTGAAATGATAGTTTTAACGTTTATAAAAAAAAAATATTTGTATTACATTCTGTCAGATACTAATTAAATAATTTTATGGAGAATGTCTAGGGAAAAATACAAATTTTAATTAAAATGTAGAGTGTTAAAATGGGTGGTTTTTTGTTGGTTTTGCGTTTCTTTTTTAAATCTTGCGTATTCACAATGAACTGCTTGTGAGCAATCTGGAATCTCAGAATTATTTGAAAAAGATATTTTGTAAATAATTCCAAATAGTGTGTGTGAAAAATGCCAAGTGTTCTTGGACAATTCGCAAACAGGAGGAGGCTAAATTCATTAAGTAAATGATTCATTACATTCAGTTTTTCTTCTGAGTTGGGAGCCTGCTGGAGCTGAAAATCAGGTTTGTTGTTGTTTATTAAATTTTTTTGGTCTTTTTTTTTCTGTACTGAAGTCATGTTGTTTGCGTCATTAGCGTGAAAATAAATGTGGGGACAATATGAGCATTTAAAGTCTTCAGTTAAGAACTTCTTTAGAAGCCCTGTGGTCTGCATGAACACACATGGAACACTATACAACTGTTAAGAGGCTCAATTGCATGGAATTTTCCTTTTTAAGACTGTAGTATTCTGATCAACATGAATCTTGCACACCTGAGTGTTTGTATACATGATCATACTAACTGAAGGTGGGGATTTTTTTATTATTTTTTTTTTAAGAGGGATTGTTGAATTTAGTACTTGGTATAACTTTGCTATCAATTCTTGTGGGGGTCAGGCTGTCAGTCTTCCCCTTCTTCTAACTTCAGTGGGCAGACAGTGGTGCCAGTGCTGAGCAGGAACTCCAAGTGCCACTTTGCAGTCGGTAGGCTGAGTCTGTAAGCATTGATGTAACTGGCAAGTTCAATTGGAGAGTGCTCAAGCTGTCCAACAAGCAGTCACATAGCTGAGGCTCTCCAGTGATCTTGTTTTTCATTTCCACTGCTCCAGTTAGCTTAATGCTTTTCCTTAACTACTTCTGAACTCTTTCATGATAGCAGATATATAGACAGTGTCATCTGACAGATTTTTAGGCATCTCTGTTGTAAACATGTAAGTATTCATTTAATGCTTGAATTGCTTTACCATCCTCTGTGGCTGTATTTCTCATTCCTTTCTGAAACGATCTTTCTTCATCCTTGGCTGAGTCTCCTTCTATGCTTTAAGAAAAGGCTTCTTGATGCCTAATACTGCCAGCTATACTTCTTCCAAATTTACTTCATATTCTTTCCTGTTTCACATATCTTTTTGGTAAGATGTTTTTTCTGTCTCTCTGTTGTCTTGATTAATTTTTTTTTCCCCTGTGGCATGTTTATTTTAAACTTGGTTAGAACTTGCAGGTCTTCATAAAAACTTAAAAAGATTTCTTGAAAAATTAAAAGTGTCTGCATAGGTTGGTTGCTCCCCTGGCCTAGTGAGAAGATTTGAGCTGAAAATACCTCAGCTACCTCTGGTTTCTAGTGGCAACATCGCCACCACCACCAAAAAAAGGGGAATTTCTTTGTCAGTTGGCATTTATTTCCTTGCGGTGAAGTAGCAGAGCCATGCAACTTGCAGTGGTTGATTGGGGAAGGTGGCGGGCATTATGTTGAAGAGCCTGGGCTATGTTTGGGTTGGTCAGTGCTGACCTGGCTGACCTGCCACAATGTCTTCCTTGTCCTGAAGGTGGGATCTGGGCTATGGGGATCCTTCCTGATGACAGTGTGTTTGATGTGCTCTTTTTAGTGGCCTTGCTGTAACCCACCCAGAAGTAGAATTATTTTTGTTTGTACGCGAGACCACTAGTTTCTCATAGAAGTGGAGTCGTGGAGGGGCTGTTGCAATGATTTTGAACCTTTATGAGGGGAATGCATGAGACAAAATAAGACAGTGATAAAGTTCAAAAACTTCTATGAATAGGAAAGTCTGGTCCTTTGAACTCAATGATGAAATTGCACCCTTTATGGAGGCTGAAATTAGAAAACATGCATGACTATCTCCTTTTTCATAGGGATGGTACTATCTATCAGGCTACACAGAAATCTATTGCACACTTATAAAACTATTTCTAAGTTAAAAAAACCCTGCAAATCTACCTTTGCCCTACAAACTTCCCAATTCCCTCTACCTAGACCAGCTACCTACAAGAAGGTAGTGATTTCTGTTAGCTTTCAAAAGTTACATGAAGTGCACTTCAAAAATAAGTTAAGTGTCTGCTAGATTATCAAGCCTTAGATTTATTTTTCCTCTCCCCTCCCCCTTCCTACCGTTAATCTGTACTACTTTAGAACAAATGTTTGTGTTAATTGTGCCAACTTTTGAATTAGCAATAGATGAATCTCTAGTGACTTAAAAATTTGCTTAAGTAAACAACCAATGAATCACATGTTCCTCTAGGGTTTTTTGAAAATAAACAGAAATTTTTTTTCCCAGTGTGAAATAGCATATTTCTCTTTTAAAGATAGGCTTTCTGCTTGTAGCTGGAGATAGATATAACTTTTCTAATGACAAAACAATTTTTAGAATTCTAAAAAGCTAGAAATCATATTTTTAATATGAAGAAATCATATTTTTAATGACTTGGAGAAAGGGCAGACTTTCTGCTTTATTTTGCATTACTTTGGATTGACTTGAGTTTGAAGGTGGAATCAGGCCAACAACAGCAAAGGAACTGGCATCTGGTAAACTATTGTTGTCTCCTCAGCATGTTCAGTGTTGTGCTGTCCTCCTTGTGCTGCTGTAATGTGATGCCATGAATGATTAATCTTTCTTTATAGTAGGGCACCTGAACAACTAAAAACAAGTATGGAGTGTAGAACTGGATCACTTCAAGAGATTTTCTAGGCCTTATGTGAACTGAATCTTCTTGTGCCAGGTTGTGAAGTTTTTTTCCTTAGAGCTGCATTAAGTCACATCACTTGACAATAGAACATTTATTAAACAGACTATTTTCATCTGTTACCTGTCTGGTTTTACATGTGTCATAAAACCTAATGACTTTTCTGGTGTATGTTGAGATGAAACAAGCGGCATTCAGGTGAATAGAAACTCTCCTGCTTCTGTTCCTAACAGAAGACACAGATTGAGGTTTGTACTGAAAGCCACAACAGTCAATAATTGTTAGGTGCTTCGCTGAAGTCAATACAATTTTGCTCTTTCCAGTTCAAGTTAAAGTGTACTTTACTAGCTGTAAGAACAGCCTTTGAATGCTTATTTTTATGAAGAAATAGGAATACTTTAACATTGATGTCAAGGTGCTACATGGAACCAGCGACAATTTCACTATAAGTGCAGTTCTGCGTCTATGTTTTTCTCGTTCATATGTATTTGCTAACAAAACCAAAATGAATTATTATGAACAAAATGTAGTCGTCTTTGTCTAGGAGAGCTCAGGTTACAAAGTCAAGGCATGTGTGTTGGTGAAAACCTCTTTACAGGCAGAGATCCTGTTGCAAAATGATAAATTACTCAAAGTCCTTATTTTTTAATGTCTGTGCTTGGTTAACCATCTGGCATTTTTAAAGCTTTTACGTAACAGCTTTTTTGGGGGGGATGGTGACATTTATTCCACTTGTGCTTTGTTGCTTCTTACCCATTATGTAATCGTGTTCAACACAGGTTCTGGCCACATAGCCAGGTAAGAAAGTGAGTTAGCTCAGCAGGTGAACTGTACTGATACAGGCTTGAGAGCTGGCACTTTCATCTTTTGTCAGCTATTAAACCAGCCTGGTAGGCCAGGGGTGAAATGCTTAATCATCTTGGTATGGGAGACTTCAACCGGAAAGTGTTTGAACTTTTGCTGGTAACCAGAAGCCATGAGTAACCAGAAAACACTTTTAATAAACGCTGCATCCATTTAAAACCTATACTAAGTTGTGGGTAGAAGTGAAAGTTCATAGCAGAAATTCACAAGAAGACAGCAACAAAAAAAGGCAGTGGGAGAGAAAGGAAAGTTACACAAATTCCAAACTGCACATGTAATAGCTAACATTCTGGAGATGGTGTTAAATCTAGAGGAGGTGGATGGAAAAACAACAGTCATTCAGAAGAGCATATTCTGTGCCAACCACAATGATAAAAGTTGTGAAAGGACATGATGAAGGATGGCTGGAATCATAGAATGAGAATGCATCACTGCCAGGCACCTCTAGCCTGGTGAGTCTGGACCCCAAGAGAAGCTTTGGGGTTGTCCCCACATAGAGCTGCTTTCAGAGGAGGCTGCCTGATGCATAGACTGATCCAGCTTGAATCAAGAAAGCTTAGAGTAAGACCACAAAACAAGAAGGGAAGAGAGCAGATGCTGTTTGGAGAATCAGGGAAAGATTTTCGGGATCAGCTACATCGTGGTGGGTGCCTTTCTAGTGGATAGGTGCAGCAGGGTCTCACAGCTGGAAGTATCTGATAAACTGTTATTTCAGCACAATTTCCTCTGCAAATAGTGATGGTTGAATGGGGAAGGGTCCATTCATTCTCTTTCCTCTGCAACAGATTCAATGAGCCATGATTTTTGAGTTATTCTTTCTTTACAGCTGGATGACATTGCAGAAGGCTGAGATGAAATGGTATAGTATGAGCAGATGCAACTTTGTTCTCATTAGTTCTCACCTTTCTAAATGTTTTCCTTTGCTCTGCAGCAACAGTGATGTGACAAAAATATTTGAGTTAGTTTTGCTGCTGCTAAAAGGTATCATTTCAGTATTGTTATTTTGCTACAGTCACTTCTTTGAGTCAGAAAGTGTTGGCTATTAATGCTGGATGACTTTGATGCTAATCCTCTGCTTCTGTTATGTGGTAAAGCATGGTGCTGCTTGTGCTATGAAACAGTGAGGGGTCTGAGCTCACTTCTTCATTCCTGTAAACATTTTATGCTCTTGATGAAGATGTAAAGGCACTCCTTGCTCTATGCAAGAAGAGGTGAAAGACTTTTAGAGACTTTGTGTTTTGGAAATCATTAAGAGGCAGCCCCTGGGGGCAGAGATCTCAGGCTTTATCGAACAAGACTGAAACTTTGAGTGCTCTCTTCTGGTGTGTAGCTTCTTGAGATAACGCCGATAATAGACCGACTCCCACTCATCAGACTAGCTTCATCAGTACAGTGAACTTTGAGTGTGACCTTTATGTGGGGCTACCATGTTGGGTCATTCAACTCCTGCTACCAAAGTGTGAACAGTCTGAAGCTTGGAAAGTTTATGCTCTTCTCACCAGACCAGTTTCACAACTCTGCAGTTTCTGATGTCTCTACCCAGTCTGAAAAACCAGGCTGGCTGTTATGCTTCTTCAATACTTCCTTAGGCTGATCTGGATTTAGATCTTGTTTAGTAGCTATTTTATTCCAGCCAATTTTTTGTGGCTAGGCATGGCAAGTGACAGTGCGTCACTGAACATTTTTTTTTTTTTTCCGTGAATAACTTTCTCTTTTCAGTGATTAATCAGTTCTCTTACTCTCATTTTGTGTTGGAATATAACTTCAAGTGCCTCCTCTCTTGTTTAAGAAGGAGCAAACTCATCACACAAACAATACACATTTCTGTTTGCTTGAGTGTATAACCATTAAAAGAAATACGACTAAGCTCTAGGAGACTGTAGGCAGCAGAAAGTTAATCGCTATTTCCTCATGCTTTGTGTATCTGTCTCTTCTGGTACTCATTAAAAAAGGACATCAGTCCCCCACTAAGTACCACACCAGATGCTACTTATTCTGAATGAGAACTGAAGGAACTGAAGGGAAAATTCACATCGTTTAAGTGTGCAACGAAAGCCATTTGCAGTCATGTGGGGAAATACTGTTTCAGAATTTTTATTAGTGAATTTTCACAGGGATGCAGAGTATGATGGTAACCTCCAAACGTGAATATGTTTGTTTTCCAGAAGGTAAGGAATGGATAGCTTAGGGTAGAATAATCTAATTTAAACTGGTGCTAAATAATGAGTCACTCCCTATCTTCTCATTGCTTAAGAAGGTTAAGCTCCTTGCAGGGTTGTTAAATCATTTTTGACCAAAGTGCTCTATGAGATTCAAGGAAGGAAATACTGCACTCAAAATCATCACCTTAAAAATTACTGCCTTCTAATGTTACCTCTTTTTGTTTTCACCTCTGACTAAAACCAGTTTCTGACTGTTTGTCTGGATATAGTCGGAGTGGAAGGGAAAAACTTATTTACAAAATGCTGTATATCTAAACATCAGGTTCACGTATAAATTTTAATTTAGGTAAGTCTAAGGCAAATTTCCTTCTGAAGAAGCCTGTTTCTCCTTCTTGATTATAAAGACAGCCTAAGGTGACTAGCTTATATACAGGCAACAAATTTCCATATGCTTATATTAGAGGAGTTGAATCCTGCCCAAAGAGACCAGCAGTTTGGACTGAAGTCAGATCTTCCATGGAATAATCCAGTGTTTTGACATGGAGGATTCAACTAACATCAAATTGAAATGGAAATTAAGATTTATGCCTGTTTAAAAGATATTTTACTAAAAGCACTATAGGTCTGTTTCAGTGAGTAGAAATTTTTTTATTTATTTTTTTTTCCCCTATGGGGCTTCTGTTCACTGGAGAGTCTGCGTGGTGCTCAGTGTGATGGCGCTTTTGTGGCTTTTGGGTCTCTGCATTCATCATACACCTTTGCTGGACCCTGCAAAAAGAAACCCTTAAGTGAATGTATGGCCCCAACCCTTTTTCTAAATTAAGGAAATCTTTCTCAGCTGGTGCAATTTTTTGTTTGCTTCAGGCATTCCAGTAATTCTGTAATTATAAACTCAAGAAAAATCAGAGAGCTATTTGTACTCTTGTTGTTCAGAAAATTTGCTGCAGAGTAGTGCTGTAAAACATAAATGATGAGCAATAGCTTTATTATAAGTGGTGGCTTGGTTTTTTTGTGTTTTTTTGTTTGGTTGGTTGGGTTTTGGTTTTTGACTTCTTTAGACATATAGCACGTTTGTCCAACATTAAAAAGTTCTTGTGAAATATACAGGCAAGAATAATACTAAATTTCTCAAGCTAGCTTGAGTGCTAGAAAGACTTGCTTGTATCTAATAGAGCGTTCTAAGCCACTGGTATAAAACAAAGTGTGACAAAAAGTCTGTAGATGTGAGGACACCTGCAACAAACAGTGGAGGAACACTGACCATAACATGTTTCTGCCGGTCAGTATAGATTTGCCAGAATTCTATATGGTATATTTAAAGTTAGAAGTTCTCATTCTCCTTCCCCAGTGAGCCTAGGAAATAAATTCAGTTTAAGCAAACAAGTATTTCCCTGCTGAGATGTCTGTGTAGTGGCTGTCAGAAAGGACATTTTAATTTATTGGTTACTGAGAAACTGGCTGGCCTTAGCACACTAACAAAGTGTTCTCTACTGCAGTTGCTCACCATACAAAGTATACTCAAATCATCTTCAGTGCTGCTGGTAGTGGTTTTATAGTTCTGGCGTCTGTGAGAGCAGTCATTACTGAGTACTTTCTCTTTTGTCTTTTCTTCTATGATGAAAGTGGAAAATTTCCCAATCTGTATGTCCCTGTGTCTGATTTATACTTCTAAAGATAAGATTGGCCAATGAAGCTACTGTAGAACTACATTTAGTTATGGATTGTGGTATACTTTTTCTTGTTATTTCTGTGAAATAGGCAATGATGATTAGATCTAAAGTTTTGCCTCTGGATAACAGGAGATGGCACAGCTGTGTGCCAGTTGACAGAGGCGCTCTGTGACCTGTCTGCAGAGCACACTCATGACTGGCTGAGGGAGTGCTGGAAGGGGGGGCCATGCTACCCCAGGTAGAGGAGAGTCAGCAGCACTCTGTAGGATTTCCTCTGCCATGCTCTTCTCTGTCATCCTTATCTGCTTCACTCTTTTACTGTTTTCTCAGTAAGTCCCTTGATTTTTGGTTGTGACCCCTTTGCCATAAAGAGGAAAACTTACTGCAGAATTGGTAGTGCATTGTGATGCACTAAGATGAAATTACTGGTTTCATGGATATTTTACTTGATCTCTTTAGAGTTGTAGATTGTGCCCCCTTTATGATATTAAAAGGTTAAGTGGAATATTAAGGCTATGTCAGTGTTGGAAAATCTCTGGAGAGACATGATCCAATCGATGTAGACTCCCTAGTAAGTGTAGCTTCATAAAATAGCACTACTTTGAAAATACTGTCCTTTGCAAATGAAGGAGACAAAGGTAGGAGAAGAGAAGGTTCATGCAGATACATTTGCCCTTCCCTCTACTGTCTGACTCTCTACTTAGGATTAATTATTTATGACTGATTTTATTTCAAGGTTGGGCTGAAGAAACTGGTGGCCTTCTCCTTGGCTTTCCAAGATGTACAAGGGGCAAGGACATGCTGCTTGCAGGCAATAAAATGACCCCTGATCGTTCTCAGGGAAGCTCCCAGAATCTGGTGCTCTGTCTCCTGTTCAGAACAAATGGGCTTTGGTTCTTTCAGTGTTTTTTGATGTTGTGTAATGACTTAATCTCACTCCATCTCTGGAGATTCAGAAGTTTCCAAATGTTACTTCTCTGGTCTGACAAGCCTTACTCTGTTTATATGACCATATCACAGCTATAGTGGAATTGTGAGAGTTGGAAGGGATCTCCAGAGGTCATCTAGTCCAACTCCCCTGCTAAAGCAGGATTCCCTAGAGCATATTACTCAGGACTGCATCCAGGTGGGTCTTGAAGGTCTCCAGAGAACTGAACTCCACAACTTCCCTGGGTGGCTTGTTCCAGCGCTCTGTCACCCTCACTGTAAAGTTTTTCCTCATATTTGAATGAAACTTCCCATGTTTCAGCTTGTGCCTGTTGCCCCTTGTCCTGTCACTGGGATACAATCCCTTAATCATCTTTGTTGCCCTATGATGCACTCTCCTCAGTAGTTCCCTATCTCTCCTGAACTGGGGAGCCCAGAACTGGATGCAGTACTCCAGTACACTTGCCCTTGTTGAACCTCATTAGGTTCTTCTCTGCCCAGCTCTCCAGTCTTTCCAGGTCACACTGGATGGTAGCATAACCCTCTGGGGTGTCAGCCAGTCCTCCCAGTTTTGGTATCATCAGTGAACTTGCTGAGGATACACTCTGTTCCCTCGTTCAGGTCATTGATGAATATATTGAACAAGACTGGACCGAGTATTGACCCTTGGGGACAACACTGGTTACAGGCCTCCAGCTTGACCCTGCTCCATTAATTACAACCCTCTGAATCCTGTCATACAGCCGGTTCTCAATCCACCTTACTGCCTCCTCATCTAGCCCACACTGCCTCGGTTTCCTAATGAGGATGTTATGGGAGACAGTGTCAAAATCCTCACTGAAGTCAATGATGACATCTGCTGCTCTCTCCTCATCCAGCCATCCAGTTATAACATCATAGAAGGCTATCAGATTGGTCAAGAGTGATTTACCTTTGGTAAATTACCATTCTTTAAGATGTTAGGAGATGACATCTAAAACAAGTTGCTCCGTTACCTTCCCAGGAATGGAAGTGAGACTAATCGGTCTGTAGTTTCCTGGGTCTTCCTTCTTGCCGTTTTTGTAGACTGGAGTGATATTTGCCTTTCTCCAGTCCTCAGGGGCTCCTGGGTAGCAGCCCTGAGGGCACTTGGGAGGTTATTTTGTGTATGTGCTTGCAGTGTGAAACCCTGGTCTGATGCTCCTGTGCTTGCTGCATAGGAATGGGAAGGAGGTTAGCAAAGGAGGAGTAAACAATTGGTATTTAGTTGGCCTTTGTAATTTAACCCTTGCACCCTGGTTCAGTATTTGCGTCATTACCAAAGGCAGGAAGAGCTTTTTGCACAAGTAATGCTTTAACTTAAAAGCCAAATCTGGTTTGCTTCTGTGTGGAAGGAGACTTCCACCAACAAAAGTTTGTTTAAGAAGTGCTGAAACGTGGCTACCCATAAACTGTGTAGACCACTCTGACTTGCTGCATTGTCCCTCCAGCTTAACTGGACACCGAGGGTATCTAACATGGGGTGTCCACACTGGATGCAGCAGAGTCCTAGAGCATTTGGAGACACCAGGTCCAGCTAGTCTGAGGCTCACTGCTCCCTTTTAGGGCTCCTGCAGGCCATACACTGCCTTCACGGCACAGAAGCCTCAACTAACTTCAAGTCTCCTCTGCTTGGAAGCAGAAGATTCCTAGAGCTAAGCTGTGTACAGATATTCTGGCTTTTGTAATGCAAGCAGAGGTCTGTTTTTTTTCCTGCACTATGATATGTGTTTCTTGTGCATTTGGAGCAGGCAGGGAAGGTGTTGGCGTAGAAGATATCCCTCAGAAGGAAAAAAAGAGAGGCTCCTGGGGAGCACCCTGAGTGCAACAGCACTGGTGTATATTTGTGAAATTGAATCTTTTCAGTGAAATGAATGGTGTGACCTGCTCTTCAATTTCTTCTGTTCCTACCTTATGCTGTGCTTTTTTGGTAAAGCGTGGTGATACTCTTTCTATTAATGTATTTTCCTAAGCCACTGTTAGGGTGTTGCCACTCCTGACATGCTGTCTGTACTCATGCTAGCTGCAAAGCCGTTTAGTGCTGTAGTTTTGTCTGTTTCTTTATTTTGTACTGCTTCATGATTCTGTTTCCCTTTATGCCAAGCAATTACTCCTGAGCATGGAGGTAGCTGTCTCTTCCCCCCTCTCCTCTGCCTCTTTTTTGATGCCATGGATGTAGCTCCATGATGTGATAACCAAAGAGGGTTTAAGTAAGCAAATCCCCCTGTCTTGAAAACAAGCCCTCCTAAGAGTGTTTTCTGTGAAGATGTGAGCTCTGTCATCACTATCCTTAAGGGAGAACATTTGCTGTTGTCCTATCACCACTTGTCTCCTCCTTATAGCTTTGCTTTCCTCTTGGGTATGCTATCATGTACATGCCTTGTTCTCTTATGTTCTTTGTGATACGTCTTCAGGGTTTTGAAAAGACTTGTACCTTCACTGACCTGTTTTTTATTACTATATTTCTTTATCCCCTTGCCCTCTATTCTTGTGTTCTGTTTTGCTCAATGATCTTCCTTTTTGCTCACTGCTACACGACAATTCTATTTTGTGCTGTCTCATAGATTAGATATGAGATCTGATGAGCCTTTTCTCATTTCTTTATCTCCCTGCCCCTTTTTATTTTCCCTGTAAACTTGTGCAGATTCACTTTGGTTAATTATGCTTGTGTTTGGCAAGAGTTGTTGGCATAAGTTCTAGCACAACTTCTTGAAGAATCTTACATTTTTCAGTTCTCTGGCTGCTTTGAGTTTTTAACTAATTTGTCACATACTTTCATCTTGGAAGCATAAATTTTGTTATGAACAACAAAAACTGCATGATTTCTTGACATTTGCATCTATACACATCTTACGGAACAGTATTATGAAAAGTTTTGCTTGGTCTTTGCTAACGTTAAGCTAGTTTTTGAATGGAGCCTGGTATTTATTGACTGTTCAAATCCTGATGCTTACCTGTTTTGTGAGCGTGCTCAGTGTCTCTTTGTCTCATTGTTCATTTCTGAATAATAGTAAGAGTTGCTGCTTTGTACAGAATTGTGTAAGTAGGTATTTTCCATCACGTTTTGGTTTCTTTGACTTGTTTGTTTTAAATAAACGACAACTCTCTTTCCAGGGTTAAAACCTGGAAGATGAGATCATTCCTTTCAGGATTAAGCTCTTATATACAAGTTTGGTTATGGAATGAGAGATATCTGTTCTTTTAAAGAGCAATATAAGATGTAGAATATTTGCTTGTGCCTGGAAGACTTTTTTAGGCAAGTATTTTAAAACAAATAAAATCCACAGTTGGTATTTGCTTCCAATGTAAGCAGTGTGTTTTGTGGACTGCAGTGAGGACTAGGCCCACTCCCAGTGTTGTCAAAAATGTTGTAAATGAAATCTCTTAGAGAACAACTTGCTATAATGAAAATATAATTAATGTTGCATAGTGTTATATACTGTACATAATTTTGGTCAGATTCCCATTTAAAAACATGTCAGTAATTGCTTTCCAACTTTTTCTTGCAGAATACCATCAGGCTTTAAGCTTTTGTGTAATACTTTTGCAACAGTAGAAATGTTCTATTTTTCTTTGCAATGTCGCTGACAGGCTCAAGAGTTTCCTCATCAGCGATAACAAAAGTGGACTGTAGTCAGGCCCTCTGAATTACATCTACATAGAGTGACTTCAGCAGCTGGCTTGACTTTCCAAAAGAATTTTGAGGCATTTCAGGGACAGAGTAGTTAGTGGAGTCAGTGTACTTTGTTATGCTGTCATGCCTAAATCTTGTGTCCATGTGCTATAGGATGTCTAGCATTAAGAGCTTTGAGTTCTTTGGGATGGTGGTAAAATAGAAATATTTTTTTGCCAGCACCCTTTGTGTCCATCTGTTTTCATGGTGAATATGAGGTTGGTTAGTCTAAACCTTACAACTGAATTGGAAATTTTATATTAGGTTTAGATGCAGGTAGATTTGGGTCCTATTACAACTTGACTTTCCCACTTCTCTGGTAGGATAGCATGTTCTTAGTTTTCCATAAGTTATTGTCAACATGCATATGAGGAAAGTATTCAGAGTACAAAACTACTTAGAAAAACTTATTTAATCAACTGTGCTCAGCAAAAGTTTTCACTGAAAGGAAAATTGAATCACATCAAGTCCAAATTTGGAAAATGGCCTGTTGGATAATAGGGAACCTTTGCCTGGCAAAATACCCAAGAAGAGAACTGGCCTAGCTTTCTTAATGTTTAAAAGTTTGTTGAACATTAAGGAGTATTTTAAAAATTAATCTCTTGTGCTTGTCACTTAGTGCGACTGTCTTCCTGGACCCTCATTTGCAAAGAAGAGGTTTATCTTGGTTACAATAATATTGTGTAATTAGGTGGATGAGTTTATTAATCAGCATTATAAAACTTTTAAATTAAATGTTATGGTGAAGGGCCTCCCAAGGTCTAACCATGCTGGAGATTGTTGTGGTTTTATACTTCATTCTAAACAGATAAGAGAATATAAAAAGATTAGTGTAACCAGTGACTTTATTTCACTGATGACTCAAATCATAAAATCATAAAGCAGCTTTATCTCTGTCAACAGGTGGATTTAATCCTAAATTTCACCTTTTAGTTCTGGGTTCTTGTAGATTTGGACAGGCAGTGCTATATGACCCAAATCTTTAGTTTTCATCAGACTGAATGTACGTTCCGAAAGGTATATTGCATTTTGGAGCACTCAGTGTGTGTCTGTGGGGTTGCAGGGAGCTTTCTGTTTTTTCTGTGTTTCATTTCACTTCTGGTCTTTTTTTCCCTGAGCTCTATTTGCTGTTGGACAATTGGAGTGGATGGGGAAGCTCTTTTGTCTTGTTTCCTAATCCATTAAAACATGTTGCTTGCCCAAAGGACCATCTGGACTAAACCCCCCCAGCTCCCCAACCTCTTGGCTACTGCTTTGCCCTAGTTTTACGTGGCTATGCAAGAACATGGGGCATCAAAGCACCTGACGTTTAGCCTTGACTTTAGGGCTGCCTTCAATCTAACTAATTCTACCGGTATAGATCCCATTTGGATATTTTCTCCCTTACAGTGGCTTTAGCTTCACTGAGAAAATCCAGTTTCTACCCAGAGAAGTGGCATCAGGACAGCTGGGATCATTACTTCACACGTAGTTAACAACAGGCCAGAATTTATGTGAGGCCTCAAGGGAAGAATTTGAAGTTTGATGAGCTCCCAGTGTGATGGGCCTGTTCTATGTCCTCCCACTCCATCTCTCTCCTTTCCTGCTTTGATTTAAATTTGATCAACAACTGTCCTGCAGGCACTTTTAACCTTCCGTCAAATTGTAAAATTAGAAAAAAGGAGGGTATCTTGGATGATCTGCCAGCATAGTCCAATCTGTGAGGAGAAAAACTCATATTCTCATATGAGTTTTCATATGAGTCATAATTTTTGTTAAATGTGAAAATTGTTCCTAGAATCAGTAGTTATTAGTATCTGGCTATTGAGGACATTAAGTTTACCTGTGCAGTATTTGGAAATGGCAGTGAAAAAGGACCTTACATGATATAGCTGAAAATGGCTTTTGTAAGGAAAATGGTATCAGCTACTGCCTGGTAATCTCGGTGCTAGATGTTGTAGGGAAGTAAGAGTTGTCACAGGAAGGGTTCAGACTGGCAGTAAAGGGAAGGTTATATTTGTGCCAAGCAGCAGAAATTTGCACGCAGTTATCAAAGTGAAGGTAAATTCAAGCCTAGCCCAGTGCCATCAAAGATAGCAACACAGGTCAACTCCGGTATTCATAGATGAGCTCTATTATTTTTAAGGTGGTGGGTTGCTACCACACAATAAACTCTGCTTCTCCTTTGCCAGCTTTGTGTTTGAGAGTTGGTCGCAGCTGCAACTGTAGAGAGAAAGAAACACTGGTTGGGAAGAAGAGACCTCATGGTGGTGTGGGTGAGGCTGCAGGTTGTGGGAGGATGGGAAGCAGGTCTGTGTCTCCTGGCTTGAACTATTCTGCACCACCTATCGCTGTGGTCACCCCTTGGACCCACAGCTTCCACTGGTGTTGCAATTGCGTTTGGGTTGTTGCGGGGAGATATTGGTGGTGGTTGCTGGATGGATCTTAGCAGTGAACGTTCCTGTAAGCATCTGCCCACTTCTCTCTGAAGTATGTTGCATACGCAGTAAGAGCAACTTGCATCAAGAATAAGGCAAGTAAGCAGGTTTTCCCTTGATAAAAAGGCAATGTAAAAAAAAAAAATTCATAGTACTTACTGGGAGGTGGCTTTAATATGTTCTCCTCTTCTTGATGGGCTTTCATTTTGCCACTAAGTTACAGCTGGGGAAAATGCACATTTTTGCCTAACCCGTCAATGCAGTAGCAATATGGAATATGATTTAAAGTTCTAATATATATTGGAAATCTAGCCACTGCAGTCTGTGCTGCAGGAAAGAAATCCAGGCAATTATTCATGGAAGCTGATCTAAACTTAAAACTGCCACTATTGATATTTTAAACTGGTGTTTTGGGAATAAAGCAGTTAGCAAATTTCACATGCCCTGTGTCTTCAGGCATCTTGATTCGAACAACCCCTATGAACAGTCCTTTTTCTGTGGCTACCTTGGTTTGAGGTTTGCATTCCCACAGGGGATGGATCTATGCAGCATGCTGTAAGAAATAATTTCATGCACCACTGCAGTCTCTTGAAACTAATTTAACATCTGATTTTGTTGCAGTACTTCTTTGTGGGTAACAGGCACAGCTTCCAATCCACCTCATATGCTCACCTTCCTTCTTTTTTGTTTGCTCTTTTGTTTTGTTTTTAGTACTTAGCATTTAACTGTTTATATTAGCAGTGCTGCTAATTAATGAGATCTAGTCTAAATAGGTAATTATTCTCTTTTTCCAGGTGGTTAATGGGGGCTCCTATGAATATCACCAAGGACTAGCCAGGACTAAGAGTTTGTTTATACACATGAAGTTGTCCTCTGGGGTGTTCTAAAATGAATGCAAAACGTATTTTCCACTATCTTATCCAAGCCTATTTTACATGGGTTAGTCTTCAAATAATGCAAAGTAATTCAAAGGGTCAGTATCCATGTGGTTTTCTTTTCTTTTTTTTTTTTTTTATTTCAGGGGCATGCTTAGTTTCTTTATATTCTGTGAGTTAACTAAAACCAGAAGCTATATATCTCTCTATCTAAATATAATCTTAATTTTTACTCCTGTATTGAGTTGTTGTTAGCAATGTTTGCTGGGCCAAAAGTTGGTTGTTTTTTCCCCCCCTTATCTCAAATATTTATATCTTGGCTCTTTTAGATGTCTCACATGGGGATTTTCAGAAGTCTCTGCAGCTGGTGTTTGCTGACTTTGAATCAAATTTGTGCTGCTAATCGCTTTGGGATGGATGAAAAGGAATGTTTAAGTGAGATTTCAGCAGTAGGTGCTTAACTACAAAACTGAGTTGCTGAAAAACCTTCAACTGCTACTAACCTTGGAGGCACTTTGGATGCCCTGAGTGTGGACCAAAGCACCCTCTTCCTCTGGCCTGGAGCCAGGATCTCTCACCAGTGTGCTATAGCTTGTTTTCCAGGGGCAGGTTTTCTGAAAGGAGTGTAGGTGAGCTGGACCCACTGTATTAAAATACAATGGATTCTCCTACCTTTGGAAAAATCTGACCTTAACTTTTACATGAATGATTAAATGTGTGTCTCAGAAACACAGTGTGGCGGATACAACAAGAAGTGAGACCATTTAGGGAGCATTAGAAAATCATCATGGAGCACCCTTCTGTAGTCTGGCAAAGGTAACTGGGATGTGGAACGCTGTGCAGGTATCTCCATGGGGCAGACACAGCTTGGTGGTGAGAAGGATAGGGGTCTGGCTGCATGCCTCTGCATCTCTGGGCCAGCTTGAAGCAACAGATATTCCTACAGACTAGAATTTACCATATATTGATATTATCTGAGATTATGTATGATGCTGCAGAGTGCTAGAAGCTTGTAGGGGAAGAAATGTTTTGCTTAAAAACATTTAAAAGGCAAGTGATCTACTTCATTTTGATTGGGGTCAATAGTACGAGAAAAGACTGGTTTTTTAATCTGTGTGTTAACAGCCCCCATCTTCAGTCAATTTGTTCCTTTCATGAAACTTCAGTTTTATCATGTGAGAAGACAAGGAAAATCATTGGAAAAGAGCTAGAGATTCATAAAAAATTAGTGGATTTAAATGATTAGTGTAGTAATAGATTCTTATCACTTCCCAGAAAGGAAACAATGTCTAAGTTCAAAATAAAATAGGGAATACATATTTAATAAAATCTATACTATTTGGGTATGACCCATCTGTATTGTTAGTTTAGGTATTAGTATGTGAAAATGTAAGGACGTACCTTACTTGAGGAGCTGGAAAACTGTTGTCATCACTTCATCTTTAAATGCAATGAGAGATTTTCTTACTCAAAGGAGCGGAGTGGCCAGTTCATTAATTTTCTTCATCACTAGAGGGCTCAGATCACTTTCAGAACATTATGCATCTGATGCAACTTTGGTGTTTAAATAGTCTTTCATCTTTGTGTAATGCATGTGTGTTTATGTACAGAGAGGGAGAGGCATGTTTCAGTTCTTCATGTGCTGAAGCATTACTATGCTTCTCCTTTCCGTTCTGCTGCTATTACAGAGTTCTCAAGTGGCTGAGGTTATGGCTGTGTTCTGCCCCATGGCATTTCTCGGTTCACATTTTTTTAAATTTTCTGTGATCTGTTTACATCTGATGGATTTTGAGAGGGGTTTTGAAGTGTATCTTTGAAAATACGTTTTAAAGTTAGTGAATGTGTAAGTAGATCAGAGGATTTAAATCTTCGTGGCAGTACCAGGCTTGTACAGTTCAGTTAAAATTTAACTTTAAAAGAAGGTTGTCAAACACTGGAACAAGCTTCCTAGAGAGGTGACCAATGGTCCTAAGCGTGTCAGTGTTTGAATCATTTGCATGATGCCCTTATTAACATGCTTTAACTTTTGGTAAGCCCTGAATTGGTTAGGCAGTTGGAGAACATGATGATTTTAGGTCCCTTCCAACTGAAATAGTCTTGTCTAATCTAAAATGGGAGATGTCACTCTGGTACATGACAGAGCTATCCATTAATTACTAGACAGGTTTCCAGAGCTCCTGATAAGATAGGAGTTGTGACACAGATGGAGAAATCTTTCATCTGACCTTGCTAAATGCTCTTTTTGGGTGCTAGCCCCTGTGCGGATAAGCAACAGTATTTCTGACAAGATTTTTTTGCACCAAGAACTACTCACACATTCACCAGAATGCATTTTGATCTTGTGGAGATGTTTTATTTGGTCCGTTCCTGGATTAATTTTGTTGCTGGAATATTTACAAGGCAGAGAACTAATGATTGCACCCTTATGGATATCTCAAGGAATGTCAGAGGTTTGTGTTTCTTGCCTTAA
The DNA here is from genome assembly GCA_013400375.1 of Thinocorus orbignyianus. Classification (NCBI taxonomy): domain Eukaryota; kingdom Metazoa; phylum Chordata; class Aves; order Ciconiiformes; family Thinocoridae; genus Thinocorus; species Thinocorus orbignyianus. The sequence continues at coordinate 466,369 of VXBW01005077.1, read as the reverse complement.
TGGTGCATGCAGTGAGAATTTAAGGAATCCAAGAGAAGGCGTCTTCCTCACAGCTTTTTACGCTACAGTTATTGGAGTGTTGTGTTTAGAGACCTGCACTCAGAAAGGCAACACTGCCTCTGCACCTGCAGCATGCACTGGGGTCTTCTGAGAGGATAAAGAGAACTACCAGCAAACTGATGGGGAGAGGACTGATTCTACCTGAGCTTCCATGAAGACAACTAAAAATGCCTTATGCTTGAAACAGGAGTGAGCTCTCAGCAAAAGTCTCACAAGTACAGCTCAAGTCTTTTCACTGAAGAGGTCCTCTGTCTTGGAGTTCTAGTGCTGGGAAAGAAAAGAAGGGATGTTTGACACAAATTCCTTAGGTAGCTACCTTACATGAATTCTTAGATTATGGCTACTATACTTGTGAAAGAATGGATGTAGTTCACCTCAGGGGAGCATGGGAGTCTGGGAAACAGCTCTAGATTTTATTCAGGCTTTATTAAACTACGATGTTCAGTGTCTCTGTGCAAGCTTTCCTTGGGGGCTTCTATTGAGGGTGTAGGCTTATGTAGCTCTTCCAAAAGAAGCCTAAAATCTCTCAAGCTTCTCATGTTCTTCGGCATTGAATCAAAAAGGAATTGGATGAATCAGTGATTGTTATAAATATCTTTGGTGTTTCATATACTCTGAGTAACAGTTGTTACGCAAGTGTTGTAAATGATTCCAAGATATTTTATTGTGCTGCTGAACTAAATCAGAAGTTTGATTTTTAAGTTGTCTCAGCTAAGTTCCAGGCTTATTTCACATCTGGAGTACCGTTGAACCTGAACCAAAGCTCTATTTATTTTTCACAATATTCCCATTGGCAAGAAAACATGTAGTATTTTGGGTAGATCTTGGAGGAAAGTGAAGATGTGCTGGTAATCAGTAAGACACACTTGCTTTATTTGTTGGATGGGAACCAAAAGCTTGGTTCTGGTTTGAAGTTCATCAAGTTAGGAAAAATGTTGCAAACTCAAAGCTCTGTTCAGTCTCTGGCTAAATTTTGTGTTGTTCTCAGCACATAGTTCTGAACTGCACTTTGCTGAATGTGAGTGTGAGACACCAGCCTCAACCAAGGTTAACCCTTTTTTCCCTTTCCTTTGCTGAGCAGCTCTCTGGAAAGGTGTTGCCAACTTTCATAAATGGGACCTTGATTTTATTCTTCGTTGTGTCCATAACATTCCAGGACCAAAATGCAGCAGTCTGAATTTGAGGTTCGTTCCCAGTGAGAAATATTTCCAAGTTTGGAGTCACGGCCACTTGTAGCACTAGCAAGTGAAAAGAAAAATCAATGAATTATTTATTTATCTTTGTCCTTGCTTTGTTGTAAGCTTTTAAACAGTTAAAGTGTGGCCCCTGTGAACTTGTGTTCAGCTACATGAAGTGTGCCAGTGAGTTCGAAGAGGCTTGTTCTGACACTGTGCCATCCCCAAACTACATAGTGCATTCCCAGGTAAAATAGCAAAGGACTCTGCCCTTGGATCAGAGTTTGAAGGTGCGGAGTTTTGCAGTGCTGTACTCATTTTGCATTCTATTTGTTGGAGAAATTGGGATGACCATTTCATTTCATTGTACAAAAGAAGCAGATGGGTGTTACTTTTGTCTATTATGCTGAGCTCCAGAAAGCCCTATGAAGAACAACTTTCCCAGTGATAGCTGCCCGATACCTTGCTGTGAATTAATTTAGAGTTACAACCTGCTTTGGGGGGAATATTCCTCTGACTTCCAGACTTTGTAGCTGTTCTTGGTGTTTCCTAGAACATTTAGTGATGCAGTTTCACTAATCCATTTGCTCTGATAAGATCAGTAAGTGGATTAAAAGGTTTTCCTGTCACTGTAGATCTTGATAGCTTCACAAAGTGTTTTCCATCTTGTTTTTGATACAGGAGGGCTGAACAAGAGTACAGATATCTGTATTTTCATCTAAGTCTAACGAAGAGAACTTTCTCCACTTTGCAGAGTCGGAGAAGCTGTCTCTTAAATTATTTTTCCATCACTCCATAGTTAGATAGGGATGAGATGTCAATGATTTTGTGACTTCCTTTCCCGGAACTGATGACTTCTATTCTAGATAAGGCTGAGACACTCATTGTAGGAGGTTTCACAGCTTGAGCAGTTTTTAACTCTGTCATGATGCTTGTGCTCTTTCAGTTAAAGCCACTGAAAGACATTTTTTTTCTGTTTGGCAATCTTAAAACTTGCCTTGTTCTCTGCAAAAATGAGGATTCTTTTTTTTTTTTCTTTTTTTTTTCCCCCTGAAGTTGTGCTTTTTATTAAAGTGATAGTAAAGTAAGGAAAATTTTGTTGACTGATTTTATACTATAATGCACAGCAAATGATGCATTGAGTCTGAGATTGCTTTGTCTACCCTTAAGGCTGAATTTGAGATAACTAGTTGGGAATAGTGCTTCCTCGCACCCTCCTACTAGCTGTTATTCATAGCAGGAAGCAGCACTGAAAATATTTTTAAAATTTTATTATCACTCAGGTGTTGATGCACACTACTTGTCTATTCTATCAACAAGGTTTTGTTGGTATTTCTGTAATTCTTGTAAAGTTACTAGTATATCATCTATCTATCTATAGTTGGGAACCTTGTTTTTTGTTTCACAATATAATTGCCTTGTGCTCATTTGAAGAAATTATGCCAGCATTCAGATGAGAGAGCCAAAGTTATGCAAAGACTTCTGAGTGCATATAAATTTTTGTTGAACTGAAAAGGGGAGGATTGGATCTCTGACTTAGCCCCTGTCCTGACTTAGCCCCAGTCTCTCTCTGCTGACAAATTCTCTTTGCTTGCAGCTGGGAAAGTGCTATGGAGGATAAAAAAGAAGGCCAAAGCCATTGTGTTTATGGAGCCATACCAGAACATGTGGTTGAGGAAAATCCACCCAAGATAATGCCAAAGAATTACCTGAAAAAGTGAGAGGAGAAGAAAGATTGAGAAAAGATGACATTTCAAGAGTACTAACATGGTCACTTATGATGGAAGTATTGGATAGGGTAGTGGGAACACACCGGTGTTTTGAGACTTGTGTGGGATGAAATTATCTGTTTTAGAACAAATTCAGAGAAATACCAAGTGAGGGGTAGAAATAGTAAGCAAGAAGTATATTAGAGAGGAGTTGAAGTGGAAGACCAAAGTATAGTTGAAGGTTACATGCCTTAAAATGGAATGACTGAATCATGCTTGTGCTCTAAGATGAGAGACTAGAAAAAGCCAAAAACATCTGAAAGGAACTGCAAGGGAAGAGTAAAGAAGGGACAGAAAATAGAAGTTGCGCTGGGATTAGTAAGCACCATGAACAGTCTCAGGAGTCTGCAGTCCCTGGTCTCAACAGTGATGGGGAGGAGAAGGGGCAAGCTCCGAGGTGAGACAACACGCGTGTTGTTCAACTTGTAGGAGAGAGAGATGAGATTCTGTGTGAGGAAATAGCATGACAGGTGACTTACCTGCACTGCTGGCACTGATGCGTCTGTCTTACGCTACTCTACCATGCCTTCTAATCTTTTCTCAAGACTGCACTGCTTTGTAACGCTTTCTGTATTGCATTATGATGTTTTAAAGTGATTTTTAATGAAGTAACGTGTTGTCTCTCCACATTTCCTTATCTTGCTCCTATTTGATAAAACTCCAGTTCTACTATCATTTGATCAAGAAGAGAGAGGAAGGAAGATGTCTTGCGTTCATTAGACGTTTTTGTACTCAGTAGACTTCATCCTTTATAATGATGCATCAGAGTGTCATGGCCTAGTCTGCTCTGATGAGGCATAAGCAAACAAGCGCCAAGAACAGGCAGGATGCCATAGAACATTAGAATGAAAATTATGGTTTGGGTTTGTTTTGTTGTTGGTTTGGTTTTTTTTTTTTTTTTTTTCTTGCGTATTTGATGGTGTTCTGGAATGAAAAGTAAGGGAAATATTTTGGGCGTTTAAGACAGCGTTTCTTGTACAGCAGTTGTGCACTAGTGAAGTTCCTGCCTCCTTTTCCCTGATGCTATTTCTTCTGCCTCTAGAATTGACTGCTATACTCCCACTTCAGCCTCTTTCTGCTGTTGACAGGAGATAGTGGCAGTACATTCCTGTTTCTATTTCTACCTTCTGTGTATTTTCCTGTTTTCTACTAGAATGAATAGGAAGGAAGTTGGGTTCAATTTGGTTTTGAGTTGCTTCTGTTTTACCTGAAGTTATGTGTAGCTTCTGAGCATTTGCTCACAAATTCAGTTTGTGATCATGGCAGAATTTGGATATTACTTCCACTAAGATGAGAAGTATTTAGTATCTTTGTGGTTAATCCTGCTAAGCTGAGATACCATCTAATTAAACGCCTTGTCCTGACTGAGGGCGCTATAACCGTAGGCTCAAGGGCACAAGATTGCAAATGGTGGTATTAATAGTTGTAGTCTTCTTTCCCACCCTAGAGGTGACTGGAAAATTTCTAGGAAAGTGGCACTTTGGTAAAAAGCTTTGACTTTTAGGTTAATAACACTTCCCTTCCCCCCTCCCCCGACCTGAAACAGGAAGAGGAATTATATATTTAAAAAATAAGGTGAAAGTATGTGGGTTCAGAAACTCTGCCTGGAAGAGCTGTAGTTTGCACCTGCCTGATGCTCTCATTCCCTCATAGACCGCATTCTCTGTGATATTTGACTCTGCACCACAAGACATGCAGAGGCACATGAGATGGAGTTGTATCAAGAAGTGCCTATCAGTAGGAAGTGGGACTGTCAGGCACTGAGAGGCATTTCTGAACTATCCAATTTTGTTTCTGAAGTTGATGTATTTCAATTCTCATCCCAAGTATGGACCATTGTTTCTAGTTCCTGCTCTAAGTAGGATGTAATATTGCCGTATTCAATACAGACTTCTGTACAGGTAGAATTGGAGTATTTTTAGTGTTCACTGACAATCTCACATAGTCATGGCAGCTTAGTTTGTCTCTTCCTAAAGATAAATGCAAAGGTGTCTCCTGTTCCTTTCTGACATCAGAGGAATGAATTTGTCTAATGAACCACTTATACCACTTTCTGGATCACTTTTAATTTGCTTAAACCTCGAACATCCAAATTCATTTATTTATCCATTTAGGTTGTGAGGTCCAGTGAACCTTGGAGCTGTGTGGGCGTTTCCCTGAAGGAGATGCCAGTGAAAATATATACTGCTAAGCTGACTGCAGCACTTCTTACTAACGCATGCCTGTCAAGAGGATGAATGAATAGCACGGTAAGGATGCAGTGTATCTTTAGTTTAAGGAAGAAAACAGACCTCTGTTTATGGTCAATCTAGAATTGAAAGTGTCAGCCATGGAGTACACCATGTTAATCCGTGGTTTCACAATTGCAGTACTTTCTGCTTCGTATTGCTGTGGAACAGGCTTCCAAAGCAAATCCCAGGGCAATTACGTTATCCTAAAACAAAAATCTTAAGAACCCAAGACTTAGGTGCTTACTCTGAGCTGTGCTGTGTAAACTTGAGTGTGTCCTGTAAGCTTGAAAAGGAAGTAATTAGCATGAATAAAAAAGAGTATCTGTATCTAAGTCTAAGAAATATCTCTTTTTCCAAGTTTTTTCCAAGTTGTAAGACCCCAGATCAGACCATGGTGATCCCCTTTGTGCCCCAAAATGCTGTTCAGGCTAGTAAAAGTGGAAAATGTGTCTTCTGAATGGACATACATTAGTACAAAGTTTCAGTGTGGTTCAATTTAGCTACACTGAATGTCTACTGTGATGCAGAATTGTGTGTGCTGCTGTTTCATTTCAACTGAATAATGAATATATGCTGTTACTGATTATATTAATATGTAATTATTACCATGAGAATCTAATCCCCTGAAACCATTGGTCACTTAGTGTATGTTCATTTAGCTATGAATGCTTTTCATTTTCCATTTGTATTTTATCATTTAATTGCTTTACTCTATTCAACATCACCCTTTTTTGATCTCCTGTTAATCATTATTTGCAATGAGAATTAGCCCTTAAGCAAATAGTGCCCCAAATCTATCTTGCTTCTTTGTGTGTAGTGATGACCTTGTGTTGGGCAGGAAAAAATAAAAAAACAACAAAACAATTAGGTATTGCTTTTGATTTTATAATAGTTCTCTTAATTATATTTGAAAATTGCAAGTTGAATAAAAACTTAACATTTATTCATACTGTAAATCAACAGATTGTGTTTTTTAAGGACCTTGGATTCTGATCTTCTGAACGCCTAGTGAAAGCTTTCCATAAAAATCAATGAAAGTCCACATCTCTCTTTCTAAAAGAGACGTAGGCACTTCTAATTTCTACAGTCTTTAAAGAGAATCAAGTTTGTAAGCAGGGCTTTTCAAGCTGGGAGTTGGTGCCCAGAATAGCGATATATCTGGAAAATTTGTCACCCAAAATCACATGAAAAAGAACACTATCCTTCCTGTCTGAGCTGGGCTGTATAATGGCAGCAGGAATGAAAAGAGAGGGACTGGGGAGTTGTTTCCAATATGGTTGGGAAATGAAGGCAACTCTGCAGGTCCTCCTGGCCTGTGAATTTGTTTTGAATCCGGAGCAGTCTTGGACATGAGAGTGAGGGAGATGTCAGGGCTGTCCAGGGTCTGTTGAAGAAGGCCAGCACATGAATCTGGGGACTGGGTTTGTAGGTTGCACAGTTGTGATAACACTCCATACTGTTAAGTCGAACCATTGCTTGATGTCCACTTAAGAGAGACAGTCCTGTTCCTCTTAGGAGAATGGCGTTTTCTTCACTGCACTGAACTGGATTTGTAATCCCTTAATGTTTACATGTTTTGTTATAAAACTAATGAGCATCCACCTCCTTAAAAATCTCATTAAAGTTTGTCTTTGGCAGATTGCCTCCCGAAGTCTTGACAGCACTTTGGGTGCTGATGATCTGATCAGAGTGTTTTCTCATTCCCTCCTCCTTCCCCATCTGCTTGTATCCACCTCTCGTGTTACAAAAATAAACTGTTTGGGGTAGGAACCATTTTTTCTGCTTTTGCATGGCACAGTGCTGCTGTCTGGCGCATAACTTCTTTGCAGAGTTAGCCTCTGCCGGTCACTGCTACACCGTCTTCTCTATCCTAACAAGTTGCTTTGAACAGTAGGCTGTGTGCTGCAATATACCTATAGCGTATGGTAATACAGGTAACTGTCATGTTTTCCTGCATGTAACCTGTATCTCAGACCATCCATTTACACTAATAACTCTTTCAACTTGCTATAAACAGAGGAGGGATGGTTGAAGATGTGAACAAAGGTACGGAAGATCAGAGGCTGTGGAACACGTAGGGAAGAATGAGGTCTGGTCCCTCCTCTTCAGTGCAACATGCACTGCTGCCAGATCACGAAAGGGGGAGTAATAGGAAGGTTGTACACTATAAATATGAAAATGTAGCTGTATTTTAAGAAATTTATGATACTTCATAAAAACGCTGCTCTTTGTCTACTGATTTACTGTGGTCAGAGATGATGCAAGCAACAAACAAAGCAAGGACACTGGAGGCTCAAACAGCCTGCAGTAGTGAATTCTTTACTTGCATGCTTTTGAATGTGTTCATTAACCAGTGCTTTAGGGGTTGCAGCCGTCATTTAAAAATACCTCCTTTAAACAAACAAGAAATAACACAGCCAAATGCAAGTATGATAAAATATAAATCAGTGGTTCTTTGGTCACCCTTTATTAGAGACTTGTCTGTAAGCGATTTTACAACAGATTGCATAGTCATGTCTATTCAGTGAGCTTTTAGAAACTGGGGAGATTGTTGTTGTTTAGTAATATTGAAGAACTTTTGTACTTATTATATAGCTCTGGTGAACAATCATTAATCGTCTTAAAAATTACTAGGGGCAGATAACGTAGTAAACTGCTCCTGGGAAGTATTTCTTTTTTATCAGCCAGCAGTTACAAGTAAAAGACAGAAATGGTGCTTCTAGCTAGTTTTGTTTAAAACAGCAGGAATGAAGAAAGAATTATCAGGATGTGAAATGCATTAAATCATGACAAGAAAATTCCTTTCATCTTGAGTATGGCTGCTGGCTGTCAATAACTGAGATTAATGCTACAGGAAACAAAGCAGAAATGTTAAATATAATGACATTTAAAGAAGAGCAATAACCAGTTTATTAAAAGAAAGTGGTTTGAACTCTGTGAGGCTGGCAAATGGAGTTTCAGAAGCATTTTAGGATACTTTTGCCTCATCTAAATCATCATAGGAGTAGATTAAAATATATCCTGTAAATGAAATCTGATCTCTCTTTGTGTTACTGCCTCTAAGAGATATACATACTCCTAATTTTTAAAAGGAACCCAAATGTCCTGATTGTGAGCCTGAAATTCTCTACCTGATGCAAATGCACTGAAAGAGAGGCTGGTTTAAGAGTGCATGTTACATTAAGAATGAAATTGATCTGGGTTGTTTCGTTGGGTTGTTTTGTCGGATTTCTGTCCCATAGCTTTCTTCCTTTCCCAAATTTAATTGCAGCTCCTTGCAATGCTCAGTGCTGCTGCTCATAGGGCAGTACAGAGCCAGGCTTGTGAGAGCAGCTCTGTGCCAGCAGCCAGGGAGGGTTCCTAACAGTTTAGCTGAGCCACTTTTTCAGTTACTGGTGTGGCGTTGACCTGGGTGTCTCTCCTCTCCAGTTAAATTTAGTTACAAGTTCTATCAGGATTACCTTTAGGACATCTAAGCCTCATTGCCTTGGGAAATACAGCCAAAAATCTCTCATGGTTCCGCGACCTTGGCAGAGACAAAAAAGGCTCAGCTTCCCTCTCAGCAGAGGAGCTAGAAGGAATTTTGCCTCATGGAGCTTGGTTGGCAGAGATATTGATTAAAGGCTATGGATGAGGTTCTCTGTTCAGAGTGCTCCAGTATTTAAATATCCCCTACTTTATAAGTTTCTGTGGAGTCCTATGGGTGGAAGTGTGCACCTGTGTGGAGAAGGTGGCTGTAGAAGGACCCTTGGTCTGACTGCAATGTGTTTGTGAACTGGATGCCTCTAATGATTTTATGGGACACAGTGCTGTGTCCCACTTACCTGTTCCTGCCACCTTCCCCTTCTTCCTTGAACATTGCATTTACTCTATTAATTCTTTCTGCATTGATGTTATCAGTTTCTGTCACTCAGCTGAAGTTCTATGTATTCTCTACCAGTCCAGCTGTGCGTGTTGGTCTCTTTGATGTGCACCTGTTTCATGTGACGAATTAATTCCAAGGTTAGATGATCCTTGTCATCATCTTGCCTGTCCTTCCATATAACAAAGACCATATGGCCTCCCTGAAATAATTCAATGATAGGAGGGAGACGTTTCTCTCTAATGTTCATTTAATTGGGTGCAGTGAACAGTCTTTCAGTCCACTGATACTTTGGAAGAAAGCCAATCCTTACCCTATGATTAACTGAGACTGATAAACACATTTTGGATTGGAAAGTTAGAACTAATAGATTCAAATACAGTTTTGAGTTTGATTAGTGGAAGTAGCTAATTTCTCTGGCAACTTCTAGTCTTTAGTCTTAGAGGGGCACCTGGCCTTTTGTTTTTCCTGCTTAAATTGTGAGTGGCTCCTATTAACGTAAGCAGGACCGTGTAGCTGTTAAGTATGTCTGTCAGCAGCAGAGCACTGTGCAGGGTACCTCAGCAGATTCCATGTCAGCCCTGTGCTCTCTTCCTGGCAGTTTTGGGAATCTTGTTAATCATGGGAGCTGTCTTCATGCTGTTTACAGTGAGAAATTAGTTTTGCCACTGCAGTATCTTGTTGAGGCTGACTTGCATCAAACAGTATGAAAGCTGTTTCCTCTTAAGGATAGCATGAAATTTTACTTGTTTAAGAGATGAGAAGCAGAATGTCTTCAAATGTGAGTGAGGCCAAGGACTATTAATGCATAATGGAACGTGGCCTTTGAAGATACTCATTTGAGAGCGGCTTTCGTGATGGTGTATTAATTACTCTCAGAATCATAGAATGGNCAGCTGAAGAAACAGCAGCAACAGAGAGGATCAAAAAGAAATGACATAAAGGCTGATAGCAAACGGGGGTGGTAGGTGGGGAAGTACTACTGACCTTAAATCTGAAGAATGTAGATTGTGATTTCTCTGGAGCAGGCAACATATGCACTATTTTGTTTATTAGCTATTCCTTTTCTTTAGTGATAATGAATCTCTGCAACTCTGATAGAAATTATAATTAGCCACAACAAAAGCTTCTGTGAAGAAATGTTTTCAGCCTGATACAGTATGGCCAAAGAGTTTACATGCCTCTGCTCTCCAGAGGCTCTGTGGCCTGCTCCAGGGGACTAGAGGCTTAACTGTAATAAGGGACTCAGTGGGACTGTATGCCCTTGCTTCAAGACCCCCTTGTTAATTAAGAAACTGGAATTGCCTTGTGTCATGTGGTAGCTTGATGATACTGCTTACAGCGTATGTGTCTGCTTGTTGATCTTATCTGTGTAACTGTAGGATGAGGGCGAACAAACAGTGCTGGAGATTGCTAATGGCTTTTTGTGGAGGGAAACTGTCTGTGGCCTTGTTGTTTGAATGGCTCATGAGCATGGCTCAAATTAGAATCAGGTCCAGTTACAGGACTGGAGCGACTGCACTTTTTATTTTATAAAACTGGCACTCAGTAAATTAATGTAACCTTCATTTTTAATGGGAAAAAGGAGAAAACAACCCAGAGTGATGTAGGAAGCAACACGTGATATTGGCTCTGAAAGTCACTGTGCTTTCTCTGGTAGATGAACTGAATTTTCATGGTTCTGGTGCACAAGAAAGCATGGATGATGCTGAACAGACTGATGCTTTGCCTTTTTCTGTGTGGTAGAGCTGCTGCTAAGACACAGAAGTGAATGTAGGATTAGGGAGTTTTTTTTGTTCTTTGGGTTTGGGTCCTTATTTTTGGTGTGCCAGAACTGGATGTTTCACATGTCATAGGTGGCTCTTTGTTACAATTTGGAAGATTACTTTATTGATCCAGCATTTACAAATGTGAGCATGAAAGTTCACTGACTTCTACTAATTAGCATTCTGAGTACACCTGGACTTCTGACTTTTTCACAGATAACAGAATATGTTTCCAATACTATTTGTACTACTGTACTCATATTGACTCAAATGCCGATTCTTACCAATTCAACAGTGAGGATTTAGAGGAAGAAATGTTTCACAGAGCAAATTATCAAAAACTGAAAGAAGAAAGTAGCTTTCCAGGTGACTTGATTCTGCTATATGTGTTGTTAAAAATAACAGGAAGCTCCTAAGCAAACAGCTGCAAGGTTCTGGATGACATAGTGTAAATAAACTCTGTCTGAAGTAATGTTCTGTTGAGAATGAATCCGTCTGTAATGAGTGAAAATACAGCGAATAGGAGAATACTCTTAATACAGATCTGAGATTCTTCTGGTCATGAAATGGTATGGTTTAAGCTGAGTAAAAAGTAATGGCTGAATTTTGGCTTCTGTTGTCAGTAAGTGCATTCTCTGCAACTGCAGTGAGGGTAAGGATTTTAGGATAATTTGAGTTGGGCTCAATTCTATGGAAATGGGATTTTCAGCTCCTGTGTGCAGTGAGGAATGGAGGCTGAAGTACTGGGGAACTTGCCCAGCCTGGTGCGATGCACAAGCCCATGTTGTGCTCATCCTCGCACTACACCTGACTTGTTCCATTTTGGGCAAGTAATTCCTGTGTGCTGGTGGCAGGGGATGAGTGCGGAGGTGGAAAGAAACTGAATAAAACTCAGAATACACTACTTAGACATCCTGCTACTACACGAAATTTGGGCTTCTATAATGTGACACTAGATAGAGAATCTAAGCTGATTGATGGAGTATCTTGGCAGAATAACCCAAACTGTGTCTTTCTGCAACTTGATTTTGGTAAGTCCTGTGTAGGATGTATCTGTGCTTCATGTTGCAGCTATCAGTTAAGATTTGCAATACTCTTTCACCTATTCTTTCTGGGAAAGGACTATTTTCTTAGCAGTGATGGTGAGAGAATACAGAACAGCTTCTCCTTGTTGGCTAAAATACCACAGGAGTGTTTTTCCCTGGTGCATTTCACTCCAAAGCAAAATGGATGCATCAAAAAGAGTTTTCGCATCTGGAATCTTAATGGTTTTATTTTTCTTGTCTGTTAACTTCTCTATCTCAGGCACTTTGTCTTTTTTGTTTTGTTTTGCTTCATTTTTTTAATGAAAATAGAATAATAATGTTTAAAAACATACTATTGCAGGTTTTAAAATATGAGAATATAGTATAGAACATAAAAATGATTCAAAATTCAGTTAGAAGTACGTGTTTCATCTTCAAATGGAGCGTTTCTCATTTGTTGTGGAGGAGATTTTTGGGGACTCTATCTGCAGTGTTCTCACTGCTTGAAAGATTATTTTTCAGTTATATCTGTGCTGGGAGATTAGTGGATGAATACATGAATTTCCATAATCATAAGGGACAAGAGTTTTGAATAGCAACCTCAAACTCCTCTGGATCTCACAACCTAAATTAACTTCTCCTAGTTTGGTTGTTGGCTTTTTTATCTTTTCTTCAAAATGGTTAAGAACACCATAAAGCTAGCTAGCAGGATTTTTCTCTTATCTATTGAATCTCACTTACAAGGATTAATGAAGAGGAAGTGGAAGCTTTTTTTGTAGGAACTGAGTGAATCTTATGGCCTTTATAGTAAACTATTTGTTGATTTAGTAGAAATTGTGTTTCACTAGCAGGGTAATTCATCAGCATCAGACACCAGTAGTACTGTATGTACTGAAATCAATTTTGTGTGAGGTTCAGAGCACACTAGAAATCTTATGCTTTAAAATAGCTTTCTGGGTATGACAGAGAAGAATCAAGTGATTAACTTAAACTGAAGTAAAGGAACATGCTAAGACATGTCAAGCTTTATCAATCAAAACTATTTAATAAAAAGACCTATGTGTTTGGCTATTTTTATTCATGTTGGCAATAAATACTACCATTTTCTGAAAAACTACTTGGGTAAATTTTTATTATGTGGAGCTTCTCAGACAGTAAGGTGGTAGATGAAAAATGTCAGAACTGCTATTAACCAGAAACAGTTTGTCTGCTGGTAAGTGATGTATGAGTACAGTGGGCCCTGATGATCAGGATGCTCAGCCCAGCATACATTTTATCTAGCTAGTGCTGAGAGATGGGAGTTTATTGGTCCTGTGCTCCTGTTCCCCCTGTGTTTCTGGAAAGTCTGTGGGAAGGTGTCCACACGGCCACCAACAGTAACTGGTTGCAGCTGGATGACTGTCACTGGATGTGCCATAAAGAGCCATAAAATAGGGACTGAAACATATATGGCAGGGGAGTGATGAAAGGTGGGAGAGTATGAATTTATCTAATGGTGGAGAACACAACTTGCAGCTTTATCTCTTGCTGATATTTGTGCACATGAAAGTTCTTATTAAACTTGGCAGGCAGGATCGTGGATGAGAAGGGATTCATGCATGACTATGATTAGCTTTGTCCCACAGGTTTATAATTCTTTGAATACCAAAAAAAAAACAACCCAGTTCCTGAATCTGCTTTTTCCCCCCAGGCTTTGCTGTATGTTAAGAAGAAAATTTAGAACTATTAGTGAATGAGAAATTAATTGCATCCTAAATCGTGCCTGCATATACAGTTCTCCTCTATTTTATAATTGACCAAACTGAGCCATTCACAGAAACAGCTGCTTAAAGCTTAATACCTAAGGCATAAAAGTTACCAGCAGTTGTAAGCTAATAATATCACACAATAAGGCAAAGTAATATTTGTGCTAAAAAAAGTATTGATTATAAACTCTATACAATGTGTTGTTGGATACCTTGTATTTAGATTCTTACTAAAGGCTTGCTGAGATACATCAGTTTTCCATTAACCACCAGTCGTTCCTAATTTGAGTGACTGCAGACGGCTATTTTGCAACGTGTGTGCTTTGAAGCTTATAAAAACCTGATGTGAGTCATGTTCATAGTAATATTAGAGAGCGTTATTAGGTTATTAGTACTGTCATTTCCAGAGCAGAAACATGTCCAACCTTACCCTGGGAAGTTTGCTTGGGAAATGATACATCTCTTTTTCCTCAAGCTTACCAAGAATATGTCCTTAAAGGAACATTTATTTGTATGTAGATTCCATGAAGTTTTAAGCATGAAGTGTGCATGTATCTTCATTCTGAAAGCGCTCCCTTGAGCTCCCATGAAAATTTGACATTGTTGTAGCCTGTTCTGTTCTCTTATATGTTCATATATGTATATGTATGTTTCTGACAGATTGATTGGTACCAGCTAAGTCTGATTTTGCCAGTATAAATAATGAAATCAGTTTGCTATAAATTATTTACATCTGCCACCTAGGCCACCTGTTATAATCTATGCCCAAATCAGATGCTTAGAGTATACCTATAGTTAAAATGGAAGATAAGCTTGCAGTACTTGCTTTACTTTGGTTAGTTCCCTGAATAATGTTGAAGAAGTTGCAGTAGCTCTGTAGTAAATTTCAAGTATGTTTCCAAACAGCTGGTTGGGTTACAAAGAGTGTCAAACCCAAATGATGCTGATATAACTGACGAAGCCAGTGAGTTTAAGTAACTGTGTGCCATGTCCAAGAAGTCCTGTCACTTAATTAGAAAGAAAACATGAGTTGGGACATCTAAACAAATGTAACTGGGAGCATTGTATCCTGGTGGCGGTCTGTGACTGTTCCTAAGGCAACTGGAGAGCACTTAAATCACTGCATGAAGCCTTTAAGTAATTAGGATGATTTCATTTTCGAAAAACAAATTGTATGTGCATTTAGAAGTATGGCACATTTTAAGACTTACTAGTCTATACTGTTTTATTTAAAGATTAACATCCAATTTATGTAGATGCCCATAAGTGTTGTGCTACTCTGACAGCTCTAACTTGAGGGAGCAATGACTGCAGTCTTGTATTCCTAGTGGTTAAAGTGTGCTGATGATTGTTCTGGGTTAGCTCTAAGATTTGTCTTTTATGTATTTGTGGCTTTTTTTTCCTTACAGGAACAAAATTAACCCCATGCTGTCCGTCAGAGAGAGTCTATAAACTTGTATTCAGAAAGTATCTCCTGATTTATAGCTGCTTACAAAATTCAACCTTTTAATAACACCCTCCACTAAACTGAATCTCGATATTTTCCTTTCGTGGTCATACCTGTGGCATGCAGTATACTGAAGGGGCACTAGGAAACTATGCAATCCCCTTGAGCTGCAGCCCAGATGTCATTGCTGGCTTCTGGTGCTGCTGCTTTTCCAGCAGAGAGGGCCTGCTGCCAGAAGTAACTGCATTGTTAGAAGCTGAAACGGAGAAGACCAAAATGAACCGAGGAGATGGAGAGGCTTGTTTATAGTATGCTGAGTTTATTGCTTATTTATTATCCAGGTCTTTAAAGATGGGCTAATGGAGAAGGGGAACTAATCCCATGGGTGTTGACTCTCTTCTGATAGTGAGAAACGCAAGCATAAAATTGCAGTAAAGCAGGACGGCCTCTGAATATTTTTCCTAGGAGTAAGCTTTTTTCCCCTACTGTGAAAAACAACTAGAAAATTTCCATTATAACCATGCTCTTCACCTGCATTAATAGCTTTGTATATGGGCTGAGTAACCTCCCTGAGAAGAGAGATAAAATTTTATATGCCTTAAACTTCAACTTTGACTTCTGTTTCATAGTTCTTGCTCTTTGACATGTCAATAAAGAGATAAAGATAGAAATGCATATAAAAAAAACAAAAAACCAAAAACAAAATAATAAACAAAAAACAGAGTACGCAAGTAGATTACTGAATGTGACCCAGGAAATTTAATTTACTCATCTTCTTCATTCGTTTTGCTTACCAGCAGGTGGATCCCCAGAATAATGTGATGAAACATTGCTAATATCTTAATTATTCTAGTATTACATATTATGACTGTTGCTCCAGATCCCAACATTTCTTGCTCTGTGCTTCATTCTAAGGATTCCTGAAATTCCTTAATCTGGAATCTGTAATCAGTCTCAAACACATTGCTTCTGTCTGCTATTAAAGAATTGGACAGAATTAATATCCAGGAAGAAGTTCTTGTGGGTTTGGTTTTCTGAGGTTCGTCCTTTCAAAATCTGACCTCATCCGTCATTTGACAGTTGAAAGGCTAGAACCAGAGTGGAAAGGAAAATAGGAAGAGAAACTGTTAACAGTTCTTGTTTGTTTTTAAAACTATATGTAGTCTGGCCATATGCTTGTTACTCTCTTCCCAACTTTGTTCCCTTTAAATATTTTCGGTTTGTAAGGGAACTGGGTTATGTTGTGGTTGACAGGGGAGTCAGTGCAGGCTGTGAAGACCAGAAAGGGAGAGAAGGCTTTGAGCAGAGCTTGTGGGACAACTGGGCCACTGCAGAGGCAGCCTGTCTTGGTTTTGTTTCACTTACTATGCTTTTCATTTTTTTATTTTTTTTTCCTACAAAACAACTGTCAGTAAATTCAAGAACTAAGGAAGGTTCTAGACCCACAGAAGAAAACTTCCCTACTGTTCTGAGAAGGGATCATAATCTGAGTCAAATCCATTGTATATTGAATGATAAATCTCATTCTTTATTACCTTATGGTGGCACCAGCCACAACATTCATCTGCGTTTGTAGACTGAATTAGTATTCTGAAATGGCACCGAGAGCCGATTTGTTTTTCTTCATGTGAACGAGTACCAATAAAATGATAAAAGAGATTGTTTGGAAGATGCTTGTGTGTATTGAGACTTTGTCAAATACATCTTCAGGATGTAGCATACATATCTTTGTTTCAGAATTTCTTCCAAACTTTGTTTTTTATTGTAATTTATTTAATATATTGTTATTGAGCTATGCTTTTCCTAAACTGGATCTAGCTGCGCTCTGAAAAGTCTTGCTCTCTCTTTCCCTTGAGCATTAAGCCTCAATAAGTGTTAGACTATAATATTGGCAACCAGAATACAGAGGAACTCACATTATCATCAACTGTCATTCTGATCTGACAATACCGTACTATATTCTCAGTAGATACTTTTGTGAGCAAACAATGAGTGGCATAAATGACTGTGCTGGTCTGACATGAGGAATTTGACTTGTCAGTTAGAGAAGAATAAGGCAAAAATTGTATACATGGCCAAAATATTTAGCATAAAATCACTTGTACTCCTCCCCGCGGAAGGAAGAAGAAAGTTAAGAGAGAACAGAGAGGCATATATTTAACAGATGGAAGAGGCTGCCTGATTGTACTGCCTCTGTCAGCACTGTCGTTTTTTGATAAATGAAGTGCCCTGCATTCGCTGCACATCTGTGGATACTGAGGAAGAAACTGGAAATGCATGTTTTTCAATAAAAAAGCAAAGATTATTTGTATGAGCTCTTCACTTATCGGGTGACTCCAATATGTGTGGTGGCAGGGCTGCTGGGTAAATGATTGGGGTTACATTCTTCTGGAGTAGACCCTCTTATGGGCTCTGACCTTCCTCGGCTCGTTGCCTAGAAAGCAGTGTATTTCAGCAGAATAGCACCTCATGAAAGATACATTGCCGGTCACAAAGAAATTTGGTCTTATTTAATATAGTCTTTTCAGAAATATAACCAATTTACTCGCAGGGCTCAGTTCCTTTAGAGGGGCTTAGAAATGGACTGGATTACGTGACAACTTAGTGTACTAAAAAAAAAAGTATCTTTCAATCAAATTTAAATATGGAAAAAAATTCCTTTTAGTATGCAGTTATCACTAGTAGCATGACTGTAATTTTGTTCAGTAGAAAATCTCCAGAGATACAGTGATTTACCCATTATATCACTTTATTATATCTTTCTTATCACTGACCTTTGCGAGCTGGTGTTAGTTACATGGTACTTCAGTGTTGCTGTATTTTCCTAGACTATGAAGTGATCTTTCAAGATCTATATGTCTACCATAGCATAATGTTATGTGGAATAAGACTAATCTTTTTCTGTTGGAAGCTTGTAGCGGTCTTGTGACCTTAAATGAAGTAGAATATAGA
Organism: Thinocorus orbignyianus; assembly: GCA_013400375.1. Taxonomy (NCBI): domain Eukaryota; kingdom Metazoa; phylum Chordata; class Aves; order Ciconiiformes; family Thinocoridae; genus Thinocorus; species Thinocorus orbignyianus. The sequence continues at coordinate 448,337 of VXBW01005077.1, read as the reverse complement.
TAATAACTGTAAACACAGCTGTAGCATCAGCAAATTAAAATGTCTGCCTGGTTGTAAGTTTTACAGGTGCTTCAGAGAAATGCTTTAATTACAGGAGAGTTGTTTCAGAATGATCTTGTATGTGATAGAATAGTGCTTGGAGGTGCACAGATCAGAGTTTTTCTGGTGTAGCTACAGTGCAGGCTCAGTAAAAATTTAAGAAGGCAAGAGAAATCTGAATGATGAAAAGGAACTAGGGAAAACTGTTTAAAAGTGGGGAAGCTGTGGCATGTTGGCAAAGTCAGTGATTACACCTGAATTGGTTTCTTAATTTGGGACTTCCAAAATAACATAATAGTTCCTTTTGTGAGAGAAATATTTTCTCAAGTACACTACTTTTTTTCTTAATCAGAAAAGGATTTTTAATATGTTTCTCTATTTTATCATAACTGAAAATCACCATTCTGTAATAGACATTACTTGTTTCTTACTCTGCAGTACAATTTGTCCAGAAATGTTCTTGGGGCTAGTACTGTTTATACACGGATCATTAACTAAGCATTCGAGGTACTCTGACCTTAACCTACTTTCATAGGATTAAATTAAATAGAAATCACAAAATAACTAGCTTTACAGATATTCTCACCTTGGTCATGTTGTTACTTGTATTGGTGGAATTAGACACTACAGTAGACAAGATTATTTTTTCAGGTAAGAGCATCATATTTACATATTTTTAGCATCATGTCTGCAAAATAACTGCTTTTGAAAGCAAAGGAAGCCGGGAAGGAGTATAGTGAAGATGGGTTACTTTAAGAATAGGTTGTTCGAGGCATTTAGAATTTAAAATCTATCCCGTTGAAATAAAAATAACACGGACAACATCCATGAGACCTCTGCTGCCTGAAAAGCCTAGGTCAGAAACCCTATCACCACTGCAGTGGTTTTAAGTTCCTTACAAACAGGCTCTTTGATTGAGGATTTACAGTCATGGTTGCGTGCATCTCGCGGCATTTCTTATAATCTGTTTAGTAGATACAAAGGGGAGAAAAAGTGAATTTTGCTTCTAACATCCCCTCCACCCCCATCCACTTTACATTTACCAGAGCACAGGGAAGCAGGGCCGCCAGCCACTCCTCATCTCTGACCATAACAAACAAAAAATCCTATGCAGTTTGTTTACTCAAGCCAACATGTGCAAATCCTGGGGTTAGAAATATCGTTTGGGTTTAGCAATACACACTCAGTGAAGCCTATTTCCAGTAAATAATCTCACCACACAAATAAGAAATATCCCTTGTAACAGGACATACAACCACAAGGTAGTTTACTTGGTAGCTTAAGCACCAGCAAGGTGTCTGTACTCTGAGATTCAGGACTTGCGGGCAATTTGTATACAGCATTACTGATGTCCTAGGTGAGCATGCTGATGTTAAAATGAAAATGATGTCAGGGTAACAGGTAACAACCCCCCAGCGTGTTTGAAAAGACCCTTTTTCTCAGCAGCATCTTTTGTAGCATTCCTCATTGCTGCTGTCATCTGTGCCTTCAGGGCTCATAGCCTTAACCTTGCTTTTGAGGTACCTTCTTTTGAAGGTAAATTCTGAGTTAATGAGTGATTTGATAGTGCCTGTTTTGCAACGCAGCTTAAAAATCTTGGAAAAAGGAAAGTGGCCCAGTGTTTGGCTGTGGAGCTGCAATGCTGGCAGCAAAGCAGCAGCAGACCTGCTGCTGTAGGGTATCAGTACAGCAGCTTCCTCTACTCGCTAGTGGGCTTTGCTAGTAAGACAGACTCCTCTTTCTTCCTGCACCCCAATCTGAAATAAACTTGGTGCATGTATTTAAATAGAATCATGAATGGGGGCATTCCACTGTGTTGATTTTGTCTTATTTTCCTCTTTAAAGACTTTTTATCTTTACAAACGTCAGTAAAAACATGCGACCAGATCCTCAACTGACTTCTCTGGAGCTCTGTCAGCAGGAGGTAGTGAAGTGCGTGGCTGGGTCAGCTGCTGTACTGGGAAGGGAAGAGGGTAGGTGGCACAAAGACCCTGCCAGGGATCAACTTGCAGGCTACGTGAATGATCTGTGATCAAACCTATCTATTTTTGTATTTAAAAATGATATTGTGAATCCAGATTTCTCATAATGAAGGAATTCTAACAACCTGGGAAAGCAAAAGCATTCTGCCACTGTGTATATCTTCATTAACTTAAATAACAACAGCCTCACACAGAACTGAACTGGCACTCGTGCTTTCATCTGCTGATGCCAAAGGAACAGGCTTTCCTGAACAGCCACCAGAGCAACTGGGAGGAAGGAGTTTTTAGTCTGGTCATAGATATCCTGACAACAGCTTTTATTTTTTTGATCTCAATTCCTAGAGATGCTCACTGCAGGAAATCTTTTCCTCAGAACTGTGTAACTAAGTATAAGTAAATGTTTATTTTAACTCTGCTCTTAGAAGTACTCCTCAGTAAGGTGGAGTGTTAATTCTAGACTTCAGGATGCACACAGAAAAATCTAAAAGCTTCTAAAAGCAGTACAACTGCCTCTTTTCCTTTCACTGCAAACCTGTACCTCCAGATCATCAGTGCCTTGAGCTAGTCTGATAAAAGCAGCAGCAACTGGACTTTGTAACTAGAACCAGTTGTTGGAGAGGAAGTTGGAGATGACCACAGTTAAAATGGCGTATAGCTAAAAAGTGAAAATTTAGATGCAGTCTTATCAATCTTGCTGTGATGGCTTAATGTGCTAGTCCTACTCATGCTTCCCCAATTTTCTATGTCACCACTTTGCCAGAAGTACTCAAGCTACCTTGGAAGGGATCAGGGGAAAAAAAAACCCAAACCAAGTGCTTGCTTCTTGCTCCCAGTGAATCTGGAGTGTGTTGGCTTAAACTCCTTACCTGAGGGGTGGCAGCTGAGCACTGGCTTTGCCCTTGGTGGGTGCATTGGTGTGTTTCTCCTGGAGTCCGCTGTAGGTTGGAAAGTGCTGGCGGGCAGCTGGGAGCAGGCAGATGGCAGAAGGAATCTGGCTGCGCTTGCAGCCACCACAGCTGTTCAGTAGGTGAGCGTGTGTCACAGCCTGCTTTAAGAAGTTTGCGTTCCCTTTCAAAAATGCTGCAGTAAAGAAATACGGTGTACTTGATATTGCTGGCTTCCCTTTTAAGGCGAGTAGCTTTTTGTATCAGTTGCCATATGGAGGGTGTTTAGTCTGTTCTTAACCATAATTATTCTTCTATATAGTTTTGGCCCTTAATCTCCTCCTGCCCTTCTTTCCAGATGATGTAAAGGACTTTTATTTATGAAAAGTTTTGTTTATAAAATTAATATGCTTGCAGAGAGTGCATTTTTAAGGCCAAGAAATAAAATTTTCAGGATGGTTGCATTTTCGTGTAATACTGTGTGCACTGAGTTATCTTGAACAACTCATAGCCACTGTATAATAGGTTTCTTATTTAAAAATATGACTGTTGCAATTAATTTTTCTGTAGCTTTCTCTGAAGAAAAACAAACAACTTTTATTGTGCCAAGACAGACTGATTACTGAAATTTCTGCTTTCCTTTGTGCTTAGTTTTGAAACATGATTTAGCAGCTGTTATAGCTTTTTTATTTTTTGATGCATTTTTAAATAAATCTGAGAGTAAAATTAGACTTCATGTTCTTTGAGAACAACCAGTGGTGCATGCATCCTCATTGAGTTTGGAGAAGATTTGTGCTAGTTTATCAGCTGGTGGGTCTGAATCAATAATTCGATAGTCAGCTGTCACTTTAGAAATCAAAATTTGGTGATGTACTGAAACAGTGTTACAGTTTTCTTCATTAATAGTACTTTACAGTTGTACAGCAGTTTTCACTTACAGGTCTCAAAACACTTTAATAAGGTGGAAAAAAAAATCTACCTCATTTTCTTGTAAGTGGGAAAACTGAAAAATACAGTGACTAATTGCCAGGGTAGAGAACCTGTATATGTGTACCTGAAAGCTGCAGGGCCAGAAAAGGTCCTGTGCACAATCTGGTATGTAGTGGCCTGTGTCCATGTTACTAAACTGTCACGTTCCACCAAAACAGGGAGCTGCACTCAAGCTGTTTCTCATACATTAGGTTGAGGCAGGGACCGTTCTTAAACATTGCCTGGGAAATGGAGGGCAGAAGGGTGAGTGGTAGGATTTTAAGGTATATAACACAACATTTGTATGGCAGGGAATGTTATTACTGTTGCTTTTTTTTTTGGCATCCCTGATCCTTTGGGTTCGCGTGTTAGATGCTGATGTGCTGTTTTCAGTTAAGTGACCTGAGCCCGAACTACAGGGTTCTTGTGTGTCCTCAGGCAGTGTCTGTCATGTAGGAAACTCACTCATAATACAGTGTCCTTAATGTTGCCCAGGGAAATGCTGTGGGTGAGAAAGAGCTGGCTAACGGAGCTGTGCTGGCTTGCACCTCCTGAGGGTCTGGCCCAGGATCTATAATTACAAGAGAATTTTCCTTTGCAACTGAGCTGAACAGCAAAGTAGAGATAAATGGGAACCATAATTGTAAGCTGTTTCACATGGGCCACATCAGAGCCCACAACAGACCAGCATTTCTATTAGGAAGGTATGATTTGTGACATTTCATGATGATATTTTCATTTATTTTAAAAATGGTCAAAAATGGAATCTTCCTGTGGGAAACACAAGTTCGTTTTATAAAGATAGTCTCTCTCCCCGCTACCTCTCTCTCTTTCTCTTGTGTTTTTTTTTTCTTGGTTTTGTTTTGTTTGTTTTTTAACAGGGAGAGAGCATGAGCTTTGTGGATCACAATAAATCATAGTGACTGGTGATAACAAAATACTTGTTAGAATGAAACTCTGTTATATTTGATTGGACATTAATCATCTTTTCTGTGTGCGATGGGTATGGTTTCCATGTAAATCGTTCACAAAAAAATTACGCAGTTTGTGTTGAAAATTAAGTGACACTTTAGATGGTAGTGTATTCCCTTTGAAGTAATAAAGATGGATGAGTCTTTTCGTTATGACTTCTGGGATCTGAATCTGAAATATCTTGAGAATTGACAAATAGCAGAGGTTAGGGCTGCAGTCAGGGAAAACTTGCATTCCATGTGTTTTTGCTGAAATTTTCAGCATATGTGGTATAGATTGATCTTGGTCTCAGAAAACTTTCACTAAAGAATTCCTTCTGTTGCAAATAACAGCAAAACAGTGCTGACTTGTAGGAACAACTTAGGCTCATATGCAGTTGTTTGGGTGTACTCAGAGTGAGATATAACATTTTTGTACTTTTCTGTGAATAAAACCTGTCACGCTTGTACTGGACAATGACACTTGCTCAGTGAGCAGGTGAGGTGAGGCATAGAAGTCAGCAATGTTTTGCTTTGTAGGCTAGATGGACTTTATCGACTTTTCCCCTGTCACTGCCAGAATCTTTAAGGGTTCTCTTTGCCTATTTGTGGTGCTCAGGTTTAAATAATACCTGCTTTGTTGAATAGCTATGCTGCTTCTAGGAGCAAAAGGGAGTAAAACAGAGTACGTGTGGTCTTGAAGTTGGCATCTCTTTATTTCATAGAAATTTAGCAAGTTATGTTCTAGTACTGCCTGTACATTTCTTAATATGTACAACACTCTACAAAGTTTTGCAGAATGCTAGTTATGTTATGCATAACCCAGGACCTTGCAGTGCTCATGCTTCTGCTGTTGCAGGGCCCATTACTGCCGCCTTCCCCGAAACGGTGCTCAATGGCAGGACTGGAAGAGCAGCAGAGCCTGCATTACACCAGGTGTGTGTCTCCTTTCCCCCTTTTTCCTTCTCTGATGCTAGTTTAGCCTGTAAAATCAACTCTTTTCATGTTTCAAGGCCATATCTGTCTTCCCAAAACCTTTTTGTATTGGTCCATCCCTTCCAGTGCCTCCCTAGAACAGTCATCTTCTCTTTGAAAGTAAATACAAACTTTTTTTCTTTTACTTTCCTTGCTGTCTTTCTCTTCCCATCTCCTACTTTCATAACTTGTGTTTCTTTATTTTCGTTAGTTAAAATACATTACACAGATGTGCCTCATTTTTGTGTTCTGTCATTTTATAGATTGGTTTTAAGTTGTGAAGCTTCTTTCTTATTCATACATTTGCCTGACTGTGGACCAGTTTTCCTTTCAAATTAATTTATTTGGAAGTGGTTTCACTGTCATGATTATCCTACTATTTCCTTACATATGTGACCAGTAAATAGTTTCCCTATGGTTTCCTATCACAGAGAGATCTTAAATTACATTCATAAAGGGCTCTGTGCTGTGATAAACAAGAAAATGTTAATTAAAATCTTGGGAGAGGAGATTCAAATATATTTCTTCATAAAGTTAGTGAGGGTTAATCTTTGTGGACAACATGTAGGGAATTGATGCTAGCCACTGTGCTTCTGGTAGAGCATTTAATGTATTTAGGGTGGGGACTATCCTGGTCAGAGTAAGCAAGAACAAGATGTCCCCATCCCCAATGCATTACCGTAAGCAGTAAGTTGTGGCATCAGATTTGTCTCAGGAGGGAACTTCAGTTCTGAAAAATGGGGCTTTTTGTTCTTTGTGTAGCACACTACAGTGCATGATACAAAGCATCACTGAACTTTGAAAACCTGGGGGTTTGGAGTGGTAAACCTTTGTAGTGGTAGAACTTTTTTTTTTTTTTTTTTACTTTATTATTTTATTTTTTTTGTTGTTAATGCTTTACAGTTTGAGATTTCTGGTGCTTCAGTGTTACTTAGTTCCTCAGTGTTTATGATTCTTCTCATTATTCTCCTTCCGTTTGATTTTCTTTAAAATTGAATGTACTAAAAAAAAAAAAAAGGCAGCAGCAACTGCATTGGTCCCAAGTTATAAATGTAAATTTCTTGAGACTATTTTCCATACTTCTTCATAAATTATACGCTGGAGCCCTTTGTGAATGGGTAGAATAGCTGTGATTAAACATGCAACAAATGTAGAAGGCTCAGTGTGGAAAGGAAAAAGTCATTTACATTACTTTGAGGAGTCACGGAGCTCCAACAACCGCATTTCATAAGCAAAAGGAAGGCCATGAGAGGCTGTTAAACTGTAAAACAGCATCTCATATTGTTACTCGAGAAGTAAAGTAAGGTCTAAGGAAACTCTTCAGGAATCATAGCATCCCGTTGCCTTACATTTTTATTGTATTATAAGTTATTTTATTTAACTGCTTTAAAAACAGTTTTCAACCAACTTAAAGATTTCCAGAAAGCAGAAGATCAGGGTACTAGAAAGTTAACTTTAATTTCAAATCACTGTTAAATTGCACAGAGGAAAGTTCTGAGAATTTAAGTTCGAATGAAGGAAGGATATTCCCCTTGTGAAGGCCCAGTAATTACAAGTGAATTTTATTTTGTCTGGTGGTAGATTCAGTTTTGACCTCTTGTTGGAACTTCTATACCACTTCCCACTGCCTCTCCAACTACTGCCTCTTATTACATCACTTTTTTTCTTATTTGTAATTCTCTGAACATCACAAGATCTCCTATTTTAATTCAGAATATCAACAGCAGATAAATATTCTTGAGATTTACCTGAAAATAATTAGTTAAATAGCCATGATTGCTTGTCTTATCCGCGGGACATGGAAAAATTTTATAAGAGGAAAACATTGTTGTCCCAAAAGCTGATGCTATAGGAATCAACAGGCTATATTAAGTCCAAGGACTTTTATGCTTTTGCTGATATGCAAAAGCATAAAAAGTAGAAATTAAGGAAAGTGGAGAAAAAATATGAAGCCAAATTTGGAGCAGATAAGAAACTATTTGGCATGAAGCTGTTACAAGGGAAACCTTAGTAATACAACAAAAAGTTATGGGAACTGGACTATGCTAGAGGAGACTAAAGAGAAATCTTAATTGAAGTGATTTGTTGGTTCTTGTTTGATGCTTAATTGTGATTCCAAACGTGATGAGCTGGTAGATGACAGAAGGGTGGCCTCTTAATTAAATGAATTCTAGAAGAGGAGAAGGCTGGGGTGAGCCAGGGGTGAGGTCAAGGTTTTGCCGCTTGCTCTAAACCCAGGGCTCTTGGTTTCTCTGTGGTGGTCTCATGAGGGTGGGGTAGATCCCTATGCAAGGTGTCTGTTCACTTGTGGGAAGAACTTAAGTGGTACTGTAAGAGTGGAAGAGGCTGTTTGGGTGATTTAGTTACCCTGGCTGTGTGCTGAAAAGTGTGTAATGTGCTTTCTCCTGTCTCCAGATGTGATGCCGTGTTTTGGGGGATATTGTCATGGTCATCTGAACACCAACAGTTACTGTTTTGGCTTTGGTGTCCTTGTCAAAATAACTCTGCTCTTTAGGTTGCTAAGCACCTAGCTTGCTTAGAGGGAGTAGTTTTATGAAGACAATATCTGTGCGTGGCTGATATCTGTTTTCCAGAGTGAATATATAAGGCCCCGTGGGAGCAACATCTGGCCAGATATATTGTGGTCATACAGTGATGGTGTTCCAGTAGTTCCACCAGAGCTGTTTGCTATTAACACTAGTGCTATTGTGTTAGTGCAATTAAATTCTGACTTAAGTATACTTGTGCAAAACCACGGAATTGGAACAACCGTGGAATCATGGAATTGTCAGAGTTGGAAGGGGCCTCTAGAGATCATCTAGTCCAACTCCCCTGCTAAAGCAGGATTGCCTAGAGCACATTGCTCAGGACTGCATTTGGCAGACAGATTTTGTTGCTTGGCATTTTGAAACCTGTCTTTGCCTACAACATTGGCTTTGCATTTTCCAGTTACTGATAGATAGGTTTTGTGGGTTTCTTTTCTCTCCCCCAGCACAATTGGCTCAATAGTGATTGCGTGCTTTATTTCTATTACTACTTTTTTTTTCTCTCCCC